>NW_006499930.1:1235797-1304758 GCF_000471905.2 Amborella trichopoda | reverse complement strand
TAGTAGTAGTTAGTTTAGTTAAGTAAAAAAAAAAAAAAAAAAAAAAAAAAAAAAAAAAAAAAAAAAAAAAAAAAAAAAAAAAAAAGAAAGAAAAAAAGAGGATTAGATTACAATTGCAAGAAGAAAAGGGAGATTACCTCAATAAGAGTTTATGGCACAATTGTTTTGTGAGATCATCAAAGTTCTATAAAAAACATGACATTTTTACTGTGTTCTTATTACTAAATAAGAGTTTGGTGGGAAAGGGCCTAGGGTCGTGGTGCTAGCATTCTCCACACCCAGTTATCACATCGCGGTATCCATTCCTACTGCTAAGCATTTCAATTAACACTTTAAAAAATGAAACTCCTTGATCTATTGAAAAAAATGGGTAGGGGCCTTTCCAAGCTCGGAAGAGCATGTGCACTTTCGTGTGCAACTTTTTGTTCCTAAGATGCCCATGTTAAATTGATGAGTGATTTAGGTAGTATGTGCACTTGTGCAACTTTTTGTTTCTAAGATGCCCATGCTAAATTGGTGAGTGATTTACGTAGATGTACACTTGTGCAACTTTTTGTTCCTAAGATGCCTATGCTTAATTGATGAGTGATTCATGTATGGACTTTAAAATTTTAGGTAAAATATGAAATACTCTATTTATAGGAGGAAATTACAAAGAAGGTCAACCCATTTATGATTTTTTTTTTTTCAAAATTTCCCTTCAGTCAACCCGAGTTTTGATTTTTTTTAAATTTTTTTTTAGTTTTTTCATTAGTAAGGCATTGCCTTAAAACTTGAGACGTTGCCATATTAATGAAAAAACTAAATAAATACATAAATAAATAAATAAGTAAAACTCAAAATTGGAGTTGATCAATGGGTAATTTTGAAAAAAAAGAAAAAAGAAAAAAAAGAGATTGATTGACTTTCTTTGTAATTTCCACTTATAAACAGAGTGTTTTGTATTTCACTTAAAATTTTAGTGTGCGTACGTAAATCACTCAATTGATTCTTTAAAAAGACATGACCTGATATTTTAGATTTTGATTTTACACAAACCGGGAAATTTGTAGATAAATGTTCCATATGAAATACAAGTTATGTAATGCTTTTAGAAATATATTGAGTTGTATATTTTGAAAAAGAGAAAATATCTTACCATAAAATTCTCTTTCCAAAAATACCAATTTATCCGAAATTTTTTATTTCCAAATAATTAACAATTTCTCCCACATCAGTTTGCTCCTCCATGTTAATGCTAATTATCCAAAAAAATGTAATCATAAATTTCAAGGGAATCTTACTTTTTCGTTTCTTTTAATGGAGCGTCGAGAGAGAGAGAGATGTAGTCTGAAATGGACTTTACATCCTAGGCTCTATACAAACCGCACCCTTTATTGATAAAGAGAGAAATAGAAGGTGTGGAGGAAGCCATGTTGCGAGTAAGGACCGTCAGATTAGCAGCATGTAGTCGCTTCTTTATGAAATGGCAGTGTCTTAGATGGTTATCTGTTTCTCTACTTTTCAATAATAAGTGTGTTTAGATTGAGAAAGGTCGAGAAGCTTTCGTGTTATGGCAAATTACGTTTGGTTTGTTAATTGTAACATTTTAGAACTTCTAGAACTTACAGCTCAGTTCAAAGTTAGAGAGAGAGAGTACCAAAGAATAACTCTAATAAAGTGAGTGAGACATGATAATGTTAACTTAGAGAGAGAGAGCAATGGTTGGAAACGGGGCGGGCAAGCCTTGGCTTTGCCCTGGCCATTTGTCCGTAGAGGATCGGGCTAAAAATAAAGGGTGATTTATGTATGGATTTTAAAATTTTTTTAAAACACGAAATCTTTTATTTATAGGTAAAGGTCTGTGTAACCCTTTTTTTTTTTTTTTATCAAAATTGTCAATTTAATTATTTTTTTTAAGCTTGGGACTCAGCCCTGCTAATGAAAAAACCAGAAAAAAAGAAAAGAAAATTTGGATCGAGAATTCCATATTCAGATTTAAAAAAAATTTGAAAAAAAAAACAGGTTGATCGACATTCTTTTGTAAATTCTACCAAAAAGAATTTAGAGTTCATATCTAAATCACTCTAAAAGGAAACTAATTAAAAAAAAAAACAATTAGCGGCCGAGCTTAACCATGCCAGCACTAGCCTTAATCGTGCCCTCAAGACACAGTTCATGGCTAAGACCCTAGTTTTTTAAGACCGCACCACTTGGCTCATGGCCACCCCTTAGGGCTTAGAAAGTAATTGTTAGGGAGAGACATGAGAAAAGAAGTGTAGAGAGAGCATGAGCAAGATGAGGAAATGGTGGTAGTGACGTTTTGAAACTGTCATGTGGATGCGTGTTTGTCATGAAGGTGCAAGCATCTCAGCCACGTACGGATTTGACCGTGCACGGTGAAGAACAGGCGGTCGCGGGTAGGCGTCGAAGAAGGGGTTGTTGGTAATATAATGGCCTGCAAATATAGGCCCATGACTGCCTGGCCTGGCTCATTACTTTTTACTTGGTCAAATAAAAGAATTTCTTCCTTTCAAAATTAGGGTTCTTTTTATTTTTTTTTATTTTATTGACAAGGATGTGCCAGCCCATGTGAGATCTTCCTAGCAGCCTCCCAAATGACTTTTTGTACATGTTTTTTAAATTTTTTTTATGGCAAGTGACTCATGCTATTTTGTAACATTTGTTTGCACACCTCCTAGCATTAGAATAAGGTGTTGGATGGGTATAAAAGGGTGGCAAGGGGAAGGCCTTAGCATAAGCAATTGGAGTTTGAACATGGGTTGGTCTAGAGAGAGGAGAAGCATGGCGTCTCAAGGCCTCCCACTCATGTCCCTTTGTGTTGTCCTATTCGCCCTCATGCCTTTGGAGAGCAGTGCAAGCTATAGCTATTCATCTCCACCTCCTCCATACCACTATACCTCTCCTCCTCCACCAGTGTATTCACCCCCTCCTCCATACCACTACAGCTCTCCTCCTCCACCAAAGCAATCCCCACCTCCTCCTTACCACTACAGCTCACCTCCTCCACCAAAGCACTCTCCACCTCCTCCTTACCACTACAGCTCTCCTCCTCCCCCCAAGCACTCACCCCCTCCTCCATACCACTATAGCTCACCTCCACCACCAACACACTCACCACCTCCTCCATACCACTACAGCTCTCCTCCTCCCCCTAAGCACTCACCCCCTCCTCCTTACCACTACAGCTCACCTCCTCCACCAAAGCACTCTCCACCGCCTCCATACCACTATAGCTCTCCTCCACCACCAAAGCACTCTCCTCCTCCTCCTTACCACTATAGCTCTCCCCCTCCTCCTAAGCATTCACCACCTCCTCCTTACCACTACAGTTCTCCTCCTCCACCTCCTCCAGTCTACAAGTACAAGTCTCCACCACCACCACCTCCAGTTTACAAATACAAGTCCCCACCTCCTCCAGTCTACAAGTACAAGTCACCACCTCCACCTCCCCCAGTTTACAAATACAAGTCTCCCCCACCACCAGTCTACGAGTACAAGTCTCCTCCACCACCTCCTCCAGTTTACAAGTACAAATCTCCTCCTCCTCCAGTCTACAAGTACAAGTCTCCTCCACCACCTCCTCCAGTCTACAAGTACAAATCTCCTCCACCTCCTGTCTACAAGTACAAGTCTCCGCCGCCACCTCCTCCAGTCTACAAGTCTCCTCCCCCTCCTGTCTATTACTATACCTCCCCTCCACCACCAGCACACTACTAAGTGGCTCACTTGATTGAGGTATGACTATCTTCCTTGCAGTACCACTCTTGAAAGCCTCTAATCATATAGTTAAGACTCATGGAATTTACAATATCAAATAACAACTCTCTAGCTACTGATGCATCATTGGTTTCATGTGCAGGTATCTTACTTATTGTCATCTAGGGTTTGATCAGTTATTTGCTTGGTCCTTTCAAGTTGCATTTCAGTGGCTGCCATCCTCCACTTATGAGCTCATGATGAAAGAAGAATTCCTTTTGTCATCAAGAATCAATAAGGCATCCACCCATAATAAAATTTGAATTTGTGAATTTAGAGAGAATGAAGCAATCCTTGTCACTCTCTCCTCTGTTTGCTGTGTATGGAATAAGTTTTCAATAAGAATATTTGGCTTTGAATTTGTTACATCAAGTGCGCCATTGATTTTAAATTAGCTTATGTTATTGTTTACATTATGGGTTGATTTTTTTGCCAAAAGTGTCCATGCATACGCAAACTTGGCACACCACGCATCTCTCTCTAACACTCTCTTTAGGACATGCATCATCATGTTTCCTCTCTCTACCTACCACAATATCTTTACAGTTACACAATCATGAAAAGTTTATTTGGAAAGCCCAGTCATCACTGAAAAGTATGACATAAACTAGTTGCATGTGGTACATGGTACAAAACCAGGCCATATATTGCCTGATCATAATAACAAATGGTAGAGATCAGACCAAGTGGGGCGGCAATGGCCACCCCAGCGTTGGCCCTAGCCCGACCATTGTCCCCATATGACCGGTCCAAGGTCAGCTATGGCCCTATTAGGGCTGGGTTGGGCCGAGCCAAAAACAAATGAAGCAAAAATAAAAGAAACAATAAAAAAAAAGAGGGCTGGGATAGAGCCAGTGCCAACCTGGCCCTTGTCCCCAAATGGTCGGCCCAGGCGGCTTGGCTTTGGCCTTATTAGGATTGGGTCAAGCCAAAAACAAATAAAACAAAAGAAAAAAAAAAAAAAAAAAGAAAAAAAAAAAAAGGAACCGCACTGTCACTGTCACTGTCATTGGCCCTAGCCCTAACCCGGCCCTCGAGCCACAATTTACATCCTACGCCTTACTTTTTAACAGCAGGACTGATCGGGCTGCCCGGCCCATTGCCAGCCCTATTGGAGTGATTGTGAACATCCATCCATTGGCGTACGATAGACTTTTGCCAAGTCTTCACTTGGATGATTTTCAAAGTGAATATAAGTTATATATGACCTAGCTAAGCACATGCATTTACTAATAATAAACAAAAAACACTTGCGCAAACATTCACCAGGAGTGGGCCCGTACCCTATACTTTGAACGCGTTGAACCCTATTTCTTAAGGGTGCAGTTGGCATCCGGATGCATCCGTAGCTGTGTGCCTTCAAATTTTATCATGTTATATAGTTTTGATGTAAATGTTTTTAGGATTATCTCAAAATCTTTTTTTTTATCTAATTATAAAATTTTAAGTTTAAAAAATGGTTAAAATCAAGTAGATCTATAAACATATGAAAATCTTGAAAATGGACGGTGTAGATAATATTTTATAAAATGCACTATGTTTTAGACTTAAATTTTTTTTATTTTTTATGGTCATACTTCCCGATGTCGAGATGATCAACATTAAAACTACTTTTTCCGATGAATTTTTGAGGTGCATCTGTAGCTCAGGTTGCAACCTTATATAAACTTTTTCCATTTCTTAAACATTGTGCTAGTGAGACGTGAAAAATGGTACGGGCGGCCAATAGGAAGAGAGAGAAACTCTATGTAATGTATGAATGATGCAGTTGTTTAACATTGAAAGAATAATGGAATTTCAAAAACTCTTAAAAAACCTCTATAGTTAAAATTTTTAGGGAAAATTTCGCATAGAGTTCTAATTTTTCATATTATTTTATGGTAGACCATCTTTTCGTTTTTTTTCACCGCACTCCCTCATCTTTTATCTCCCTTTTTTATTGACTTTTGACCATAAAAATTAGCCCAAACAAATTTTTTTATATCATTTCATCCCAAAAACTTTTTTAACCCTCATTTTCCCTTTCCACCAATTAAAAAAAAGTTTTTGGGTTGAAATAGTATAAAAAGATTTGTTGAAGTTAATTTTATAATCAAAAGTCAATAAAAGTGGGAGATAAGAGATAAGGTTTTAGGATTGAAATAGTATAAAAAGATTTGTTGAGGTTAATTTTATAATCAAAAGTCAATAAAAGTGGGAGATAAGAGATAAGGGGGTATAGTGAAATCTTTAGATGTTTTCTTAAGCAGCTTGAAAGAAAAAGAGAATGAGGGTCTACTATAAAATAATACTAGGAATTAGGGTTCTATACGAAATTTTTCCAAATTTTTAATTAAGATTAGAGGTTTTATTTTTTAAATTGTTATTTCACTTAAATGACACCTCAAAAAATAATTACTAAAATACTTAAATTAACCCTACTTGGAATTAAGAACTTGAATAAGGAGGGGCATGCTAGCAATTTGGCCAAAACTAAACGCACTCCTGTATTAGCTACCGCCTGTTAGGCGGTTTCAATTATTTAAAATCCCCTGCTTGTAGATGTTGAGCCTTAAAAATGGACTTCTGATTTTTTTTTAAACCATTCGATGTTGTTCATTTTAATTCTTCACAAATCATCAGAATTGCACTACTGTTTTAGCTACAAAATTACAGATGTATTTTGATTTAAAATTTCAAAGGTCAATAACCTCGATCACAGTCATCATCGATCTGAAAAAATAGATTTTGTGCCTCTTTTTTTTTTTTGACAACATCAGTTACTTTTATTGATATTGTACTGAAAGAGCATGGGCTTACAAGGTGGGAATTATGGTATCAGAAAACAGATTTTGATCCTTAACAATGGACAGTTCTGAATGTGTTTTAAACCATTCAATGTTGTTCATTTTGATTCTGCGCAAATCATCAGAACAGCACTGCTGTTTTAGATTTTAGGGGAACTATCTCAAACATGCTTTTCCCTTACATCACTTTAGATGCATTTCCATGTTTAGATCCATGAATTTGCAGATCAATAAATCCTTAAATAGTACAAGTCCAATGATATGCAAGGAGCTAAAATGAATAGTGATAAATGGTTAAAAACATAATAACAATAATGTTTATTTAGGTCCAAAATTCATTTTGTTCAAATTCATAATCGTGATGGTCAATCTGTGAGGCCTTCAATTCATCTCTTAGATGGATTTCAAAGGAGACCGCATTTGAACAGGTAGGCCTATTCACGCATCAAAAATCTGTTTCAAGGGGCAAGCCTTGATATGTACATGCCCCAACTCAAATTAAATAAGTGCAATCTAGTTTAAGAGCATGCATACCATGCTCCGTGGGATTATTGTTTATTTCTACTCCCTCGGTCCTATAATGTACTTCGGAGGACTTTTTAATCTGAAATTTTGATAACCACATAATAATTACTAAATGATTATTCTAACAAAATTTTGAAAATTTGAGTTTTCTAATATTTAGGGCTCACCATTTAAAAATTGGATGGTCTCAATTCAATCTCGGGACACTACTTTTTTCAAGTACATAGATGGTATATTTAGGAAATTCTTTTTATTGAGTTTTATCTAAAGGATTAAAATTGTTACATCCCTAAAATTTGGGGTCCTAAAATTTATTCTACATGAGGGAGTAAATGGACAATCTACTCCTGCGAGAGTAGAACATCTTTTTCCCAATTTAAACCTCTCTATTTTTTATTTTTATTTTTGGTTCGTATCTATATGTACTACTTTATTGAGTAATACTTAGAAGGTAAACACATTACAACGATAAAGTGAGCCCGATCTCTAAAGACGATGTAAGGCGTGTGATCTTCAAATAATAAATTCAGTGTATGACGTAGCATGTCATTCTAGTTTTCAAAAATAATAAATCCCATCCTTTTGGAAGAGAGAGATACTTCAGGATTTGATAGAAAAATCTATATATTTTGAGAGATTTTAGGAAAAGGAGTACGTCATTGATGGAATATATATTATTAAAAATATATGAAAGTAAAAATAAATGTATTATAATGTATATTATGCCATTTTTATGAAATATATAATTCATAAATAAAATTATTAAATTATGAGTAACCTATGAGCAACAAAATATACTTCATTCATAACAAATATTGAATGATTGTTATTTCAAAAAGGCATATTTCAAACAACAATAATAACAATAATAACAACAATAATGATGTTAATGCTTTTAACACATTAAGACAATGAAAAAGTTTATATAACGTTGCAACCTAAAATGTAGAATTAAACGAGTCCGAGAGTCCTCACAGATGGGAGAGCCTGTCGGAGCTCTCCCTAGGGTGTGTTTGGATTTGGAGGAGTCCTTTATTAGGAGGGTACGGCAGACAGTGATCAGCTCTTTCTGCCCTCCGTTAGATGATACCTACGGTTTGAGTGATTGGGTTAGAAGAGCGTAGGGTCTGGCTTACTCACCTGAGGTGTTCTTGTTGGGTAAGGGTAGGATAGCCTTCGTCTTGAAGGCGGCTGGTGATGTGGTAAGGGCTCGTAGAGAGAGGTTCTATAGGGTCTGAAGTAGTTTGATGACTATTATGGATTGGAGCCCCATTGTCCACCCGTCTTTTGTTCAAAAGGACCTCATCTGGGTCTGACTATGGGGCGTTCTTCTCCATGTCTGGAATGTTAGAGTTTTTAAAAGAATTGTTGGTACATTCGGTGAACTTTGTGCGATGGATGATAGGCATCTCAGTGGTTCGAATGCAGCCTTTATTATGGTAAAAATCAATTGTTTTGTGGGCATCCCTTGCCAAAGGCAGATCACCTTACAGGTGGGTAATGACTTATTCTTGATCGATATATGTGTGGAAGGGTGTCCTTCGGTTGTTGTGGACACTAAAAGGAATCCTGATGACTACAAAGGGTAAGTGATTAACGATGAATCCACTGCTGATGGTTGGACGCTAGTGAGAAGAATGAGAGATAAGAAAATTTCAGCGTGAGTCTTTCCAGTGGCCGGCAAGGGATGGAAGAATTCGAATGTGTATGGTGATTGGTCTCACCAGATTTCTTGCCAACATTTTAAGCGCCAACGCTAGTGGAATAAGAATTTCAAAATCCGTCAAATGTGGGTTCCCATAGGCTGCTTTCCTGCTGATAAGGTGGTGGACTTATTGAACGGTGGTGATAAAATGGAATTGTTAAGAACGAAAGGGATGTGTGGTAACACTATGCCATCACTTGTCCGTGAGGGTTCGCCTAGGAGAGACTTTTATAAGTTTTCTCATTCCCAAATGTGTGCTGGAATTGAAGGCGTGGTGGCTAATTTTCGAGAGAATATCTTATGTGCTGACCTGCATGTCAATGCTTCATCCAGGGAAGACCTTAGCTACTGCAGTAAGCTGCCGAAGGTGGTGGAAAATCCTTCATCCCTGACGACCTTGCTCCTTCTGGCAACAACGAAGATTGCTGGTTTTTTGTGTCTTATGTCGGTAGCGGAAATACTTAGAGGGCTTCCTTGTAGAAAAGCAGTGAAGAAGCGGATGGAGCCAAGCGAACGTCCTCATTTCGACCCCCTTGAGGTTGATCCTCTGGCTATTGTTCCCCTTTTGGAAGACGATGAGGTGGTTGGGGAGGCGCTACAGGAGGAAGTGAATGCTACTACTCCGGCTATTGAAGATGAAGAAGATTTTGATCTTCTTTCGGAGGTGGTAGCGTCTGATGTGCAAGCTCCTATCAATGTAATCCCCCCTCTTGTGACAGCTACAGGGGAGGTCATTGTTGAGGCCGAAAAGGTGGTGATAGAGGATGACCGATATCGAATCAATGCTTGAGGGCATGGGTTTGGACTTCAGTGTCCCGATTGTCGTGGTTCTCTATACGCTTAAATAAAAAGTAAAAGCTCAGAAGTTGTGGCAAAGGAGGATGAACAGGCAGGCAGTAAGCAGCCTGACCCCGTCTCGACGCAGGGTGATCTTTTGGCTGGCCGAAAATATGTCTTTGGATGCTATGCTAAGGCGAAGGAAAAGATGAAGGTTGTGCCTTCCAGATACTTGGCTAGGTTGAGGGCCAGAGGCTCTAAGCTGGTGAAACATGACTTCTCAACGAACGAGGATGATTCGGTGATGGTTAGCTCGAATGAAAGCTCTGATTCGATGGAGGTGGCTCGATCTCTAGAACGGTAGTTTTTTTGACATGATGCCAGTGGTCCAAGTTCTTCTTCTACTTGTTTTTAATGCTTGTTCTATCTTGGAATGTTAGGTGTTTAGGAGATGTAGGTAGGAGAAAAGATGTTCTTTTTTTTGTTCGAAAGTTCAAACCTAATGTGCTTATTTTGCAAGAGACTAAGCTTCCCATCCCTTCGGTGGTTAGGGGGCATGCCTCGATTTGTTTTGATGGTGTGGATTTTGTTGGGGCCTCAGTTGGGCTATGGGTTTTATGGAACCCTCATGTCTTACAATGTTTTGATTTGCTGAAGGGTGATAGATGGATTGGTTTATTATTTAATGGCCCTTCGCCTAATTTCTCATGGGGATTATGGAATATTTACAGACCCACTACTTAAACTCTTAAGGAAGGCTTTCTTTTTGAATTATCAAATGCATTGTCCATATTTAATTTGCCTATTTGTGTAGGGGGTGATTTTAATTTGATTAGATAGCCGGAAGAGTTATCCACTGGATGTCGTATTAATGCTTCCATGAGACTGTTCAATTCTTTCATTGAAAATCATAATTTTGTTGACCTGCCTTTGTCGGGTACTTCTTTCACGGGGTCCAACAATAGCCCTGATAACCTAATTATGTCCAAAATTGATAGATTCTTAATATCCAATGAGCTGCTGGAATTTTTTCCTCATGTGTCTGTCAAAGCCCTCCCCAAGTTTTCGTCTGATCATGTACCTTTGTTATTGAATTCTAGAATTCTTTGGCTGGTCCTAAACTATTCCGTATGGAGATAGGGTAGTTGGATGAAAAAGGGGTGGGAGATCTCATTAGAACCACATGGACTAACATTGTTACCTACGGTTCTCTTGATTTCCAGCTACACAAGAAATTACTCAATGTGAAGAATAAGTTAATCCAGTGGAAGAAAGATGATCAGTTCTAATTAAGTGCAAAGATCGATAGAGCCTTGGAAGATATTCAGGGCATTGACCAAACAATTCAAAGTGAAGGGCGTTACTCTGAGCAATCCTTTATTCAAAGGATCGAAAACAGTTAACTCTTTGAATGAGTTACGTAGATCTGAAGAGATCTACTGGAGACAAAGATCATGGGTCAAACGACTTAGGGAAGGGAACCTAAACACCAAGTATTTTTCATGCAATTACTAGTTCCTGTAGAAGACAGAATGATATCTCGGGTGGACCAGGTTTATCTATTATGGGGTTCGACCAGGATGATAAAGCGGGTCGTGATCATGCGATCATTGATCACTTATGTAGTGCCTTCACCTCTAATGTGAGTTTTGCTCCCTCGATGGAGTGTATCCCCTTCAATATACTCCCAATTGAGCTCGCTGATCAGCTGGAGGTTGAGGTGACTATGGAGGAGCTTAAATCTGCAGTATTCTCCCTGGAAGGGGACAAAGCGTGGGGACCAGATGGTTTTCCTATGTGCTTTTTCTATAGGTTCTAAGCAATGTTTTCGGTGAAGTTGCTAAATATTGTTTGGAGCTTTCTTTTAAGGAGGGAATTATTTAAGGGGATAAACTCTACTTTTATTGCTCTCATACCGAAGAAATATGTTATTGCAGCACTTTCAAATATTAGGCCCATTAGTCTGTTGACTACCCTGTATAAAGTTATTGCTAAGATTTGGACAATTTGGCTGAAAAATATTCTCCAAGTGATCATGATCATTTCAGGGCCTCAATCTGCCTTTATTCAGAATATGTCATTACGGATAGTGTCTTAGTAGCTCAAGAATACATTCATTCGAGAGTGGTGAGTGAAGAACCAGGTGTGGTCATTAAGTTGGACATAGAAAAGGCTTATGGTAGAGTTGAGTGGAGTATTTTGTTAGAGATTATGAAGATGATGGGGTTTGGTTCGAAATGGAGAAACTGGATCTTTGGATGTGTGTCCTCTGCTTAGTTCTCAATGATTATAGAAGGTAATCCCAAAGGTTTTTTTAAAGCTTTGAGATGACTACGTTAGGGGGACCCCCTCTCGCCTTTCCTTTTGCACTATCTATGCAGGATGCTTTAGCCTCATGATGACCAACATAGTCAACATGGGCAATTTCTCGGGTTTCAAAGTTGGTGTGAGGGGACCTGTGATTTCTCACCTTCCATATGCCGATGACACTCTTATCTTTGCCGAAGCTAAGAAGGAACATATGAAAAATATTGAGAGGTTTTTAAGATGTTGCGAAGTGGTTGTGGGATTAAAGGTTAATTTCGCTAAAACTTCCTTAGTAGGGATTAACTGTAATGGGGCCATGGCTAAGGATTTAGCCAGGACTTTGGGATGTAAAATGGACTCTTTTCCTTTGGTTTATCTGGGTTTGCCAATTTCTGATAAGGGGTTCCCTACCTCAATTTGGGATAGAGTTATTCAGAGAGTTCAAGTGAAATTGGCCCTGTGGCAGCCTAGATATCTGTCTCTGGGTGGTAGGGTGATACTGTTACACTCTTGTTTAGCTAATCTCTCCTAAAGATGCCTTTAGGAGTGGTTAAATTGATAGAGAGGATGATGCGAAATTTCTTACGGGGGTCTTATAGGGTTAACAAGAAGCATCATTTGCTCAGATTGGATAGGGTTTGCACCCCAAAAAGTGAAGGGGGGTCGAGTATAAGGAGGTTGTCACTGATGATGAGGCATTCATTGTTAACGAAATGGTGGTGGCAAAGCTTGCACTTCAAAGAGCAGCTCTAGTGTAAGGTTCATGGGAACAAATATGGTTTAGATGGTTTTGGTGTTTGGATTGGAGGGGGGTCGAGAAATGTTTCGCGCTAGGTGTTCTGAAAGAATATCTTCTATTATTACAGTGGCGGTGTGTTGGGACATATGGAGAGAGCATAATCGCCGCACATTTGATGGGGTGGCCATCCCCATTGATGGAATCCTCCATCGGATCTTTCATACCTCCTGGAGCTAGCTCTTAGTTACGAAGGGGGGGAGACGTATCTCGGAAACAAATGTTCAGTTGATCCTTATTAATTTGGTCTTCTCTAAGGGTGCTAGTATTAGACCGGTTCATGGATGACTACCTCCTTGTGTTGGCTACCTTAAATTAAACTTTGACGGTAGTTTGCGTGGTAATATGGGGGAAGCATGTATTGGACGTGTGGTAAGGAATATGGAATGGAACTTTATTCTTGCCTATGCGGGCCCGATTGGATTTGCTGCTACTAATTGTGTAGAATTAACCTCCTTACTCCAAGGCTTGTTGTTCATCAAATCAATGAATCTCGAGACTGTCATTATGGTGGAAGGCAAGTCCTTAAATGTCATTAGGTGGTGTAAGAAGGAGCAGAGTGTTCATTGGTCTATTCGGTCTTTATGGGGTCAGGTGATGGATCTATCAGTGCTCTTTACTCTGACTTTTATACATGTATATAGGGAGGCCAATGACGTGGCTGATGGCCTTGCCAAGAGAGGTGTCTCACTGAACTCTATCTTTGTACTGAATGATGAAATTTCCTTTTTGTTTCCAGCAATAAATTTTTGAACTTCGATCAAAAAAAAAATTGTAGAATTAAAGATGTACCTAAAAAATCCATCGAAAAATGATGTTTTAATGTTGAAAAACCCTCTTATTGATCATTTCGACATCGATATGTATGAGTATGAAAAAGAAATAAAAAATTGAATCCCAAGAATAGTACATCTTGCAGCACATTATCTAAACCGTCCATTTTCAAGATTTTCAAATGTTTATAGATCTACTTGATTTTAACCATTTTTTTATGCTAAAATTTTATAATTATATATGAAAATAGATTTTCAGATAATCCTATCATTTTTTATATGAAAATTACATGTTATGATAAAATTTAAAGGTGCGCACATCATGGAAAAATGATTGATTAGTCTAGGGACACGTGTCTCCTTTACCCTCAAACATCTTTCAGATGAACCATCATAAGAAGGCCCAATTGAAATTCCAAAATAGATAGTGCAAAACAAAATTTCAAAAATTATCATTTACACTTTTAAAGTTTATTTTTTGAGCATTAATGATCCTCATGTTTTAGATTAGAGCGCGGTTTGTATAAGGCCTAGACTCACCTTCAAATAGTGCCAAGGAATTGTAGTTTCAATATTGGAAATCTTTGTGATAGCCTTAAAATTTATTTTCATCTCTAATCATAAAAATTAAAGCTTAAAAAATAGTGTAGATCGGGCAGATCAATGAAAATCTTGATAATTGATCCAAAAATGCAATACAAGATGCACTATTTTCAAAACTTTGAAATCTATTTTTTCTCATGTCCATGCATCTTGAAGTCGAGACAATCAATTTGAGAATATTTGGGCATCAAAATAACCTCTTCTAGTAAAACTTTAAGGTGCACCTTAATTTGATTGTTTAGAGCCTCAGACTTATATAAACTTTTTCCTTTAGATTATCGATCGCTAAAAAATTTGGATCCGAAATTTATGTTTTGACATGAATCTTGGAGGGAGAACGCATATGAATAGTAAGTCAGTCAACTCACAAAAATGGATCATAATATAATATTAGGTTTGTATAAAGGGTTGATTAGTTTTAATGAGATAAGGATAAGTTAGGCTTAGTACATTTGAATAAGAAAAGAGTGTCTTGATTCATGAGCTTCACGTATGAAAGAGTTGGTTAGGATTAGCTAAGGGATAGAATGTGAGTCTCCTTGATTCATGGGTTTCACATATGTGAGAGAAAGAGAGGTTCACATGATATAAAAAGAAGATAGAGAGAAGTGTTAGGGAGAGAAGAAATAAGAATCTAGGTAGATAGATATGGGGAAAATTGTAGGAGAGACATAAATATATTTTTATTTTTATTATTTTAATTGTATTTAAAGGAGAAAAGTCCCTTCTTTGTAGGATAACTACTGGAATTGAGTAACGAATTTGGGTCTTGTGAAAAGATTTTTACGGTGAACTCCCTTGCATACTTAGACTGAGGGTATCATTCCAAGCTTTTTTTATTTTTTATTTTTATTATCCTGATTATTATTTTCTCCTTGCCTCAATACATCTTGCTATTGGGATGATCAATTAGAGGATCTTCCAACATCAAAACAACCTTTTCCGATGAATTTTTGAGGTGCGCATTAATTCTACATTTTAAGGTTGCAACCTTATGCAAACTTTTTCCATAGTATGGGTATAATGACATTATAAGTCACTATTGTATAATGCCATTATTATACTATAGTATCACATTATAATAAAATTATACTTATAGTAATGATGATGTTTATGATGACATTTCATAATTTTAATTATATAAGGAGATATACACATGTGTGCACACACTTAAATATCAATTAAATTCTTAATTATTATTAATAAAATAATTATAATCTTATTAATATTCCAAAAAAATAGTTTATGTAGAGCCGAGACTCTAAACAATCAAATTAGAACCCACCTCAAAAATTTCATTAGAAGAGGTTGTTTTGATACTCAAATATCCTCAAATTGATCATCTCGACATCAAGATGCGTGAAAACTCTTGTAACGCATTTTTGGACTGTTTGTTTTCATAGATTTGTTCAATCTACACTATTTTTTAAGCGTTGAATTTTATAATTAAAGATAAAAATATACTTTAAGGCTATCACAAATATTTCCATTATAGAAACAGTATTTATCTACACTATTTGAAGGTGGGCTTTAATTTGATTGTTTAGATCCTTGGCTCTATACAAACCACACCTATATTCTAATTATATAATTATATAGATTAAATTATAGTGATATTTATATAGCGAATTATCATCATCATCATCATCATCATCATCATCATCATCATCATCATCATCGTCGTCGTCGTCATCATCATCATCGTCATCATCATCATCATCATCGTCGTCGTCGTCATCATCATTATCATCATCATCATCATCATCATTATTATTATTATTATCATTCTTATTATTCTTATGAAAAAAGTTTATATCAGATTGCAACCTTAAAATATATAATTAAAGATGCACCTCAAAAATCCATAGGAAAAAAGTTGTGTTAATGTTGAAAAATCCTTGTATGAATATGAAAAAAAAAAAAAGAGTCCAAAAAATAGTGCATCTTGCAACACATTATTTAGACTATCAGTTTTCAAGATTTTTATATGTTTATAGATCTACTTGATTTTAACCTTTCTTGGAGTTTAAAATTTTATAATTAGATATAAAAATAGATTTTCATATAATCTTAAGAATTTTTTACAGGAAAATTTGAAGGTGTGCTTTAATTGGATTGTTTAAGGTTGCAACGTTATAAAAACCACACCCTATTATTATTACTACTACTATTATTGTTATTGTTTTTATTTATTACCTAATATTCATAATAATTTAATCATGAAAATATAAAATAATATGAATTCTAACGATATAATATTAATAAATTGTAATTTTATAGTAAACTGTAATTATAAATTATGTAGTTATAATTGTATGAGTTTGCTATAGATGATATAATAGGAGATGTATACAATGATCATTTTGAATAATTATGTATAACTATAACAAATTATATATTAATATAACATTTGTGTATGTATATATTGATAGCTAAATAGATTGGGCCCTATTTCTTTTAGTATCTTTTAAATATTCTATTATCCTCTAATTTTCTTTAAAGAAACATGTCATCTTTATTTAAAATTTAGAAGTATGATCTCTCCAATACATATTTAAATTGATTAACTAAGTGCAATATACATAAACCAACAAGCAGAAGAGCAAGGCAGAGGCAACCCCCCCACCCCCCCCCCCCCTCCCCCCCCCTCCCTCTCTCTCTCTCTCAATGAACACTAGTTTGATTACATGTGTTGCACATAATAATAAAATATTCGATCTTGTAAATAGTGTAAAACACATCACTTAGAGAGAATCAATATATATCTGTAAATGTGCAAGGTATTTAAGTTCTAGAGTAAGTTGTAAAAATTAAAATAATAAAAATAATAATTGGGGTGATGCAGCAAAAATAAGCCTCAATAAAACAAAATCGAAAAGAATAAGAAATAAAAAAGAAAGTATACATATTTCAACAACATTAAATACGCAAACATCGTCAATCAAAATAATAAAAATTCATCCAACTAAACATCAACAAATATGAAAGAAAATTTCGAATTCATGGAAATTTGAAATTCAAAAGATTAGTTTTTGTGAAAGATGCCTAAAAGTCACCTATGCAATATAACGATATACATGACATAAAAATTGCAAAGAAGAACAATTCAATACTCTCGAATCGAAGTGATTCAACAATACATCGGACATAATGTATCCAAAAACCAGGAAATAAAATAAAATAAAATAAGCTTAAAAAGTTGACTTAGGAGGTGGATGATAATGGAGCATAATAAATGATACATTTACTGTAGGATTTATTTGCCTTTTCCAAGACAAGATAAGATATAGCAGTATGATTTTTATTGTTATTATGTTTTTTTCACCCAATGTAACATAAAAGAAAGATATAACCATCAACTTAAAAAAGGAAAAAGGAAAAAAAAATGAAAAGGAAAGTTCGTGAAAAAAAATTTAAAAAAGAAAAGGTAGATAATTTATTAAAACTCACACATAAAACCCATACTATGCACAACTCAACCAAGACAGATAAAGGTCAACCACATACCACTATTTGGAGAAGACTAGAGAAAATTTCTAATGAAAGACATAGAGAGGGAGAGAGAGGGAGAGAATTTTCTTTTTCTGAAACATAATAAAATATTGAAAAAGAAGTGAGAGTTTTTTATTTGGAGAATGGAGGAATGGAGATATAGGAAGGAGAGATAGTGGAAGGGGAGATAGCGTATGGTTGCCCTTATCTGTCTGTTGATTGCTCGGAGATTGGTGACCTAATGTAAAAAATCAAGCTGTGTGTGGCTGGATCATTCTCACTACCTTAGATTGATATTTTTGGCTTAAATGATTCAGCTAAACAATGATGGGGTCTAACCTATACACCGGATGTGAAGATTCTTGGCTTCAACGAGGTAGTTTTCATCCTTTGTTCTGAAAAGGAGGTTGCAAAGGCCCTTTTTCGGAAATTCTACAGAGTTAGAGGCAACATTTTATCATTGGACTTATAGAAACCTTCAATCCATTAATCCTATATTCAGAGAGAGCCTATCTGGATAAAAATGTAGGGGGTTACCCCTTTAGTTAGATGTTCCATGTGGTTCTAATGGAACATCTAACTAAAGGTAAACTTGTGAGTCCACAGAACTCTCATTTTGTGGATTTGCCCCAAATCCATGATGGAGATATCTTGGGAAAGGACATGGTAGCTTACGTGGCCTGCCATCCTGCTGTTCTAGCAAGATCATTTCTACGATGGGACTCGAAACCCTCTAAAACCTGCAACATCTCCCTCCTCTGGGTATTCCCATCCCTAGCTCATTCACTTTCAAAGCAAGTCTCTCTCAACATTGGGCTTTGGTTCTTTCTTTGGGCATTATTCTTGCCTTGGTTTAGAAGATGTAGCCATTGTCGTTTCGTATGTCTGTTTCAAAAGGGAGGGGAAGTTCTTCTAAAACTAGGATTGATCCTTTGGAAGTGGACCCTCTTGCAATAATGGTGGTTGAAGAGATGGAGTTGAATGAACCAAAGCCACAACAGGTTGACGAGATTCCATTGATTGTGCCAAATCAATCGGGATCCTGGATGAAAGTACTATCCGGAATGATTATCTCGCTATTGTAGAGGCTGATGACACCCAACCTTTAAACTATGTTCATGTTCCTCTCGATGTTCCGGCTATCTTACCTACTGCTCTTGCTTATCATACAAGGGAGATGTCCGATGCTGATCATACAAGGGAGATGGTTGATGCTTATAAAGTTGAACTATCCAAGATCGGTAAGATGGTAGACGACATGGGAATGGACTGCGATATCCCCATTGGGGTATTCTTTGAGGAGGTAAAAGCAAGGAAGAAGGAGGGTGTGGCGAAAGACATTGAGGCTCTTCCTAAAGATGACTCAGATAAAGGTAAATCTCCAGTGAAGAAGAATGTGAAGTTTAGGAAAGAGATGCAATCCCCAGAAAAAAAGAAAGAAAGCTCGAAGAAGATCTACTATGAATCTCGATCTTCTTCACGTCTTGCATCTATGGGGATTATCAAGACAAAGGCACCTGTTTGCAGCTTAACAAGGGAGAAAGGGGAAATTCTGGATATCAGTAGTGAAGCTACCTCTTTTGACTTAGTTGCTTCTGACTGTTGCAGCGGAGGGAGTAGCTTTCGATGAAGCCCTTATGCTCGAGGAGGTGTGTTTTGGGCCATGTATTGAGGGACCATGTTCCTCTTCTAAATCCCTTTTTTAATTAATTTTTTTCTCTTAAAATGTAAAGGGCCTTGGGGATCCCAGACGTAAGAGGGATGTATTGTTTTTTATTAGTAAGTTTAGACCAGCCATACTTATTTTGCAGGCGACCAAACTACCCTAACCCAATGTTTCTAGGGCACAGGGTCGATTGATTTTTTAGGAGTGGATTCTATAGGAGCTTATGGGGGATTATGGATACTGTGGAATACGAATATTTTGCAATGCTTTATTTTAATTATTAAAGATAGATTTTTACTTGTTGGCTTTAATGGACCTGATCCGAGTCTATCTTGAAGAATGTTGAATATATATGGACCGAACTTACCAGCCTTAAAAGAGGTTTTTTAAGTAATTTATTTGAAGCTATCAATGACTTACATTATCCCTTATGCTTGGGGGATGATTTTAACCTAATAAGGTGACCAGATGAGTCCCTTTTAGGGAACTCTCTAAATTTGACAATGAGGATTTTTAATAATTTTAGTGAAAGCTGCCTTTTTAATCTTCTTATACAGGAATGATCTATACATGGTCGAATAATAGCACTACCAATCTATCTGTCTAAACTTGATAGATTTTTAGTCTCAACAGATTTGGTGGACATGTTTCCTCTAGGCTCGGTTCAAGTGTTACCAAAATTATCCTCAAATCATACCCCAATCATGTTGTCGTCCAAAGTTATCTCGGCTGGACCGAAACCTTTTATAATAGAGCTATGTTGGATAGAGGAATAGGAAGTAGTTGACTTGATTCGAACCACTTGGACGAATACCATTACCTACGGGTTGGTTAATTTCCAACTTCATAAGAAATTGCTTAATATTAAGCATACGTTGATTTCCTAGAAGAGAGATAATCGCTACTTAGTTAAGTCAACAATTGAGGAAGTCCTTATGGATATTGAATTGTTGGATCTTAATATCCAACAATGGGGAAGTCTATCTGAAGAGGTGCAGATTGAGAGAAATACCAAGCTTAAATCTCTTCATGACCTTCAAAGGTTAGAAGAAATTTATTGGAAGCAAAGATCGAGGTTAAAATAACTAAAAGAATGGGATCATAATACAAAATTCTTTCATGTCATTGCTAGTGCTCGTAAAAGGCAAAATGACGGCTCCGATGATAGTCAAGCTATGACCTTCGCTGGAGTAGAGCATTTTAAAAGGGTATTCACGAATGAAGCTAGATTTACTCCACGGTTGGATTGTTCAAGTATCTGTCACATGAATCTCGAGACCAATTTGGAGGTAGATATATCCATGGAAGAGTTGAAATTAGCAATGTTTGACTTAGCTGAGGATAAGGCACCATGTCCCGATGGCTTTCCCCTTATCTTTTTCCATAAATCTTGGCATTTGACGAAAGGGGAATTGGTAGATATGGTTAAAGAGTTTTTTAGTCGAGGGGAGATATTCAAATGGATAAACTCGACCTATATCGCCTTAATTCCAAAAAAAACGATTATTGTTGAATTGTCAGATATCAGACCGATTAGTCTTCTATCGTGTTTATATAAAATAGTGGCTAAAGTCCGTCTGATAACTTATAGTGTGTCGGTGGCGTAGGAATGTATTCGTTCTAAGGTAGCAAGCCAAACCCAAGGGGTGGTGCTCAAGTTGGTTATGGAGAAAGCGTATGATAGGGTGGAATGTGCTTTTTGAAATAATGCGAATGATGGGTTTTGGAGATAAGTGGAGGAACTGAATTTTCAGATGTCTCTCTTCGACACACTTTACTATGTTGTTTAAGGGTGGTCCAACTAGTTTCTTCAGAGCTTCTAGGGGTATTCGCCAAGGTGACCATCTTTCACAATTTCTTTTCACCTTATATGCAGAGTGTTTTAGATTGATGATTAGAAATATTGAATATAGAGGTAACTTTCAGGGTTTTAATATTGATAACCTTGGTCATTCAATCTCTCATCTCCAATATGCTAATGATGCAATTATCTTTTGTGGGGAAGAGTTTCGGGTCGATAATGTAGTTATCTTTCTAAATTGTTGTGAGGTGGCTCTAGGTCTAAAAGTTAACTTCAACAAGGTATCGTTGATTGGCATAAATTGTGGTGATGAGGTTACTCAGGAACTAGCAAGGGCAGTGGGATGCAAGGTTGACAATCTCCCTATTACTGATCTCGGATTGCCTATCTCAAATAAGAGACTTAATGTTTCTGTTTGGGATAAGGTGATCCAACGGGTCCTACTAAAATTGGATCTTTGGAAACCAAAGTATCCATCGCTAGGTGGGAGAACCAGACTGCTTCAATCCTGTATGGCCAACTTACTAATTTATCAAATGTCTATTATCCACATGCCTCAATTAATGGTCTAGAAAATAAGAAGGATGATGAGAAACATTTTTTGGGGAACTTGTGGAGAAGAGCTGAAGTACCATTTGTTGAGGTAGGATAAAGGTTGTACCCCAAAAGCGAGGAAGGCTTGGGATTAAGAAGGATCAAATTGGTTAATCAAATCATCTTTTGCAAATTGTGGTGGGACAAGCTTTCTCTTTAAGGATTGCAAATTGTGGTGGACAAGCTTTCTCTTTAAGGATCAGCTATGGTTTAAAGTACTTGCAGCCAAATACGATTTGGATAGACAAGGTACCTGGATCGAAAGTGGAAAGGGAGGTGAAGTTTCTAGTCTGCAACCCTATCACTCTCTGCAGGCCTCTGGTTGCAAGAAACTTTAGATGGATTATTGACAATGGTACTCATATCTCCTTTTGGCATCATAAATGGGCCAGAGAGTACCCGTTATGATGTTCCCTAAGATTTTTGAGAAGGTGAATAATCATAATGTAAAGGTTTCAGAAGTTTTTGAAGGAGGTGGTAACTTTGTCACTCGGAATATAACTTTTCCCTTTAATAGACTTCGAGAAGAGATGATCTAGGAGCTAACCTCCTTGCTAGAAATTCTAAATGAAATGTATGTTCCGTTAAACTTAAAAGATTAGGTTTGATGGAATGTTGAAAGTAATGGACTTTTTTCAGTAAAATCATGCTATAAACTGTTCTTTCATGATCGTTGGCAATGGTCGATGCCCCAAATTGCACAAATCTGGAAGTAGCCTATCCTACACAAAGTGCAAATCTTTATTTGGTTGGCTGCTCAAAATAAATTACTAACCATTGATAATCTTATTAAAAGAAGTAAGATCTTACCTAATATTTGCCTATTGTGCAAGGAAGAAGTGGAATATGGGGCCCATTTATTTTTATATTGCCGCTTTGCTAATAAGATCTGGTGGTGGTTTCTTTCTCTTTTGGGCATATGCCTACCGGTACCCCATTCGATATTGGGTGTTGTTACCCAACTTTCTATTATGGATTTACCAAAAAATGGCAAAGCTATTTGGAAGATCACAAGAGGGGTGACTATGTGGGAGACATGGAAGGAAAGAAATCATAGAACCTTTGAAGGAGTATGTATGAATGAGGAAATATTTTGGAATAGAATTATACATATCATTTGGTGTTGGCTGGCAACACTAAAGAAGGATGCGGTATAGCTGAGTTTGATGTGATGATCAACTTGAAAAATATTATGGCTACAGGAATCACAAGGATTAGATTTAGGAGTGTTTGGACTCCTCCATCACAAGGTATATTGAAATTAAATTTTGATGGGATTTCGCTTGGCAACCCAAGATTGGCAGTTATAAGAGGGGTTGTGTGATACTGCAATGGCTAGGTCATATTTACATATGTAGGGCCTATAGGCATAGCCACTACAAATAGTATGGAAATGCAGACAAATAGTGCAGAAATGCAAGCCTATAGGCATAGCCATTCCATGGGTTACATATTTTTCATAATCGAAATTTGAGAAACTGCTATGAGGTGGAAGGAGATTCTTTGAATGCAATCCAATGGTGTCGCAAAAAACAAAAGGTACCATGGGAACAGAAGTCGGTTTGGATGCAGATTGTCAATATGATTGTCGGAATGTCTGTTTCCTTTATGTTTACAAGGAGGCTAACTCTTTACCTGATTCTTTGGCTAAGGAGTATGCATCTCTATCTTCTTTTTTTGTTACAGATGTTGTAATCCCTCTTGGGTAACTCGCTCTTTCAATAAAATTTTATAATATTTGTCAAAAAACAAAAAAAAAAACCTTCTAATGATACACTTACCTCGTTCTAGGAAAGATTAGAGGAAACTTCTATTGCAAAAAATTTGAAAAATATTAGAAGAACAAACTTCTACTACAAAGAAACTATTCAACAAAGAGAAAACCCTTGTAAAAACATAGACTATTTAACAAAGAGAAAACCTCTATTATAACATGTACTTAGTTTTAGAAAATTTATTTTCCTCTCTAGTCACGTATATTCTCATTTCTCTTTCCGCACTAAAATCTATCCATATATCCTTATCTCCATCTTTTTTTCCACCTTCCTAAAATCTTTCTTGTAGGTAGCACACATTAATTTAAGAAAAATTCCAGCGCTATACGAATATATAGTTAAAAGAATGTCTCCTACAACCTCTATAGAATTAGGGTCCTTTCTTATTTTTGCGACACATGCCACCCCTTAACTCTGGTTTAATAATGTTGTATATAGAGAATTTTCAAAAACAAAGAATATTATAATTCTTGACTGCATAAAAATAATTTAATCATCGCCATATATTTATAATTAAATAGTTATGAATCACAAGTGTAAAACGGTTCATATCTAGATATCTAAAGGAAAATATTTATATAAGGTTGCAACCTTAAAATGTAGAATTACAGATGCACCTCAAAAATCCATCGAAAAAGGTCGTTTTAATATTGAAAAACCTTCTAAGTGATCATCTCAACATCGCGATGTATGAATAGGAAAGAAAAAATATTTTGAGTCCCAGAAACAGTGCACCTTGCAACACATTATCTGGACCGTCCAATTTCAAGATTTTTATACGTTTATAGATCTACTTGATTTTTACTATTTTTGGAGTTTAAAATTTTATAATTAGATATGAAAATAGATTTTGAGATAATCCTGAGAATATTTTACATTTACATTAAAATTACATATGATAAAATTTGGAGGTGCACCTTATTTGGATTGTTTAAGGTTGCAATCTTATAAAAACCACACCCATTTCTAAAATGATAAATAATATTCTTTTTTTTAACTTGATAAATAATATTTTAAGATGAGCATATATTACTTGATTTTGCTTTTATCACATGCGATTCCCACTTATCCAAATTAAGAATTGTAAAATAAGAAAGTGCCTTATTTTAAATGAGTATAATAGAATTCCCAATAATAATAAGACTCCCCTACTATCTCTGTTTTTTTAATCTATCTAGCTTGTAGCTTTATAAATTTCCGATACATCTCTCTTAACACCCCAAAGAACAAGAGAGAAAGGAGGAGAGAGAAATAACTGATAAACAAAATAAATTTGAATATATTTTCGTATTAGATGATTTGAAAATTTCTTAAATTCTTTTTAAAAGATATAGATAGATGGATTACGTATGGGACCTGGTTTCTATGCGGCTGCATATGTAGAAATGCAGGACTCTTAATATAAATCTATTTTTGAGATGGATTTTAAGATTTACTTTTTAAAGACATGTAATCTCTAACATGGAGATCATGAATATGAATAAATAAATAAATTTTTAAAACTAAAAATAATAATTTTAGTAAGAAAACATTTGAACCGTTAATTTCTATTGTTTTTAAATGGAACACCTACTTGCGTCCATCTTTAAAATGGATGTTTTACACTTTCTGGACTACATACGTAGAAATGTGGTCCAACCCGCATAAAACAATTTTCCTTACGTATGTGATGATCTCAATTTAGCAGAGGAAATACAGAAATTACAGCACCAAAGGCAATAAGGCCGGCAGGGAAGCTTACACAGAAACTACTGAGGCCCGGCCGATTGCCACCCCTAAGGCCAAAACCTAATTCCTCATCTTTTGAATGATCTTGTACCAACAAAAAGAAAAATGAATAAAATTAAACCAATGATCATATTCTGTCTACAAGAGTATTTGGCTTGAGGTCTAAACTGTAGTGAACGAATCTCTTCCCATTACAGTGGTGGGAAAGGTTTCCACGCTTCCCCTAGAGCATAGAAGTCTTATCTTCCCCCTACCATACAGCCGTCCAATTTTGATCAAGCAAGACACTCATCGTTTGATCTTAGATCCGACGTCTGAAAATATTTTATTTTTAATGTTTTTTATACAAATTAAATAAATAT
Organism: Amborella trichopoda; assembly: GCF_000471905.2. Next base: position 1,279,309 of record NW_006499930.1, on the reverse strand, counting down.
GAAATTTGGTACATACCATCTTCTCATTGGGGCACACCTATAAAAAAAATATTAAAAATTATTTTTCAATAAAACATCTCAAAGTATTTTATTTTTAATTTTTTATATAAATTGTATAAATATGAAATTTGATACGCACCATCTTCTCATTGGGGTGTTCCTATAAAAAATATTAAAACTTATTTTTTGATAAAATATAAAAACCAAAATACCCCTTGAAACTTTTAGAGGTATTTTGATCATTTTATTTTATTAAAAAGATTTTTTTTATATTTTTCACTAATGGGAGTTTAATAAAAGAATGGAATCAAAATAGTTTATAGAAAAAAATTTAAAAATAAAATAGTATAGAGATGTGACATTGTGATTGAGGCAATCTTAACCCTCCATTCAGAATGAAGGGTTGGACAAGAGGGAGGATAGAACTTCTATGCTGGAAAAAGCATAGAAAGCTTGCCCTAAAATGAACATATCTGTAGAACTTCCAAAACTAACCCTTTCATACATAAAAGCTGCCATAGAATGTACAAAATTTCAAAAAGGTATATCATAATATTCATAATTTAACAGAAGTATCAAATCATAAAAAAAAATAATTTGCTTTAAAAATATACTCCAAAAGTTTCCAGGAACTTCCGAAGAAACTGAAATGCTTACTCCAAACGTTCCCCGGGATCTTCCGCAGAAACTGAAATGCTTACCTTTTCAGTCTCAAAACCACGAGGAGACTCTGAGCATGGTTCAACTTCAACCAATTTAGCTTCAATTTCTTTGTTTTAATGGAGGATCGTTCAACTAAGTTTTCTTTGTATTAGGGGTCATTGGGAATATCTACACACAACTTATTTTAGCATTTTAATCTACTAAATGAGGAAAGAACATGCAACGCTCATTTCTACAAAAAAAAAAAATCCAATAACTGGAAGACTTCCAATCATTTATACATATCAAACTCCCAACAAATGCATTAAGAACTTGAATGTTCAAAACTCTTACTATTTCCATCAGAAAAAAAAAATCGAAAGACCTAATTGCACAGATTTTCAACAGAAATGAAAATTATGTACATACAACATAAGATCCTCAGATGCCATGGGATGGCTCTTCATCAGAAATTTAACAGAAAGCCCAAAGACCAAACATCACATCAAGGGGGGAAAAACAAAATCTTATAATCCCTCCAAAAGATCATCAAATCATGCAAGGTATCATCTGCTCTAATATTCTGCTGGGCCCATTTATTTCAAAGGCTTACAAAACAAAAAAAACTAAAAAAAAAACTCAAGAAAAGAATATATACAGAACAGATGTACCAGCAGTCTTAGTTTGGCAAGAAAGATGCCTCAAAAGTGAGAGCCTCCTCACAGTCTCGCAATATCCAATCAGTCCTCGAGATTAGATAGTGAAAATTGCACTCAACTCCACTGTTGAAAACAGAAATAGTAACTGAATAATCAGATATCCATCCAAGCCCAAAGAGACAATAGAAGAAAAGGACTTCCATTTCTCTTTTTTGTTTAGGCAATGTGAATGCAACACTCATAAAACAAATTAAATTGATGAAACAAATTTTTTTTGGAACTTGCTAACTGTAAATTGATGAACATTATACTTATAAAAAACAAGTTGCAAGCGTTTTCTATGAGCGCATGGAACCCATTCTTAAAATGATAAGAAAAATGGGATTTCTAGAGCTTAGGTAGAAAGGTTGAAGCCAAAAATATCCTATGAAAAATCGTGGAGAGACCATCACTAGGAGATAGATCACAGAGGACAAGAATGATCTATGGTTAGAATTTATGTCAAACGTTTACAAGTGATTACAAGCTTCCCTGAAGGCACCAAGTTGTCTTTTTCTTGGGTGAGCATTGGCACCACGATTGATTACATAAAGGGAAAAGTTTATATAGAGCCTAGGCTCTGAACAATCAAATTAGAGCCTACCTCAAACATTTCACTAGAAGAGGTTGTTTTAATGCCCAAATATGTTCAAATTGATCATCTCGACATCAAGATGCATGGACTTGAGATAAAAATGGATTTCCAGTTTTGGAAATAGTGCATATTGTAATGCATTTTTTTACTGTCAATTTTAAGTTATTCAAGTTTTCATAGATCTGCTCGATCTACACGATTTTTAAAGCTTTAAATTTTATAATTAAAGATGAAAATATATTTTAAGGCTAATCAAAGATTTCCAGCATTGAAACCACATTTCTCGATACTATTTCAAAGTGGGCTGAAATTTGATTGTTTAGAGCCCGGGCTCTATACAACCGCACCCTTACATAAAATACTCAGCTCTTGGGTACTTGTGGGAATTGGGCACTGACATAATTGGTTACAAGTCTGACAACTACAACACTACCTCCTAGATTAAATCCCACTTTGACCTACCCAAAAAAAAAGGTCCTTGGATAGCAGTGTTTAACATGGTATTAGGATCATCATCATCATCTAAGCATTATCCCAACTATTTGGAGTTGGTCACACAAATCATGTTTTGCCGTTCTGCTCTGTCAAAGGTCATACCCTCAGTCAAACCATAAGTCACCATATCTCTTCTTACTACTTTCATCCATGTCTTTTTGGGCCTTTTTTTTGCCTTTTTAGAGTCTTCTACCTAAACCAAGTCGCCCTTCCTAATTGGTACTCTATTAGACCTAAGTTGCACATGGCCAACCCACTTAAGTCCACTTTATCTCATCTTATCGCTTATTGGAGCCACCCCTAAGTTCCCTTGGCCCTAAGTTCCCTTAGATATATTTATTCTGAATACTACCTTTTCTTGTCTTGCCACGCATCCATCTCAACATCCTCATCTCAGCTACATTGGTCCTATGGATATGTTGTTTTTTGACCAACCAAAATTCGGTCCTATAGAGTAGGACTGGTCTTATAACAGTCCTATAGAACTTCCCCTTCAGTTTCATTGGTATGCAGCAATCACATCAAACTTCGATTGCACATCTCCACTTCGTCCACTTGTACTAAGATCAATTTCGAAATAAAAAATAAAAAACATGGCGCTAGTATTGAACAAAAAAGCATACACATTCGCCATAGTAAAATAAACTATAAGGGTAATAGACAATAAAAAACCAAATTCCACAATTAATTTACGGGCAGAGTGAATAACAAGAAAAAATAGTAAAACTGGAGCATTTCTAAAGGCCATGAAACAGACCATAATCCAGAAAAATATCCCACACCATAAAGACCAATCATGAAGCTGCAGAATCAGTAAATAAATCCTCCCTTGCACCATTCCCAGTTGTTATGGCCGCTGAACAATGAACCAAATGCATAGACAGCAAAGCTATCCCAAACCTTCAAGAAGATGAGCATCAACCTCTAAGCGCAGTTAGAGACCTACTTAAGACATGCAGTCCAACGATGTTCAAATCTGCTAGTTTATGATGAATATGATGGAGAAAAGATCAATAGAAACAATCTAGCCATGGAGAAGTACACAGGCATTTGACATTACTGCGTTTTCAATCCCAAGGGACAAGGCATAGCAAGGCCCATGTCCATCATCTCTGATAAATGCCATCAAACACTTGCAAGTACCCCAGCAGCAGTCAAGACTCGCCTTGAAATCCATTGCAATAAAATGAATTACGAGGAAATGTCCCATTTCTGCTGTTTGGGTATGCAATGTGTAGGCCAAAGAATGAGACAGGTTACCAAAAGATACCCTCAAAATGGTGAAATCTATTTTTCACCCCCAAGGATGAAAAATCGATTACAGGCTTAGTGGGTAACTCATCCCACTATTAGACCCACTAGAAATTTTCCAATGGAACGCATGCTCCCTTGAGTTCCATTTAAAAGATTGGAACCCTTCCCTACGCTCTCTCACCAAGCTCCCGCTTGAAGGACAAGGGCCATCACTCTCACTGCCCTCTCACCAAGCTCACTGCTCGATCTCTCTCTCTCTCTCAACTCACAGCTCTCTCTTAAAAGATGATGCTTACAACTCATCTCGCTCCTCTTTCTAAACAGGTGATCTCTCTCTCTCTCTCTCTCTCTCTCTCTCCCTCCTTTACACCCCCACCAATCCCCCAAAAAAATATACCGTCCTTTGTTTTAACCAGTTGGGTTGGGTTACTACTAATCCTCCACTGGAGCCATCAGCTAAACAAGAGACATGGATTAAATTGGACAATTAGATGGGGGAACTTATTCAAGGTAATCAAGTAAGAGATAGCTACCCTTCGAGGTAGGTGTTAATGCTTAAATGAGAAACATCACATAAGAGTATAGCCTAAAAGAATATTCAAAACAAACCAAGGTTCTGATTCCCTCAAATCTCAGTTCCAAATGCCATAGAAACATGATTTTATTCACACTTTGAAACAAAAAACCTGTTCAAAGCTCACAAGAAAAACTATTTATGTGTGGTTCTGGAGACTGGAACCTTGCCAAATATGCTGATCTACTACATATACTAGAGATGAAATGGGCTGCACAATGATGCCAAGCACAACTTGCCAACTCAGGCCATTCGTTGTTCCCTTCAAGAAAGATACCACCAAACCAACCAAGGGATTCACTACAACTTTGAATGAGAAAGTATTTGGAGGATCACCTAGTCTCAGATCTCAAGAGCTTTGAGAAGTCCAAGTAATCATCAAACATGGAAGTGAAATGAATTACACATTGCATGGTTTCATGCAAGCCTGTGCTACCTCGTTGTCTAAACATAAAATAACTTTTGGACATCCGAATCTGGAGAAGAGTTTTCACGTTCTAATGCAAAGGATGAGTAAGAACATATGAAACTTAATGTGGCAGAGTTAAGAGACGAGGATTTCCATTAGATTTAAGAAGCATGCACTATCCAGCCAAAATCGATTGTTTCAGATTAAGTATTTCAAGTCAGAGTATGATCTTTTTCAGAATAAATATTCATATTATATACAAGAATTTGCCAAAGGTAGGTCATTTTTTGCATAACAGAATGACCCACCACTCTTCGCTCAAAGTTTGGGCTATTGCTTCCCCTCTCACTCATTAGATAACTATGGGTATCGCGCTTTGAAACTCTCGGCAGTTCCTCATCAAATAACTTTCCAGCACAACCATAAGAAACATAGTCTAGGAAGATTAACCCAGCCTTTCTTTCAGAGCAACTAAAGCCTCTTGTAAGATCCAATTATTTGGATGCTTGGCCATGAAAAAAAAAAAATTCCTATGTGGACAAGTTACAAACATGTGAATTCTCCATGCCAATTGATCTATCCTTTGCAACGATAGCGGGGAAATGATGGATCACCTCTCCTCCATTTTACTGATGTAGGGCATATTAGGAGTCGATTTTTACAAATGATTGGAATAGAATGGGTAGTGCCACAAACCAGCAAACAACTATTTCACGCCTATTTTTCTGAAGTGTTAGTGAGAATGGAGATCACGACCGTTAGCTCAGGTGGTACTTCCATAGAGACCCAAGCCCTATTCAACCTTTTCAGGCCTATTTCTTGCCCGCACTACTAAAGGTGAGGCTAACTCTTTGGAGGGCCTCAAACCCTGTTTTGTTATGGAATGCATGGCTAGAGCATAATAGGAGGACATTTGAAGGTAAGAAAAGAACCATTCTAAATGTTAAGGAGAACATTAAAACAGAAGTGATTGGCTGGGAAAGATAGCTTAAAGGCTTCAAAACCTACACAATCTCGAAATTCTTAATAAAGTGGGAAACTATAACCAAACCTGCTAGGTCAATGAACAGTAGATCCTCATGCTGGCGACCACCGGAGCTGGGCAACATCAAATTAAACTTTGATAATTGCTCACTTGGCAATTCAGGTAGCGCAGGTGTGGGAGATGTCTTTAATGATAGTCAGGGATCTTTAATCTTTTCCTTCTTAAGGCCCATAGGCATTGCCACTTCATCTAGGTCTTCTTCAAGGTCTCAAGTTGTTCAAAGGAGCTGAGGCACCTCGTTAGTTGTCAAAAGGGATCCAAGAAACACCATCAACTGGGCCAATAGTTTCTCTAGCTGCCCATGGAGACTGGATGAAAAATTTTATGAGATATATTCAATAAGTGCTTACCTAAAATGTCACATTTCATCATACTTGGCAAGAGACAAATAATATTGTGGATGGCTTGGCCAAACAAGGGGTCGCAACACATCTCTAGTGCTCAACCCAGCCTGAAGTGTGGAGCCACCTACAATTTTTGCTCCTCTTCAGCTGTTTGGCCATTTTGCAATGCTGAGCAGCCTCTTTTGATGTAGGGATAGATTTCCTGATTTTGTCCACAGGATTTAGTGTAGTGCAATTGCTACATGCAACACTTTAACTACTATTTAAAAAGTTGCGTTCATTCAAACAACATTAGTCTCTTTTAAGGAGAAAGCAAAGAAGAAGAAGCAGAATTCATATTGCTGGACAGCTCTTCCAATATTGAAGAAAAACCCCAGTTAATTTTACAGCCAATTGCAGGGGCATGTAAAGAATTTCCACACAGAATGAAGGAAATTATGCAGATATAAGGAATTTACCTACCAAGATCATCATGCCATCTGAGAATGTATTTCTATGCATACTTCCAAAATCTAGTCACCCAATTAAGCTAAAACCTATCAACAGAAGTAGGAATTGGAGAAGGGTAGATGGTTCTGTAATGCTGCCATTGAAAATCAACAGAAGCAAGTACTAGAGAAGCACAAATGAATAATTTCAAATACTAACTGCTCCATTTATCAGAGCAGGATTCAACCACGATGAACTATGAAATAGTGGAAGAATGGCTCCACCCTGCAAAAGGGGTGGTATGAGGGAGATGGTGGTCGCAATTTGTACAAAGGAGGTGGCCGGAAATATGAGTTGAAGAAGGACGTGGAGCCCCAATAAGAGGATTTAGTAATTAAGTTTTAGATTAATTTATCAAATAGAGCAATATATGGCAGTCAAACCTAGAGCAATGCAGTTTATCTACGAATAGTACATTCAACTCCTTGAACGATTACAATGAGATACCACAACATAGATCTCTAGTGGAAATCAAGCTGAAACACTATAGTTGAACACATTAAATCTAAAGAAAAGGGAAAGAAGCAAAGAACTATCCTATATCACTAACCCATAATGGGCTTGACAGTACCTAAGAACGGAAATTACAATGCTACCACATGATTGATTCACTTGCAACATTATTATTAAAAATAGCCTAAAATAGCATCTTTGCAGAAAGCTCTAAGCTAGTTTTTTTAATTGAAAAAAAAAAAAACAGAAAAAAAGATACAACTGAAGCATTGTCCAAGGAGCATTAAGGAAAGACAATTTAGAACCTTTTCCATCTATCAAGTACAGAAAACTTCAAAAAGATATAGCACAAATACAGACCAAGAAGATGTTTATAAATAATAGAAAGTGGCAAAACTAGAAAAATAGGAACTACGCCGCAAGAAAAATCCAACAACAAAAACATTCGATAATTAGAATATGATGTTTATAGTACCTGCATACTTGATATATAGCTCCTTGATGAACTGTATGCAGTAGGAGAAGCTCATGATTGCACCGAAGGTGATCCATGAGAGGAATCAGAAAGTTTCTTTGGAGCCTTCGCACAGTTCCTCTGCAAGAGTGGTAGTGCATTAGTCAAAGCCTTACTTTCAAGAGGAAAATCCTCAGCAAGAGACTTTGTTTTCCTATCAAGGATCACTTTCATGCTGGAATGCCTTTTGATGGGCCTCTTTGAATCTGGATGAGGTAAAATAGACCTTTTCTTCTGAGGTTTCAAAGGATCCCCCTCTCGAGCCTGACTCTGTGCACAGTTAAACTTTGACAGTTTGGCCCGATAACCAAAAGGTTTCACTTTTGAAACATTTGAACTTGAGCCCCCATTCTCACCCCCCTTCCATTTTTGACTAGATTCAAAACCCGTGTCCAGACTGCTGTCTTCTCCACTAGAATTCATAGCCTTATTGGAACAACTTGCTTGTTCCTCTTTAACTGGGGTTTCAGGTTTCATATCTTTGACTCCAGAATTGTCTCCATCAACTATGAGAAGACCATTTTTCAAAGAATTCTCCATGTTCATACCACCATTTTGCTTCATGTCTACTTTCCCATCAGCTCTGCAACTCCGGAAAGCTCCTTGCATTGTGCCTTCCTTTTTCTCCTCATCTTCATGAAATGATACACCATTAATGGCTTCATCATCCCTCCTCTTCTTGAACTCTTCAACTGCCATACCTATAGAGTTGGCAAGTTCCAAAGCACCATTACCAACTGAAGGTTCAGCATCAGGGTGATCTAAAGTTCCATCTATTTTATCCTCAGTACAAAGATGAAGATTTCCGCATACACTCTGACTTCCTGATTCAGTCTTCAATATTGAAGTACTTTGTCCAATGACTTCTGAATCTCTTCTAAATCTTCTCTCATTCCTCCTAAACTCCTCATTCCCAAATCCATTTGAACAATTTTGTTTCTTTGTAGTAACCATACAATTAAACTCACACTTAGTAGAGTTCGAGAGCTTACACTCTTTCAATTGTATTCCATTAGGAGCACCTCTTCTTCGAGATATCCTTGGAGAGCTATTCATTGCACGATGCAATCGAAGAGCTAATTCTTCATCAGCAACTTCATGGGATTCTGGTAAAGACCCCGCTTTTAGATGAATCCCATTGCTTTTCTCTGCCCTATCAGCAATATTACTGTTACCATCATCACCCATCAAGGAAGCATTACTCTGTAATGATTCCTTGGCCTCATTCTCTTCTTGTTCAAGAATTGCCAAAAAATTAAGGGCATTTCTAGCTGCAGAGGCAGCGTTTCTAGCTACCATGGCTTTCCTCAACGCATTCTCCTTTGCTGAAGCTGCAATTGTCATTGCCCTTGCAGCAGCAGAGTTTGCCTCCTTTACAATCTCCTCGAGGGATCGACAACAGTTCCCATTAAAAGAAAATCTCGAAGCTTTCTCAGAAACTGAATCTGAAACATGTTTCTCAGCATCCTGGTATTTATTCAGTTCCGACTCCCCATCAATACATGGATTTTCTTTATCTAATGGCTTAATAGCTACTGAAACCATGGTTTTATCAACTGAACCCGAATTAGTTTCTGGAAATGAAGCTGAAGAAACAGACTTCTCAGCTTTCGAATCACAATCCCCAAAAACCTTCGTTTCCCCAAAACGCAACAAACTCTTAGAATCTTGAGTACCAAAACTATCAGACTTATTACTGCCACAACCAAAATTCAGTCGAGATTTAGGAACCCAACAATCGACACATAAAAATGAACCACTACTGCACTGTAACAGAGAGCCCCTGTGCTTAGAGGCACATCCCTGATGAACCCTATGATCGCATTTTCTACAGTTTAACACGCAACCAGAATTCTCCAAAGCACTAAAACAGTAGGAACAGTTTGTACCCGAATTCACCGCATTTAGGCAATTTTTGCAGAGCAAAACCACTCTCCACTCACTGGCCAGAGTATGAAGCTTGTCTTTTCCCTTTCCGCTAACCAAATAACTGCAGGAATGGCACTCAGAAATCCTGGGAAGCTCCTTGCTAGCATTAGGGTTTCCAATTTCCATTGATTTCGCAGAGGATGTGGAAGAACGAGACTCCTCAACCAAATGGTCCAAATCAACCCATCCATTTTGTTTCAGACCAGCAAGCAACCTCTTTCGAGGAGGAAGCGAAGAAGAACCAGCAGCATTCAGTAATCTGCTCGCTTCTTCGATCTCTCCTTTCTCCACCATTTCATAGAAACCCTAATTTAACCGGAACCCTAATTTCACAGCGATTTACAACAAAACCCAACAAAATTTGTGGCAAAAATAACTGAAACAACGATCTAAGCTCTCAACTTACTAAGCCATCATTCCAGCCCCTGGTTCCTTAATCAACACGCGAAAAAACCCTAAATTTTCACAGAAAAACAAGCAGAAAAGCACCAGCTCAGACAGAATTCGGTGCAAAGTCGTTTCCTAATATACAGGTTACCATGTCACCTGCCACTTCATCCATTTAACCGAAACCCTAATTTTGGAACCCTAATTTTCCCACATAATTGCGGTGTAAAAGTCCAACAATTTCCTTAAAAAGGAGGAAAAATCTCACTTTCAGGGTTCGGAAAAACAAAAAGCTAGGGCACCATGAGCCTGATTTTTATGGATTGATATGATATAAAATGTAATCTTGAATGAGAAGAATTACAACATTGAAAGCGAATTGTGATGGAGTTTTGTTTATTTTTATTCCTCAATTTAAGAACGGAAGGGTGCCATTTGTATAAGGCCGAGGCTCTAAACAATCAAAGTAGGGCGCGCCTTAGAATGGTGCCGTTTCGATACTAAAATCTTTGTAATAGCCTTAAAATTTATAGAGCTTCTAAAATGGTGAAGATTGAGCAAATCTTTAAAAACTTAAAAATTGACTGTCTAAAATTGCATTATAAGATACACTATTTTCAAACCTTAAAAATCGATTTTTTTTCTCTTGTTTATGAATCTTGAAGTCGAGATTATCAATTTAAAGAATTGTTTTTCTTAGTGATAATGTATCGGATTTTTTAGCATCAAAATAGCCGTTTCGAGTGAAATTTTTTAGGTACATCTTAATTTAATTGTTTAGAGCCTCTCAATTATATAAATTTTTTCTTTTTAAGGGAGACAATGTAGTTGTCTCATGTGATACCTTGCGGACCTTTGTCTATCTAACGTCCATCTTGGATGTCAAAAATGTTATATCCACTAAAAGTTTAAATGGATGGGTGGAGCAAGGAATTTAAAAAATAACATTTATATTTTTAAAAAGAGAAAATTTTCAAACTTAGATCATTGTCATGTTAAGATTATAGAATTCTAAAATTTTACATAAAAAATATATTTTGTAGAGAGACCGATCAAAAAATAGTGTTAAGATTATAGAAATCTAAAATTTTACGTAAGAAATATATTTTGTAGAGAGACCGATAAAAAATAGTGTGAGTCGGCCGACTCACCAATCACGTGTCCAAGATATGAAAAACGAGTGAGGCTTGTATTTATTTATTAGCTGACTCAATAGAAAAGGGTCACCCAGATAAGACAAGGGAGCTAAGCAGCCAATTGGGACTGCACACGTATTACTTTTGAGGCGAGATTTTCTCGTGTCGTATAATTATATGTGTTGTAAAAATGAAGGACACGATTTAATTTGAATGAGAGGATACAATATTCTCTACAGGGAGCTTACTGTACATCTCCTCCCTCGATTAAAAACTACTTTTTAGGAGAATTTTCTTTTTAAAATTTTTAGAAAATAAATAATAATTACTAGATGATTATTTTTAAAATAAAAATTTAGAATTTAAGGTTTATGAACACTTAGATCTAACCTTTTAAAAACTAGACGGTCTCTATTCAATCTTGATGCATAAGTTTTTTTAATTATGGATTTTATTTATTGGGAAAAGTTTATATAGAGCCGATGCTCTAAACAATCAAATTAGAGCCCACGTCAAAAATTTTACTAGAAAATGTTGTTTTGATGCTCATGTATCCTCAAATTGATCATCGCGACATCAAAATACACGGACATAAGAAAAAAAAGGGATTTCAAGTTTTGGAAATAGTATATTTTGTAAAGCATATTTGGAAGCTCGATTTTTTAGATTTTCAAGTTTTCACATATTTACACTATTTTTTAAGCTTTAAACTTTATAACTATTTTTTAAGCTTTAAACTTTATAACTAAAGATAAAAATATATTTTAAGGCTATCACAAAGATTTTCAATATTGAAACCACATTTCTTGATACTATTTGAAATGTTCTAATTTGATTGTTTACTACCTAGGCTCTATGCAAATCGCACCCTTTATTTTTTTTTTGCGAGATTATTCGGGCTGTAAAGATTACATCCCAAAGGTTGAGATGGATAGTATCCTCCCTAGGGAGGAGGAAATATTTTAGCAATTTAAATATTAAACTCTACTTTGGCGAGCCATCCTTTTGATATTTTCACCCAAAAATATTGTATTTTTGAGCGGCAAGACTATCTATTTATTCCATCAGGGAAAACCCCCAAAAAGATCAATTTAGGATCCAAATTTTGGGGAGATGACCTCTTCGACCTATAAAATAACCTCAATAAAAAATAATTTCCTTATTTCACCCTCCATGTACTTAAAAAAAATGGTGCCTTAGGAGAAACCCAGCTTTTTAGATGTTGGGATCTAAGTGCTTGGAAAGATTTTTTTAGAAAAATAATAATAATCATCTAATAAGTGGTTCCCAAAATATAGATTGAGAAAATCACCCTAGGTCTTGGGAGAGAGGGAGTAGACTTACACTATGCTCCCACAAGAGTATAGTATAGTTTCTCATATAAAAAATAGAATGTAGATACTTGTAACTATTTTATTTATGGAAAAAGTTTATATAAGTGTGCAACCTAATAATGTAGAACTACGGATGCACGTCAAAAATCCATTGGAAAAGGTAATTTTTAATGTTAAAAAACCCTTTGATTGATCATCTCAACATCGAGATGTATGACAATGAAAAATAAAAAGATTTTAAGTCTCCGAAATAATGCATTTTACAACATATTATTTACACCGTCCATTTTCAAGATTTTCATATGTTTATAGATCTACTTGATTTTAACCATTTTTAAAATTTAAAATTTTATAATTAGATATAAAAAATAGATTTTGAGATAATCTTAAGAACATTTTACATCAAAATCATACACCATGATAAATTTTGAAGGTGCACCTTACCTCTACAGCTACAGATGCATCTGTATGCCAACTACACCATTTAGTTATTGGGTCAGGTTTGCATAAGGTTGTAACTTAAACAATCAAAATAAAAAGCACCTCCAAACTTTGTCATAAGGTACAATTTTGGTATCAAAATTTTTTAGGATTGCCTGGAAATTTATTTTCATCTCTAATTATAAAATTTATACTCCATAAATAGTTTAAATCAAGTAGATTTATAAATGCATGAAAATCTTGATAATAGACCGTCCAAATAATATGCAGCAAGATGTACCATTTTTTGGACTTGAAATCTCATTTTTTTTCCATATCTATATATTTCGATGTTGAGATGATTAATTAGATGGTTTGCCAATGTCAAAATAGCTTTTTTAGATGAATTTTTGAGATACATCATAATTCTATAATTTAAGGTGTCAACCTTATATAAACTTTTTTTTGTATTTATTAAGGGTATGGTTTCTATAAGGTTGCAACCTTAAATAATCCAATTAAGGCACACCTCCAAATTTTATCATAACACTAAGAAATTCTTAGGATTATTTGAAAAACTATTTTCATATCTATTTATAACATTTTAAACTCCAAAAATGGTTAAAATCAAGTAGATCTATGAACATATGATAATCTTGAAAATAGATGGTCTAGATAATGTGTTGCAAGATGCACTATTTCTAGGCGAGGGTTTTGGGCTTTACTTGCTCCGTACAGTTGCGTGTGGTGCGAATTTTGGATAATTAATATTCGAACCTCATAGGATGGGATGGGAGGGTTAGTTTTTTGTTTCTTTTTTTTGTTTCTTTTTTTTTTGGTAATTCAGTGGGGAAGATAGGCCCTTACCCGTTTTTTCAATAGATTGAGTTACATTTTGAACATTTTTTCAATAGATGAGATAGCTACGTTTTGATGGTGTTAATTAGAGGTGTTACCCGATTTTTCAATAGATTAGAGAGTTACATTTTGAAGGTGTGCAAGATGCACTATTTCTAAGCGAGGTTTTTGGAATTTTCTTGCTCCGTATAGTTGGGTGCGGTGTCAATTTCGGATAATTAATAATTAAACCTCATTGGATGGGATGGGGGGTTAGCTTTTTCTTTTCTTTTCTTTTTATGTAATTCAGTGTGGAAGATGGGCCCTTACCCATTTTTTCAATAGATTGAGTTACATTTTGGATGTTTTTTCAATAGATTAGAGAGCTACATTTTGAAGGTATTAATTAGAGGGGTTACCCGTTTTGTCAATAGATTAGAGAGTTACATTTTGAAGGTTTTAATTAGAGGTGTCAACGGTAGGAATGCTACCACCACGACCCCAATCCATTTCCAAAGGATGGGGTTAGTTTGGTTTGATAAATGATGCAGGTATTAAAATTTTCGCCAATTTATAGAAAACGTTTGAATAAGAAAATGCATGTTCGTTTGGCTGAAAGATATCTTTCTGAAAGAAAAACTTTTTTATTTTTTCTAAAAGTTGAGTGTTTTGATCTGAAAAGTTTAAAAAAGTTCTGAGTACTATGTTTGATAACAAATATATATTAATAATATAAATATAAATATATAACATAGTATAATATATAATATAACATATTGTATAGATTTAATATAATAAATATATATTACATATAATATAATACTATAAATATTATATATAATATAATATATTTATATTATATTATGTCATACTAATAATACTAATATTATGTATTTATATTATGCATGTTTTTTCTAATATTATATAATATAATATAATAAAAAGTATTATAGTATTTCTATAAATTATTATTTATTTATTCATATTACATATTAGTGGAATATAATTTATATATCAAACATACTATTAATATATAAATAAAATATTATATAATATATTATGTTGTAAATAGTTTATAGTGGATAGTGACAAAAACATTACGAAAGATTAAGTTTCTATATCGGAACTTAAACTTTTCATGTTTTAACAAAGAAATGGAAACTTTGTTGAAAAATATCTTTCAAAAAAAAAAAGTTATTGCACGTGAAATGGAGAACTTTTACCAAATTGAAAAGGTTTCTTTTGGATAAAAATATTTCAGGCAAACAAACCCGCCCTCACTGAAATTTTTCCTTCTAGATAAATCCTTCTAGACCAATTACGAGATTCTAATTTTTTTTTTTTTAGTCCTCACACACTTAAAGACTAAATATAGTGTAAACAAATTTATTAGTTAATGAAATCACTTCGAGATCTAATGCCTATACGCTAAAGCTCAAAATACAAGGTGGATATTTTGGCGAAATTCAAAGAATGTAAAATGTTGACTAGGCCAATTTATTCTTCTATTTGTCCAAAAAAAAGCCAATTTATTCTTCAAAGGTACCAAATGAATGTCAGTGAAATCTTTTATAAAAAAATGGAACGAATAGAATTTGAAAATCAAGATAAAAGATAGAAAATAACGGATTTTAAATAAAGGAAAAAGTATATATAAGGGTGAGGTCCTAAACAATCAAATTAAGGCGCACCACAAAAATTTAACGGAAGAACTTGGTTCGATACTAAAAAAACCTCAATTCGATCATCTTGACCTCAAGATGTATGGACATGAGAAAAAATAGATTTCAAAATATAGAAACAGTGCATCTTATGACGTATTATCTAAACCATCAATATTCAAAGATTTTCAAGTATTCATATATATACTCAATTTACACTATTTTTTAATCTTTAAATTTTACAATTAGAGATGAAAATAAAATTTCACGACATCAAAAAGATTTCTGATGCCAAAACAATATATTTTAGAACTATTTAAGGATGCACCTAATTTGATTGATCAGGGCCTCAACCTTACACAAACGTTTAGTAAAGAAATTATAAATATAACCTTTCTAGTTTTAGTAGCTAAGGTGGTTGATTTTTTCTCTTTTAAAATGGGAGGAGATAAGAATCAGACAACGGAAGGCACAACGAATAGAATATTCCATCGTCTCCCTACTGAATTACCAAAAAAAAACAAAGAACTTGAGGACGATGTGAAAACCACATTGTGGTTTTCATTCCCACAGCTAACATCACTCCATTAATACCTTTAAAAAGCTAACTCTTAATCTACTTACCTATCTTCCCTATTGAACTACCAATCTACTTAAAAAACAGGTAGGGGCCTATCTTCCCTACTAAATTACCAAAAAAAAACAAAGAACCTGACGACGATGTGAAAACCTATTATTATTCCAAGTTATAGAATTTAAAAATCCAAAAATAAAACTAATCGACCAAATATATAAATACTAGAAAATACTGAAAATAGACGGTCTAAATAATTTGTTACAAGATACTATTTTTAGGACTCGAAATTTTTTTTTTTTCATCATATCCATACATCTTTAAATTAAGATGATCAGATTGCATGGTTTTTTAATACAAGAACACTCTGATTTAGAACAAATTTTGAAATCTACATTCCTTTAATATGGTTTAAAAAAAGTGAGTACCTTAAAATTTCTGTCCTAAGCCCAAGTAAAAGAGCGATTGTATTAGATAGCCATCCAACATAAATCTTTGTAAAAAGAGTTCATGAATCCCAAAACTACATTATCTACACATCCTAAAGCATTCTTTGTAAGCTACATGCAATATCCATGTTGTATCATAACTAAAGTACAACGAAAAATAACAAAAAAAAAAGTATGGTTGTAAAAAATAAAAAAAAAAATACAAAAACATGATATGATCCTTGATAGAGCAAAATAGTAAACAAAAATTCATACAACCAACCCTAAATAGTTTGAGAGAAAACTAATTGTAATGACAACGGTTGGCACCTTATATAAACTTTTTCCTTCAACATCCAAACTAGTATCTTATTTAAAAATGAAAAAGCACATTGTTTGTCTGTTGAGTGCAAAGACCAAATCAAGTTGTCTCGAAGTCCAATGTCCGTATTACTTTTTCACTGAGAAAAAAAGTGACAAGCAACCAATAAAAAAAAACCATTATCTCAAGAGATTGTATACAATAAAACTATTTACCTTTGGTACAAAAAATTCACAATTACTTACAACCACCCGACGTGAAATCTGACAGCATAAGTATATCATAAAATTTGAAAAAATTTCTTTTTTACTTTAAGCTTGGCCCATGAAATAAATGCAACCACCAAATTTCATATCAAATGGTCAAGATTAATTGTGACCACTTTATATCAATGGTAAATAGTCTCATTATATACTTTCCCATATCACAATTTCCGTAGCCACCGGTATGTAACTTTTTTAGTGCAAGTAACTTTGTTCACTCAAAAACAATAGAAGTGGGTTGCATGGTGCGGGGTTCAAACATTGCAGGTCGAGCATTGGACTACCGTTCTTTTCAATTCAAAAACTTGGTACCGACATCCAATGTCATTTCCAAACCACTTTCACTTAACCAAAAAAAAAAGAAACAAAGACACCGGCTACAGCATTGAATACCCGAACGTACTTTAGAATAAAACAAATCTCCTGTACTTCAACCCCAAAAAAATGAATATTCTTTTATCTAAATTATACAGTTCCTCTCTTTAACAAGAGACCTACAGAGAAGGAGCTTTCTATGTATAAAATCATTGAGTTAGTTTAATAAAGAGAAACAAATAAAAAGTGTTTTTGAGTTCTCAAGCGCTGAAATACGAAATCAATACCATGCTATTTTATAGAGGCGCTTAAACTTCTAGAATGCATATTCCATTTCTACTTTCAAGAATGTTTAACGAATGATAAGTCAAGTAAATTACATCTCCAATAAATGGGGTCAAAAAGTCAGGAACTAGGAGAGAGTTTGGAGGGAACATTTCCAAAAGAGAACAAGAGAAAATTAGCGCGCACACACAGAGAGATAGTCCATACTACAAAGTAACTATAAAATGGTAAGAACGTCCTAGACAACAAAACACCAAACTCAAATAGGAAAATGGGCGAATCTACCAGGCAACAACAAACCAAACCATTCAACACATTTAACCCCGGCACTATGAACAACGATTTCTATGAAAACATCTTTACCCATCTTTTCAAACACCTCATGATGACAAACCCAATCCAAGAAAATCCAAAAATCTGGTATGCTTGATTGATATACATCATTCCTTTGGTGTATCTCTATTTCTTTGCAGTATCCTTAGTCATCTGAGAGATCAACGAAAAGTCAATTAGCCTGCACTGATCTGAATAGAGAATGTATTTAAGATCCCACGGATTACCATGCGAAAACCACACTCCACTAAAAAGCCATCACACTATCGAATGAAATGATGGAGAAGACCCCTAGAGCAAGACATGAACCCCAGAACCCCACGATGGATCCCACTCTCCCATCACCACTCCTCATTTCATTGAATGGTGATCACCCCCAGTAGATCACGGTTTTCCATAGTCCACTAGATTATTGCATACTTTCCCATCCCAATGTGGGTTGAAAACATCATCACAGAATTTCATACCTCCTGTACTAGATCCTCTAATTCGATTCCAATCTCCAAGAAAGAGGGCCTTTCACGAGGATCCCCATTCCAACATCTCTGCATCAATGCTAGTAGCCTAGGGTGAGCATTCTCAGGTAGTGATGGCCGCATCCCCTGGTCAAAGAAAATCATAGCGGTTTTATAATAGAGAGACCTCATAAAATCAAACTAAAAGGGACTAGCAAAAATGACAAATATACACCAATATCACGACTAAAATAAAACACACAATTCAATTTTTAAGTATTATAATTTCTTAATTAAGTACACATATTGGTAATTTGGTATCTTGTGTATCCTTGACTTAATGAGCGCATTTTGGTAATTTTTTGTTTATGGGTATTTTAGTAATTTTGCTGCAAAATGGTTGCACATGAACCTATGTAGCTTGTAAATTAGTGAATTGTCAACGAACAGCATTTTCAGTGTCACATTTTTGGATGAGGGACTGGTTATAACCTCTTCTTTATTTTTTTTAATACAATATTCCACTTGCATAATATTAAATGCTTATATCATCCTGGTGAATCAGTAATTCCAGGGCCAGGCTGGATTTCAACCAGTATGAAATATCATCAACAAATTTACAGTATATCCCCTTTGATCGCTTGGGCACCAACCCAAGACGAAGAGACTGTTTGATAAGCCACAGTTAATTTCTGAAGTCCCTTACCTTACCTTCAAGGGAAGGTGAATCCCCACTGTCTCCTTGACCCTGAGCCACTAGACAATAGGGGCATACCACCCATAGCCATCATATAATATCATATAATATCCCCTTTGATCGCTTGGGCACCGACCCAAGACGAATTGACTCTAGACTGCTTGATAAGCCACAGTTAACTTCTGAAGTACCTTAACTTACCTGCAAGGGAAGGTGTAGGGGCATACCACCCATCGCCATCATAATATCATATATATGATTGTTTTTAACTAGATCCCAGCAAGCTTTTCAACATTTAAGTCTCTAATGTTCATTCACAAACCATCGATCACATGTAAGTTTTTGGGTTTTAAGGCATCAATATAGATGGTATGCCACGATATTAATATCCGTTCTTTTTATAACCAAGTGAAAATAAAGACAGCAAATATAACAAAGTCACAGATGTTGGGCTTTGGCCTCTATGTCAAGCGAGGACCACAGAACTAGTGTCAAGTTTTAATCCTAGCCCAAACGCCCAAACGAAAAAAACAGAAAATATTATGCGTGGAATCTAAGACTTAATATATGCAACCAACTGGTGAATAATCAATCCAAGTTCAAAAACTAAACAATTCAGAGCTTCTGCATGTAGTTGATAAGCAAATCTTGGTGTCAATACTTACTAAGAGCCATAAACATATCAAATGAGCAAACAATAAAAACTTAGTCGTGTATTAAAAAAAATAAAAACTTTTAGTAGAACCACTAACCTCTCTCACTCCAAGGGCAGCTTGAAGAGGTGTCAAGTTATCATAAGGAACCTGAAAAGCATCACCATTATTCCACAAACTCCATCAAGGGAAGGGAAAAAGACTATTTCGTTACATGGATATTGAACTAAAAACTATAGAATGACAAGTAAAGCTAAAGGTGCACCTTGGATGTTGCTAGCTCCCATAATACTATACCAAAACTGAAAACATCAGCTTTCTGATCATATGGTTGATGATTGATAACCTTGCACAAAATAGAATATATTGGTTGCTTCAGTCGTTTGACAGCAAACCAAGAGCATGGCCATACATAAAGCAATATAATTTCAAGTATGTTTTTTTTTTAGAGTGTTAACCTAAATATAATATCTAGCATGTTACAGTGATAAGTATTTCATTTTGTTTCCTGTTTGGAAACAAAAATGTTTCACGAAAGTGAAGCTTACAAGTGGTATATATACAAATGTTGGGCATAGAAAACTGCCCAACTACCCTAGAAGAGCGTCACAGAGTTTGAAGAAACCATCATGGACCTTCTCTCACAAGGGAGCCAAGGAACTGATTGGTTTCCAAGTGTCAGGAAGACACCCTGGATATCAGCTGAAAGCCCATGTGACAATGTTGAACCAAAAAGAGGAATGGTAGTGAAGCAATATAGGTATTAATGACACTATAAATCCTCTACAGTACAGTTAGTGACCACTCATTGAACCAAAGACATCGTTTTTTTTATCCGTGTGTTTATATTTAAGAAGCAAACATGCAATTCACACATTTGTTGATCAGCTATAATGCTGAAGGCAGTAAATTATTTAAGTGATACCTCAGGCGCCATCCATCTGTATGTGCCAGTTTCTGCCGTCATGGTGCCACCTTGATTTTGAAAACGGGCAACACCAAAATCAGCCACTTTAACAACCTTGAAAGCCAACAATTTTCACAAGAAGTTAGGCAAGTTTCTTCATGAGGGGACCAATTTGAGCAAGATTTCCCTACCTTATTACCAAATAATAAATGAGAAGTGACTTTCACAGCAATCAATATTAAATTTCTGCACTTTCCTATTTCTTCATGAGTTACAATGGTCTCAATAAGCCAGAATTTATAGAAAGGACATCATTAAATGTGGCATTGTACAACGTACACTAAACATTAATAACCACCAAGCCAGCGATTCATAATTTAGCTACTAAATTTTATTTTCAAGACTTTAAGAGAATTGGGCTTTTGTGTGTGTGTGGGGGGGGTGGGAAAGCAAATGAAAATCTTGGCAAAGTGAATCATCTCTCAAGTAACTCGTGATGAAACTGACATATTTTGTAGATGCAAACTTCACATACATACATTATCAGAATCCATTAGCAGGTTGGCCGTCTTCAAATCCCGGTGAATTACGTCAGTCCGGTGCAAGTATTCCATTCCTTTGCACACATCGATTGCAAACTTGAGCAAAAAAGAAAGCTCCAGAATATTCTGATGCTTGTGCAAAAAATCATATAGACTTCCTCCTGACATGAACTCTGCAATGAAAAATTAAGTAACCATGGCATGAAAATTGACCATCAGAAAGAAAACAATTATTTCCTAATTAATCAAATCCATAATTAACATTTTATTGCTACTGTGTTAAGTGCAAAGAAAATATGCTAAAGTGGAATAAATAGTGTTTCTTTTCTAAAAATAAAAAGGACAACTTTCAGATATAGATCCATGAGTTCTAAATCACCATCATCCTAGCCGTATCCCAGCAATTGGGGAACGGCGACACCAATCATATTCCACCATTCTGCTCTATCAAGGGCCATAACCTTAGTCAGACCATAAGTCGCTGTATATTTTCTCAATAACTATATGTTTTTTTAGTATGTCCATCCATGTCCTTTAGGGTCTTTCCCTTGCCCTTTTAGAGCCTTCCACTTGAACCAAATCTCACCTCCTAGCTGGTGTTGTTCTAAGTTGATGCTGCCCATGACCAGACCACTTAAATCTGTTTTCCCTAATTTCATCGCCTATTAGAGCTACCCTTAAGTTCCCTCGAACCTATTCATTCCAAATTCCTTGTTTCCTTGTCTTAACGCTCATCCGTCTCAGCTACACTCATTCGATGAGTATGATGCTCCTTGACCACCAGTGCTGGTCCCAACCAAAGAAGAAAAAGGAGTGTTTTGTATTAGGTTGGTAGCCAACGGAAAAATTCCGCCACATCCCTATCATGAATCCTGATCCAGTAGTTCAAAATAAAATGAAATTTATAAGTTAATCAGTCACAAGAACAACCTTAATGTGGCGAATAGTCCTCCCAAACAACACAATGATCTCAACCTCACAAAGAGCCTACATGAAGTCGCAGTAGGTGCATTCTATGGGAAGGAGCAAAGGGGTACAAGCCAATGAAAGTCATTATGTCCGGTGAAAAAGGTATCAAAGGCCCATGCAATGATATTTTAACAAGAATAACCTACACAGATTTGTCATTGGGATCTTCCAAGTCCATAATAAAGCTACTTATCTAATACATGGATTCATCTTTTCCCTTGAAAGCTAACACTCAGTTTTATCCACGAATTTGTTGTCAATCGATTTTACCACTCAATAACCATGATTTCTTCTTTCTTTCTTTCTTGTTTTTTTTTGGTTTCATTTCTTATTTTACCAGAAAAAGAGAAAAACAAACAACGTAACAACTGGAGGGGGGAAGGGGGGGGGGGGGGTCAAGTTCATAAAACCTAGGAGGCTAGAAGCAGCCAAAAACTAGACATGTAGAGTCTCAAACACAATATGAGCCAGACTCAGGATGATTTGAGCTCTCAATTCTCTGAAACTGGGGAAATGTGGATAACACTTTTATAGCATCCCTAGAGAGAAATACAAAGGACTCTAAAGTATTGCAATATGAAGAGTGATACCTGGGAAAATACATAAGGTGGTAGTCTCATCATTCCATGCAGGCCATAAATGTACAAGGTAAAACACAAATAACTGAAGCAAAATACCTGTAACAATACATAATTGTGGAGGTTTCGTGCATGCACCAACGAAACGGACTACATTTCTGTGTTGAACTTCCCTACATGTAATAAAATCACATATTTTAGTAGTAGAGCATCAGGTCTCATAATACGTACCAGCAACAATATATAACTGTGTCGGTTTTGTAACAATAATAGTGTTGAATAACCACTAAGATAGAATAATTCAAGTTAAAAAAAAAAGAAAAAACAAAAAAAGAAAAAAAAAAAAGAAGGCTGTAATATATCCTCAGATTGTATTGCTAAAGACAAACATGAGATGGATGGAATGAAAAGTCATACATGATCCACAAGTCAAGAAAAGCAAGTAATAAAAAAAGGGCGTGAGGTTTGTATAAGGCCTGAGGCTCTAAACAATCAAAGTAAGGCGCACCTTCAAATAGTATAGAAAGATGTCATTTTAGTATAAAAAATCTTCATGATGGCCTGAAAATTTATTTTCATCATCAAATATAAAATTTAAAGCTTAAAAAATCAGCAGATCTATGAACACTTGAAACTCTTGAAACTTGACTGTCTAGATAGTGTATTACAAGATGCACTATTTCCAAGACTTGAACTCCATTTTTTTTATGTCCATATATCTCGAGGTCAAGATGATCAGATTTGAGAGTTTCTCAACATCGAAACAACTTCTTCAAGTAAATTTTGAGGTACATCTTAGTTTGATTGTTTAGGGCCTCAACCTTATATAAACTTTTTCCATAAAAAAATAGAGGCTAGCAAATCATAATCTGCTGGAGTCCTCCCCATCCCATGAAAGATGGTCAGTTAAGGAGAGAAATTGGGACCCACTAGAGCAGATCATGAGGCCCCGTTCTCTCTCCACCATCCATCATTTCGTTAGACAGTGGCCAAAGTACTGCGGTTTCACATAACCCATAGAACAATCAGCTACTTCCCCATTATATAATGCCACAAGCACAAAGATCATATCATTAGGAAAAAAATAAGCTTAAAGAACAAGTAATCAATTTACAATATCTCAAACACATTTTTCAACATTTACAATACAAAAAAGAAGCCTCACAAACACAGATTAAGGTTTTAGCCTGACGATACAGACAAAACAAATACTCTCAAATTCAATATAATGACAAGAGATGCCGCACATTATATGGAAGAGACAATCAAAGTATTAAGGCATAACGTAACTCTTACTGGTCAAACTAGGGCAGAATGTAAGATGATATACAAAACACAAAACTATCCAACTTTGATACAAACTCCAAAGGCCATCATTTCATACACCATAAATCTACAAAAAATTCAACACGAAAAAAGATAGAAGATTTGAAAGACCAATAGAAGTATAAATTGTAAAGTGAATGCCAGCATCATCCAGTACCAAAACCAGCAAAGTTTATATCAAAGTCCTAAATGAACAAAAGATGCCTCACTTAGAAAGGAACAAGAGAAAAGATTTATTGCGAAAAAACCCATCCCAAATTAGAAGCATTAAAAGAAAGTAGAGTACCTTTGGGAGTGATTTCTATTATATTACTAACATGCAAAAACGCCAAAAACCACATCAATAATCAATATCCAACTTGATGTTAATTACATTCAAAACAGAAATTGATAAAAAGCAACAACTGAAGTGGTTCACATCCCATGCTCAATACACAAGGAGAGGGACTCTCAAAGATCATCACCTTAATATGGCAACTTCTTGAGCAAATTCAACCTCCAATGCCTCACTTAAATTCTCAGCTCTTATGGTCTTTATCGCAACATCCTGACCCAGGTAAGTGCCATGATACCTATAAAGGAGAAAGGTAAAGCATATTAAACAAAATAATTATAAAAACATTAACTGACCAAATACAAAATTCATAGCAAAATGAATGAAGCATAAGCTTCCATTTGATTAGGACTTACAAATCACCACAGGATCCAGAAGCAATCTTCTCTCCCATCTTCAAGAAACGTTGGTCAATTTCCCAATCCCCAAGGTTAGGAATTCCCCTTTGGATCCTATCAACCACTGAATGTGATGGGGATGAGCCTGACCATGCAGCCTACAATCTCACCAGGAAATGCCAATTAGACCTCTAGAAGCTTTCAGAAGATGCATGCAGAAACATGGTGTACCAATAACAACATATAAAAGAGGACAATGAATCTTTCTTAACATCAAAAGGAGTTGCTCACAACATGGAATTCAACAAAGATTAAATGCATAGTAGCTAGAAGGGATAAATTTGGGAGATTAATCGAGAAATCAGTGATAGAACATAATACTATAACAGAAGAATTTTACAAAAATATGTGTGGAGAAAAACAATACAGAATTATTAGATGCTCCTTAATGTGAAGAGTTAATGCTTCAAATTAAAGTCATTGAGATTTGTAGAAAAAAGATCAAAATTCAAATACGAAATGCAGTCATGACTGTCAGATTGGCAAAATCCAATCTAGGCCGTTGTGCGTATATGCCATTACATCAGCCCTTGAGCATATAAAAATTAGTCCATATATAAAATTTCAACTATTCATGTGACTTTGGTAAACCTCGCACTTGGTAGGGTGAAATATTCACTTTCAACACGTCCCAAGCTCAAGTTGTCTGGGCAATTATCCATATTTTCTATATAAAAAACAATGGGTATTGCATATGAAGTGTCGATACGTATTCAATCCATCAAAATGACCCAAAACGAACAGTTAATGTGTCGGTGGCAATGTCGGGGCGTGTCAACTAGTGTCGATATGTGACAGAAAGCCCCAAGAGTGTCGGGATAGCATTTGTGAGAAGTAGAGAACCAAAATATAGATAACCAAAATTTGGCTCAGTTGACGTGTCGAATAAAATTAAATTGAAATACTCAAACATGCAATTAAAAGAGACGCATTTTCAGGTCAACAGGTTGGGAAACTCCTAGGTCTATCAACACAAGTTTCATAATCCCTTAGATGTCCAAAAATGTAATCAAACACAGTATTTCCCAAATCTAGATTCAAATCTTCCAGCTTCCACACTCCAGAGCATTCTAGTTATCCCGTTTCCAGTTGTCAAACACATCCTTATATTTCTAATGCCAAAGCCTTCTGTTTTTCTAAAAGGCAAACCGTGCTTTAGCTTACTAGGTGGAATTCATGCTAATCTTTTGAGTCCCTCGAAAGGAAATCTCTTTGAAATATTAGGATTCTTTTGGATATAGAGGCTGGCATCTTACAAAAAGACATTGAATAAACTGGTAATTTTGCATGAATAGCCTGGATAAGGCTAAACTCAGCTCCCTTAGGGATCAATATCTTGTTTTCCAAATTGCCAACCCTTTATTTTATATTGTTAACATTGCACAGATAGAGAGAAAGGTTACAAAAGGTCCCCGAGGGAGAATACATGTCACCAAGACAGGTGACTAAAAAAGAAAACAAGTATAGCGAACTACAAGTATTAAACATATAGGGAACAGTCAACAAAATGATGGGAGAGGGGGTGAAGGCTTGCAAAAAGGTCGCGACAAAACCACTGTGAGGCTCCATTTTTAGCAAGAGCATCGGCGACTTGATTGGCCTCCCTTCAAATATGAGTCCAAGAGACCGACCTGCATATTCCTGCAAAGATCGAAAATGTCTTCAAAGATATGCCAAAGTCTCCAAGGTGGGGCTGATTTGCGAGAGGCCCAGGATATGACGTTCTTGAAATCCCCTTCTATTGAGAGGGAGGGACCCCAGGAATGCTTGAAGAGCCTGAGGCCTTCTAACAGGGCCCCAACTTCAGCCTCCGTTGAGTCCGTTGAACCAATGGAGGAGAAGGAAAGGAGGGAAATCCCCGCATGATTTCTAAAGATGCCTCCTATTCCTGCTGGTCTTGGGTTGCCCAAAGATGATCTGTCGAAATTGAGTTTGATCCCGCCCTCTTTGGGTGGCTTCCATTGGGCGGATCGAGGAATCTTCATGGGCCTATGGTGGAGAATGTTGACCCAATTGAGGAGAAGTCCGATGCTGACAGAAGCCTGAAGTGACTGTGGTTTGTAGCCCAAAAGATTACCATATCCCTTATGACTTCCTTGATTTTGTGGATGGGAGAGTAAAAGGCCTAGGAAAATTCTGCTGTTGTGTTCCTTCCAATGGCTGCAATCGTTGCTTTCCAAAGCATGGCTCCTGATTTGGGACACGGTAGAAAGGCTGATAGCTGGAATAATTAGGTTACCGACTCAGGGGTTACCCACTACTAACCAAAAAGTTGAAGCATAGCATGCCAGGTTATACCCGCGAAAGGGCAGTGAAAAAATAGATGTGCGATGGTCTCCTCATGGGAGAAACACATCACACACCTATTATGGGTTTGGACTCCTCTCTTTTGGAGTTGTTCAACCATAAGAACTCTGTCCCACAGAGCAATCCAAGAAAACACCGGAATCCTAGGGGGGATAAAGGGATTCCAAGCTTTGGGGACAGATGAGAGGACGACTGCAGTCCCAAGAGGGGGTTAATTTAAGAAATAGGGAAGAAACCGAGAAAGCATGCGGCAGGATGAAAGAAGAGAAGAGAGAGAAAGAAATTCTGAGAGTTCTGAATCCTGCAATGGTCGGTGAAGATCAGTTCTTGAAACACCCAAAGGCGGGAGCAAACGTTCGATAGAGGCAGAGGGATTCCTAGCACGCCAAAAAAGTAGAGGGAAGCGAGAAGATAAAGGTGAGGAGCCCAACCAAAGATCAAGCCAAAATCTAACTTTGGATCCATTCCTAGGGTGAAATCGAATGAATTTCTTGAAGAGGTGGATGGAATGGGATATGGACTTCCAAAAACCTGAGGAGGCTTGCAGTGAGGAGTCGGGTATGAACCAAGGAGAGGACAAGAGGTGGTATTTATGGGTTAAGATGTCATGCCACAGTTGGCCTCCTTGAGTGGCCAGTCTCCACCACCATTTACATAAAAGGGCCAGGTTATTCTTCTTTAGATTTCGGATTCCTAGACCCCCTGCTGCCCTGGATTGGCATCATACCAAATTCCATGCTACAAGGTGGTATTTTTTGGAGATTGTCACCTGACCAGAGGAAATTAAGCATTAGTTGCTGTAAGTGGGAGGCAACCAAAGCTGGAATGTGAAATAGGGACATTTGGAAGATAGGGATTCCCAATAGAGCCGCTTTTATGAGAGTTGTTCTCCCTACTGGGGAGATATATCTCCCTTTCCAAGATGCCAATTTCGTTTCGAATTCATCAATGAGATGGCTCCACTGGGCACTTTTGGGTTTCCCATGGCAAAGCAGTAGCCCGAGGTAAGTAGAGGGAAGTGAATTGATGGCGCAGCCCCAACCATCAGCTAGGGCTTGAAGGAATAGATCAACTGCTATGCCTATCATTTTTTATTTTTCAAGATTAATTTTGAATCCCGTGGCAAAATGAAAGCAGCTAAGGAAGTGAAGTAACTTGTCCACCTGGATACAGTCGGGCCATGGGCCCCAATTTTGAATCCTTTTGCTAATCCAGCTTGGTAAAACCAGGACATTGCTCTGCTGAATACTTCAGCTGCTATGGCAAAGAGAAAAGGGGATAAGGGGTCGCCTTGTCTTAGGCCCCAAGAAGAAGCGAAGTAACCTTTGGGAGAGCCATTTATCAAGATTGAGAAAAATGGCAGATGCAACCCCTAATCCATTTTCTCCAACGCGGGCCGAAGCACATTCTTCTTTTGGTTTCATCGAGCACTTTCCAATCCACAAGGTCATACGCTTTTTTCCAGTCTAATTTGACAATTAGACCTGGGGTTTTCGAGGTGGTTCTTGAGTGGGATGCATTCCTGTACTACTAAAGCACCATCCAAGATTTGATGATCTTTGACGAAGGCACTCTGATTTGGACAGATTATCGAGCTTAAAACTGACTTAAGCCTAGATGCCAAGACCTTTGCCAAGAGTTTGTATGAACTGTTGATGAGGCTTATAGGTCTAAAGTCTTTGAGCTCGACAGCTCCTTCAATTTTGGGAATGAGAGCAATGAACTTCGCATTCATGTCCATGTTGACCATTCATTCCTCTGGAATGAAATTCAGAAAAGCATGCGAGGATATCCGGACACATGAGGTCCTAGAAGCGATTGCAGATAGCCATGGGGAATCCATCAGGGCCTGGGGCTCTGCCTTGACCTAGGGAGGTAATGGCTGATAAGATTTCAGATTCAGCAAAAGGTCTTTCAAGCCAGGCTGCTTGTTTGGGGGAGAGGAATAGGAGGGATAGATCATCCATGAGGGGGGTAGGCCGGAAGGGGGCACTGAAAAGGTTTTGGAAGTGCTCAATAATGGTTCTTTCGATAGATGGGAGATCATCTATGGAGATTCCCTGGTGAGAGATAAGGGAAATCGAGTTGTCCCTTCTTCTACAGTTTGCTATCCTGTGGAAAAAGGCAGTATTGAGGTCGCGACAGGACAACCATTCGACACGGGACCGCTGAGCCCAGAAAATTTCTTCTTTTCTGAGAAGGGACTGAAAGTCACTTTTGAGTTGGACCCAAAGTGAGAATTCATTGGGAGAGAGAACGGATTGAGATCTTCTTCGGACTTGATGCACAAATAGATGGAAGAGCAGCAATTGGCATCTTTCTATCCTGCATATCCGTAGAACTCAATCTCATTAGAAACCTGCACTTTTTCAGTAACTAAACGGGAAGATCTTTGATCTATTAAGGTTATGGGTCATAAAGATAGCTTAGCTTAGGGTTGGACCTCCCAACTTCTATGATGTCTAACTGCTGGATGGAGGCTAGGAAGGAGGAATTCTGTTCCTGGAAATTGCCGAGTAGCTGCAAACTCCAGGATTTCAGGCTTTGTTTTAGGAAGGATAGCTTCTTTTCGAGCCTGAAGCCAGCCCAACAGAAAACCGAAGAGGAAAAAGATCTCCACCACCCAGGCATGCTGGCAGTGAGACTAGGTTCTTCTAACCAAGAGAGTTCGAACCAGAAAGGTTTGGGGCCCCTGGGGATCTGATTTGAATCCAACAGGATTGGTTGGTGGTCTGAAGTAGTCTTAGGCAGGGCTAGGGATAGAGTACCGGGGGGAAGAAGTATCCCATTCTTGAGAGCACAGGAACCTATCGAGCTTGGAAAGGGATGGGGATGAAGCTAAGTTGTTGGACAAGGTGAAGAGGGTTCCTTAAACATGAATGTCCATGAGATCATGGCGACATGTGAAGTCCGCAAATCCCAACATAGCTGGGGTAATTCTGGATTAAGAGTTTCGTTCATGGGACCATCTGGTTACGTTGAAGTTGCCTCCAATGCACCATCAGGAGGGAGTGCGAACTACCATCTAGTCTAGTTCATGCCACAGGAGAACGACTAGACTCGGAGTTGGGACCATAAACCGCCGAAAAGTTGAACGAGAGACCATCTGAGTTTCTAGTCAGGGAAATCATAATGGAATAAGATCCGCACCAAGATTCCGAAAGGGCAACAAAAGAGGGATCCTAGATTACCCAAATACCACCTGACGCCCCTACTGTGTCAAGGGCGATCCATTGGTAGGGCCTTCAGCCCCAAACTTTCCTTACTGAGAATAGTTGGAGAGGGGAGTTTGGTTTCGATTAAGGCCAAGATAGAGGGGAAATGTTTGGAGCAAAAGTCAGAGACTGCGTGAGATTTTTTAGGGGATCCAAGGCCCCTGATGTTCCAAACTAGGATATTCATGGCCTGGGGAGAGAAAGGGATCTCCTAGAAGATCTTTTAGTGCACTCTCGAGAACAAGAGGCCCTAGGGGAGGAAGGATTGCTATGAGAGAGGTAGGTTCCATGGTCGTAATTAATTCAGCAAGCAAGGTTTGCAATTTTTCTAGGGACTTTCGAACTTACTTTGAATCTAGTCTGGGAATTTGATTTTAAAAAAGCTTCAACATCTTCCTTTGAGCCATCGAATATGAAGCCAATAACGTGCATCACCTTTATTGTGTTACCTTGGGCCTGGTCCATAGTGTCCACGAAGCCTGAGTCAACTGAGGGGGCTGAAGAGGAGGAAGCATAACTTGGAACTAATGAGGGTGGGAGGGCCCAATTGTTGGTTGAACTGGCTGCATGGATAACGTGGGGAACAACAAGGTCCGCAAATGGCAGAAAGGGGTCGAGAAGAAGGGGTGAAGATTCTACCAGGTGGTCGAGAAGAAGGGGTGAAGCTTCTGCCAGGACAGGGGAGCGGCAGAACCAGGGAGGGAGGAGGGAAGGGTAGCAAAGCCAAGGAGAACAAGGGGGTCAGGAGTGAGAAGGGGATCACTAAAGGGGGTGATGGAGCTCGTGAAAGGGGAAAAGGGATTGGAAAGGGTTCCAGGAAGTAGACGACCAAAGGGTACAGGGATGGGTGGGAGCAAGGGGGAGGGGGGGGGGGGATTAAAGAAGTCAGGGAGGGGGTGGTGAGCAGATAAGATGGAGACCCCAAAGCCCAAAGAGCGGGAAAAGGCCAGAAGGATGGGGGGATGAAGGGGGAAGGGGAGGGGAGAGGAAGGAATGGGGCAGGGTGACCAGCGAAGAGGGCTTGGAGGTGGGGGGCAAAGAGGAGATGAAGGCAGAAAAAGGCCAAGTGAGGGCAGAGGGAGTGGGGCATCTTCCAGGAACAGAGGGCAGTGTGTGTGTGTGTGACCAGTGAAGAGTGAGGCGAAGACGGCTTGGAGGTGGGGGGAGCAAAGAGGAGATGATGGCGGATAAAGAAAGAACAAGGAAGGGGTGAGGGAGAGGGACATCTTCCGGGAGGAGATGAAGGCAGAAAAAGGCCAAGGGAGGGGGGAGGGAGAGGAACGTGTGCGTGCATGCGTGCGTTCGTGTGCGTGTGCGTGTGCGTGTGTGTGTGTGTGTGGGGATGGGAGGGGGAGCACTCGAGATATGGCGAGAGAACCAGGCGGCGGTTCGAAGTCCTCCCTGGTCTTCAACTATTGTGCCAGCCATAGGAGATGGCGAAGAGAGGCAGATAGAGGTTCGTTCCGATGGGAAAGGCTCCGAAGAAGAGGGAACAAGGGGATAGCAAGAGAGAGGGGGAGGAGATGAGGGAGGAGCGGGGGCGCAGCGACGGCTTCTGAAGGGGATGCAGATCCATGGGGAGAGGAGAGAGTGAGGGGCTTAGCTAGGGGGATGGAGGGCAAGAGTAAGGGGATGGCTAACAATGATGGGAGAGGAGGGGATGGCAGCAAGGGGGGGAGAACAACAGTGGGCAGGTAGGGGACACCGCAATGATCGGAAGGAGGAGGGGGGAGGTAGCGCAGAAGGGGAGAGGGGTGGGACCAGGTGTAGGGCAAGGGGATAGGGAGGAGAAACCGCTGGAAGGAGGGGAGCAACTTCTAAGGGGGGGATGACAGGTGGCGGGAGATCAATGAGAGAGAGGGGAGGCGAGGCGATGGCGGTATGATCCAGAGTGGCAGGCGAAAAGACTGAAAAAGAGGAGGGGTGAGGCATGAGTAAGGAGGGATGGCCACCTGACGAGGAATGGGCGACATCAGAGGAGGAGAAAAATGGACAAAGCCGTCGAATGGTATGCAGGTAGCCACCACGAGGACTACAGGGGAGAGGGGGCAGCTCAAGGGTGGAGCTGAAGGCAGGGCAAGGGATAATCGCAATAAAGGCGGAAGAGGACAGGAAGGCTTGAAAGCGAGGGGTAGGGCTGGAGATCCCACCGCCAAAGAGAGAGATTTGTCCTTGGGAATATCAGCTTCAGGGATATTAGAGGGTGAAGAAGGCTCAACCGTCAGAGTAGGTCACCAATCCTTGGGAATGGTGACATGCACAGGGGGAGAGGGGATGAACTGGGCAAAGGACGGCCTCAAAGATCTGTAGTCCTAAGGGCCACCCAGGTTGAAAGAGGAGGGCCCATAGGGGCAATAATTGCGGGCCTTAGGACCACGGGGATGCCAATGGGCTTGTCGACTGGTTCTACGCTAAACAGTCGACCATCCTCCCAGATCTTCTCCTCTAGCAAGGGGGATGAGGGGAAGCGACTGGCGGAGGGCATTGGGGGAAGCGGGATACCAGGATAGAGAAAGGCGGAAAAAAGCTTCCTCAATGGAAACCCAAATGAACGAAGGAGGTGCAGATGATTCCAGGGTTTCCACCAACAACTGGATGGATCCTAGGGCAAGATATTCGCAGAATTTCCAATGGATTTACTTTATTGCATTTCTCTCCAATCGCAAAAAAGGTGGCAAGGTGCCAGGCATGGAGCGGAATATCAACAATTCTCAAATTGCCAACTTTCTATCAAACTATTCTAACACCTCATCCAATTGAATTCTACTAGACCTACACCACTGAGAGGGAGACCTAGATATTTATTTGGCAGGACCTACACACTACATTCAATCTTTGCAGCCAAGAAATGACGAGGGTGATTATCGCCAAACTTTGGAAATAATTTCCCATCGCTCACATGAAAAACTTTAACATCGGAATTCATTCCTTAAAAAGGAATAAGCTTCCATGAGAGAAGGAAAAAATATAAGTAGGAAGATTTCACAATGCACAAGGCATTCCCACATACAAACATCTTGGAAAGTATTGTAGAAGCACTTGGAAGCAAAAACGTTTTGCAACCGGGCATCCCAAATGTTTTCTGCATAACAGTGATTCTTTCTCATTCTTTCTTCCTTTTTTTTTAGTGAAATCCTTCTCATTCTTTAATTAACTCATCGTAAAATATCAAGCTAAAACCATAAACAGGGGGGGTGGGAAAAAAAGGAGCCCAATATTCCAAAACAGAATAAGTAGGCTGAAAGCAAATCCATGAAAAATTAAGTACAGACCACTAGCTACTAAGAAGTTCAAAGATCCAACTATGATTACATGATAACATAGATCATTAAACATGGAAACCAACTCTAATGGCATGGAAACCAGATCTACTGACAAGGATAGACAAAAACATCCTCATCTATATTCCAGCCAGAAGCCCTCCCATTCACTTATCAATAGCCATGAATAAGAACCCCAAGAAACTGTTTCCTGGGATAGCCTACACATAGTTTCAAAAAGCGGACCGCCCAGTGCCCAGTGATTCAAAAGCGGACCGCCCAATGCCTAGGTGGTCTGAAAGGCCTGGGCACATCGCCCAAGCCTAGGCAGCCAATCTGGGCGGCCGCCCAAGGCCTACGCCTCGCCCAGGGGTGGAAATTGATTTTGGTAGGGGCAATTTTTGTCATTTTTTTTTTAAGGGCAAAAAAATAGGGTTTTAGGTTCATTTGAACCCTAAAACTTGTTGGAGCCAATTTTAGAGGGAGAAAGCTCTCAAAAATCTAGTTTTTGGTGAATTTTTTAGGATCTAAGGGTTTCTCAAAATTAACAAAACTTGATCACAACATCACCCATTGATATTAGATTTACTTTTTGATGTTTTACAAAGTTATTAGCGGGTTTTTTAGCAGATTTTGAGTATTTAGAAACATATTTGAGGTGGAAGTTTGAAGATTGAGCAATCAAACTCAAAGTAAGTGATTTTTTTGTATTGCTTTAGTAATTTGCATTATTTTTTACATGTCTTCTTCGGGATCTAATAGGAGCCGTGATCCCGGTTGGAAATATGACTATAACCCAGATCCTAATGATAAAAATTGCATAAGATGCAAGTTTTGTGAAAAAGATACAAAAGGGGGCATAAACCGATTCAAGAAACATCTTGCCGGTATCATGGGGGATGTTGCCCTATGTAAAAAGACTCTTGATGTTGTTAAAGAGGAAATAAACAGTTTTTTTAACATGATGAAAATAAAAAAGATGAGAGATTTGCCTCTATAACAAAAATTAGGTCTGGGGTTTGGGTCAATTTTGATGATGATGATAGTGAAGAGGAAAGGATTGGGGAGGGATGTCATGAGATTGAGCAATCCATTATTAAGGGAAAGGGGAAGGGAGTTGTAATTGCTTCTAGTTCTGGGTAAAAAGCCTCAGGTTCGAGGCCCTATGGATAGTTTTTTACGTCGGCCTAACCCTGAGGTTGCAGGGGAGAAAACAAAAAAGCAAACCACCATTTAAAATAGAATCAAGAAGGAAGAGAGAGAGAGCTGCGTATTATCTTGCTACATGGTTTTACGAGGCGAGTATTCCTTACAATACCGCTCGCTATTTTGGGTCATGTTTTAATACTATTGGGGAAAACTTATGGGTTTTAGGTTCATTTGAAACCTAAACCCATTAGAGGCTCTTTTAGAGAGAGAAAACCCAAAAAAAAAAAAAATTCTACTGCGCCTGCTTAGGCGCTGGGCAACCTGGACCCCCCCCCAACCACCTAGGTGCCGCCTAGAGCTTTTTGAACACTGAGCCTACATATATAAATATGTAAATATTTTTCCTAGGGAAATATTTACACACCCAAACGTGCCCTAACTACTTGCTTTTTTCGGCCTGAAGCTCTTATTCACAAAAACGTTCAGACTGGCCAAGTCTTAGCAGGTTCAGCCATAGGGGTGAGAATTGACCTGATCCATATACAAAACCCGGATTTCAGACCCTATTCGGATCGGGGTATTGACCCAAAATTTGGATCCGAAATTCGGATCCAGATCCAAAAGTCAAATCTGAATTGAAATCCAGATCGGATCTACGTGCAGGTGGATACGACCCGAATCCAGATCTAGATCCAACCCTTTTTTTTAAAATAATAAATATTTATTTCATATTTATAATTTTTTAAAATAGTATTTATATAATCCAGATCTGAATCTGATATATACTATTCAAATCCGGATCCAGAACCGATCTGATAAAAACTATTCGGATCCGGATCCTAATCCTGATCTGGTCCCCTAAGCTAGCATTCAAGGCCTCACCCAAGTTCAACCAGGAAAATGCTGAGGACCCAACCAGGTCAGAACCAAAGGCCCAGGTTCCCAGTTCGGGACCTTACGAACCTTGCAAGGTGCCTGGTCTGAGTGACTCAAGCAAGTCCTAGCCTAAATTGCCTACTTTTGTTCATTAAAACGGACAGTTTGAAAGGAAATTTAGGCTGCAAATGTAACCCAATATATGAATTATAACGGTAATTTAGCAGGAATAAGGTTGCTCCAAAAGCCAAATACTCCACCTTCTTTAAGGGGGTTGACTGGGGAGGTCTTGACTGAAGATGTCCCGACAGAAAGAACCCGAGAAGACACCGGGATTTCGTGGCCCCTCTATTCAATATGGATTCACTCGAGGGATCGGAAGTGGGGAGAAGCAACCGGTTCCTCTATCTACACCGGTTCTCTTTCAAGCGTCGTAGGTCGAGAACAAGCCCTTCCAGGGTCAACTCTAATGGACACTGCAAAGGCAGAGTTTGTTAAGATCTTCTAATATGCTCAAGGAAGCCTAACAAGATCGTGGTTATACAGAACGAAACTTCAAACATAGGTTGAGATTGTAGGAGTCTCTCTCATCTCCGGAAATAAACTTTATCCTAGATTTATATATAATTTATTCAATCATTAACACGAATGACGGCAACAAATGGGGAAGTGCACCTTATGAGGCTTGTGCATGCACCATATTTTGTAGATTAAGTTGTTCTTGCATTAAAAAAAGCATACCTGATGCCATCAATTACAAAGCCCTAGGCTTCCAAAGGAAAATAGAAGAATGAATTAGAGCATGCTAGGTGACAATGAGCACATTACCTATCACAATTGAACTCCCAAGAAGGACAAACTTCAAAGCAAATCATAAAAACTATCAACAATTTTAACAAAGGAATAATGACATCTCCGAACATTAAAAATTAGTCAGAGAAAAGGAAGTAACATTACCTCACTTCCAGCAATAGCTTTATCCAGAGCTTTATGCAACCCATCTGTGTCCTGACCACATCATTGCAGAAGTAAGCAACATTTGGGCTCTGCAGTATTCCTGTAATAAAAGAAAAATAGAATCACAGAGCCCCTTAAGAATTCATCTAATTTTCAGAATAACATAAGGGACCTTATTATCAATTTCAAGCAATGAGAATGAAAGAAATTCATGAAATAGATTAAGTGAAGAAAGAAAAAGAGATCAATGAGAAGATAACTAATCCAGTTCAACAAGCGGGACCCAAATATCATCATCATCATCATCCGAGTATTATCTCGACTATTTGGAGTTGGGACACAAATATCATAATGAACAAAACAATGAGGACGTATACATTCAAACGTAATGAACAGAAAGATGGACACCTCCGCCAACGCACTACACAATCAAGTCCATTATTACTAATCCTATTAAAATTCAAACAAACAGAACTGAGTACACCAATAATAACCAGAGCCTAAAGGTGCTCAAAAGTGGATTGATTCAAACAACAATACAACAAATGCCAAGCTAAACCATAGGACCTGCAAATTGTCAAGGACTAGTAGCACAAAACAGAGAGGCCATTTTTTAATTGGAATGGAGCGATGCCATGAGATGCAGGTTTGGAAGGAATGTTATATCGTTCCTACAACAAAGGAATAAGAACTGCAGGTGGAAATGGGTTGGAAGCCCTTAAAATAGAAACACAGGGATTAAGCCTAATTATTCCTTCAGCTCTGTACTCATCACCCACTAGCAGGGATGCATTCAATGTTTTCTTAATGATAATAGTTACGAGATAGAATCAAGACTTTCAAAATTCAAGCCTAGAATAAAAAAGCAACGTTCTGTTATATCTGACAATTGGAGTAAATGGTTATAAATGGTTGAACTTTATGACTTTAATCAGTCACAAAAGGTTCATTGCACATTTTGGATATAGGATTTTATGTTTACTTCAATTTTTGTAACATCTAGCTGTTTTGGGTTTAACACAGAATTTTGTAGACACCCAACTATATTTGGATTCAACACACAATTTTGTCCACACCGAACAGTCTTTGGGTTCACAATTTGTAATTTTAAAATTTTAGCAATAAAAAAGTTCAATTACTGAATAAAAAGTATGACTTTTAAGCGTTCCAGCATGCCTCAAATGTTGCTGTGTATTCAAAATTACAGCATGACATACATAGTGGTTCATGGGGATTATTTTCCAACGCTAGGTTCACTTTCACACTTTCAATGATAGGAGAGAACTCTTGAGATTGTACTATCCTCCATCGATTTCCTATTTCATTCAATGATATATTGCTACAATATCAGAAAAAAATACAACCCAGGACAAAAATAAATAGCAATTTTTTGTTGAAGACTAACAGATAGACCAACACAAATTGTGCTCGTTTTTTTACTGAGGAGAGAAATACCTCTGAAGGCCAACCATCAACCACAAACACATCCAAGGAGTAGCCATCATTTGTTGAGAAAACATGTGCTTCACGGATGTTTAGTCCCATATCAGAAAGCAAAGCAGAGAGCTAGAGGACAATAAGACACAGTCAGACACTTCCACGAGATCTAATTCAATCATAGGAGATATTGTCAACTCGAACAAGACCAATCAATCAAATGGTCACATTAACAATACCAAGTGTATGCATAGTTGTACCTAATGTTTTCCCAAAAAAAAAGAAAAAGAAAAAACAACAAAATGGACTAGTAACAAGAAAGATAAAAAGAAAGTGCAAAGACCACTCTAGAGGATTTTTCAAACAGATTGGTATTTCCCTTTAGGGGAAACAACTAATTGCTTTAGAAGGAAAACCAGACGCCAAGTATAACAAAAGAACAGGGGAATTTAGATTTTTGAGAACATATGCCTGCAACCTTCAGGAAGCAAAACATGTAGTCTAGCATGCTTCTCCATACCTGGCTCAATAGCTTTGGCTTGTCAATGGTAGAAAATATAATTTCATGCAATGGCACCCAAGAAAGCTCCTGACTGAATCACATTTTGCAGGTTAGTAATACTGTGAAATGTATCCCAACCAAATAACTCATATAGAACACTATGCAGTTGGTTTCTCATGAATTACAATCATCACAAGTTCTGTTGCGCCAACAACTACTCTTTGAACTTTTGTAGCGGATCATATTAAGCCCAACACATCCAAACATTAATCAAAACTAATATTCCTTCTGTCTTGTGCAGAAAAAGACAGAAAGAAACATACATAACCCAGCAGAAGAACTTATTGCAGTTGAACAACTGATAACAAGATGCTGACATTTAATCCACCTCCGATAGATACACTTACTAACTTTTTGCACTTTAGATCCAAGCCACGGAAATGCAGAAAAAGAGGCAATACCAT
Source organism: Amborella trichopoda (assembly GCF_000471905.2). The sequence continues at coordinate 1,240,547 of NW_006499930.1, read as the reverse complement.
CTGGGACCTCTACAAATTTCCAATTTCAAGACATTCACTTGCCACAGGCCACTCAAAGTTTTTCTAGCCAAGTAAATCTAAATACTGGCCATTGAACTACAAAGTAAACTCTGATTGCGACAAAGCAATTAACCTCCAGGGCCCCCCACCAATTTCTAACCTAAACTGGAATTTGGATTTGGAAATTTAGAAAGCATAAAGAACAGGCACACTTAACCTCAACTCTATTTCAGAAACTGAGAAATAACATGAATCCCTTTTTTCTCTGAAGTAAAGGCTAACCAACAGGACTCCCATTAAGATGCATCTTTATCCATATGACTTTAAAACAATCAAAAGATGACTTCGAAAGGATTGTCAAAACTTGTACCTTCCAGAAGCTGCCATGATACTTTGCTCCTCAGAATCATTAGCATTTTTTCTCGAATCCAAGTTTAAGCCTTCAAGCTTTGACAATGGCTCAATTTCATTCTCAGAATCCCTGTTCCAAGGGAAGTGAACAAATAACTAAGAAATAGAATTCATCAAAAATAACCAACCAAGAAACAGTCCTACATATAGAGACAAAAAATCAATAATATGATATGGGGCAAATCTCCAAACCAAACGACAACTTAGCAGATTAAATGGATAACTTTCATAAGCAATGTACAATTCCCCTATCAAGAACATGGAAATTAATAATCAAGGAGTGTATGCAAGCACCGTTTAAATCCTGGAAGAGATTGACATACCTGTTATCTAAGAGAATATCTTTTCTATGCTCAGCATGGCATCCTCTGGACAATGAAGTACAATTCTTGGATCGATGTGGGTCATCATCTCCATCAATCCTAGTCAGAATACTCTATCCAAAATAACATGAAATAATCATAAGGAGGATATAATTAAAATATAATGTACATATAAAGAAGTTCTTGCAAACACATTAAACCATTTCATATAGGCAGTTTTAACGCAATCATGTTTCAGACTTTGGCTAGTATATGGGAGAAAAAGAGTCAAAGAAGTAATTAGGTCCTCCATCCTGCAATAAGCTACAAAACTAGGGGTTTTCTAGAGTAACGCAAAATAACAAAACAAATTTCCTACATGTACACTTGGATTTTCTTGTACTCATTTCCACAAAATGAGAGAGTAAACTAAAAATATCAATATTTGGTGACCATACAACTCTTGATAACCACAGCCCATAAGAGATCAACATAATCTTCAAACATGCGGCCATATCCAAAATAGAGTCACTTACCTTTCAAGCACCAGATACGAGAGCATCTCATAGACTAAATCCTCATACACCAGCTAATAAGAGAGAAAGCATTCGACTAGACTAAATCCTCAAAACAGCCAAGGTTGACTGAAAATTAATAAATGAAGCATACATTTTGATAGCTTCATCTAAAACAGAAGATACCGGAGCATCTCATAGTACCTCCATAAAACGGACATGGAAGACAGGCCTCATTTCAGGTATCTTTGCAAGTTGAAGAATTTTTCGGTGTAAAAGGACATCTTCCACCTTCTCTAAGTTGACATCGAATCCGTAACTAACAAAGAACAAATAAGGAAAAATCTATTAAAATATAGTACATGGAAGAGCAAATGTATATCAACAAAGAGCAAAGAAAGAAAGATAAGACTCAAATACTTATTTGTATAAGAGGGATGCCATATTTAGTTCACAAAATAATTATAAGAACTGATACAAGTGAAAAAGAGCAGAATTTTTACTACAAACATAACAAGGAAAGTTACATGCTGCCATGAGGAGTGCGTTGAATAGGAACAATGTTAGTTAGTGTCTTGCAACTATATTCAACCCATTCTATTCAAGATATGGCATATAATAACATTGCAAGGTCATTCAGAGAAATCAATTGCAGCAGTTTTTAGAATGGGAAGTCACCATCCACACCATAAATGCCAATGTTTTAGAGCGTGCTATCTTCATGTACTGGAATGATGAATCACCATTCATACCCAACCGCAAGTGAAATGTATAGGATTTCCTAAGGTGTCTTCTATAGTGTGGACACTGTCAATATGTGCCAAATTTCTCAAATGAAATATTGCCCCCACCCTTTGATGCAAAGATATAGGCACTTGCGTTCGACAGACAACAAACACTTAATATTTTATGGCGCTGAAAAGAGCCAAAATAGGATATTGGAGGTGCGTCACTGAATCTCAGCATAACAGAAAAGGTGAGGGATTTCAGACGTGTTTCCGGTTTTTCCTTTAGTAATGACAGGGTATCCCCGCCCAAGTATTATCTGCACCAAATAGCGGCGTTGAAGTTCACATGACAGTACACATGTAAGTAAAATTTCTCTTTCCATGTATACAAACAGAGTTCCACCAATCAATACATGTTAGGAAAACCAAATATGCATATATGAATGTACATATGTGTGAATGTGTGTGCACAGTCTGCAGCAATTTTCATGCACATACATACATATGCACATATAAATGAGGCCAGTTATTTATGCATGTACATGGAAAGTGGGTTCCCATAAGCAGCCAATACAATTTGAAGATGCATTAACTGTGACTGTCTGATTATTTGAAAAAATAATAAGTTACAAGGCATAAGAAAGAGACAAAATAGAAAAGGTGAGCTAGTAATAGTGTTACTTTAAATGTCATTGTCTATTATTCACAATTCACAGTTAAATTGCAGACTCTAAAAAGGAATAAGCATGTCACGTTATGAAACCAGCAGTTACATTAATTTGAGCAATGCATTTTCTTAAAACGTTTTTCATTTTAACAGCGGTTCAGACTTCAGAATCCAATAGCACCAAATGCAAATACCCAAGTCACAAAATTGCATGAAACCATCAAAAAGAGAATAATTAGATACAATGACAAAACCTTCTAGTTCAGCATATGCCATTATGTGCACATGCACTGAACTTGCAAGACAAATGTCAAGTCATAGCCTTACTTTATACCATGTCCTCTATGCTCTAAGAATGCTGATCAGGTGGGGTGGGCTGTATCATAATTTGGCAAAGTAGAACCCTGCCCATAGCTTGATTGATGGCCAGCTTATCTGCACCATGCAATGTCTTAGGCTGTTGATCAACAACTGCAATTTGCACAGTGCAGATCTCCCCACCCACTGGTCCAGTGGTGGGAAGGGTGCTAGTCCACCATGACACGGTGGGGTGCCACCCCATTGGAAATAATCCAAACGCTCATAATTATTAAAAAAAAAAAACACATGAAGATGAGAAAAGCAGACATGATATGCTAAGAAGAACCAGGGATCAATGGAACAAAGCCAACAAAGTGATTAAAAATAACTAAAAATAGAGGTTATAATATTTTCCTTCAAGATTTCGACGTCATATAGAGGAATATTGCAAAAATAAATGCAGTAGCAAATAATTGTATAGCTAGCCATCAAATCTTGAACAGGATTCATTCTATGAAAGAAGAAGAAGAAAATGAAGAACACCTGAATGAATGATTACAACTTTGCAACCAGAGCACAATACTAAACTCAAAATGCGAAGCCAATTTAATTAGCGGTCACCACAGTGAAATAAACAAAAGACGGAATCATCATAAATTCACAAACCAAACAATCCTAGATTAAGCTTAACAGAGCTATCACCTTTAAATAGAATAACGTCCAAATAGAACTAAAATTCAAACAAAGGAAATGAAAAATCCAAATTATATCGCACCTTTTAACCTCCAAGAAAAAGCATCACACCGCCCATTAAAAGAATGAATAAAAAATGGGAAGCGTTTTTATGGAAATCCCAAATTCCGCATAAACCGAAAAAGAAAAGAGAACTAGAAATTTGAGCAATCTTAAGCAACCACATCAGTCCCAAAATCTCAGAGAAAAAAAACAAAAAATGAATCCGTCTTTGAAGATTCAGAAACTGAAATATTCATAGAGTCCAAAAATGAAGAGAAATACCTAGGAGGCAAGCGATTGAAATGAGCTTCTATTTGTTCTCTGAAATCAGGAGCAGCAGCTTCTTCATGGCAACTTCCCACAAGCCTGTCATAGACATCGTTCCAGACCTCATACTGAGACACCGCGAACCCACGAGGTGGAGAAGGGCTCTCACCAACACCTTCTAAAAGTTCCATTCCTCTTTTTAGTTCCCTATCCAAAACCAAAATTTTCTCTTCCAATACTAAAAATCCTTTATCAAAACACAAAAAAAATACTTTATCAAAACACAAAAAACACAGAGCGAGAGAGAGGAGATACCCAAGCCTCCCTCTAACCCTGCTAAAAGCCCTAGAAAACCAGAAAAAAACTAGAGAGAGAAAATTAGAGACCCTTATTACTCTCCTTCTTCCCCATCTAAAAAGGTTTCATCACCCCAAAAAACATTCTAGAGAGGAAGAAGAGAGAAACCCTAGACCCACATTCGCCCTCTTCCCAGCTTAAAACCTCACAAGAAACCTGAGAAAAACCTAGAGAGAGAGAGAGACGAGCGGAGAGAGACAAGGAAATGTCAGAGGGATGGGGCGCGGGCGGGTGACTGGATGAAGCCGACGGTTACTGACTCAATGCAAACGACGTGAAACGAATAGTCAGAGAGAGAGAGAGAGAGAGAGAGAGAGAGAGGAGGAGTAGTAGTAGGAGAGAGAGACGACGACGTACGTAGTAGACGAGGACGTCGTCGACGACGAGAGAGAGCGAGAAGGAGACAGTCGACGAACGAAGTCTGTGTCGTCCGCCCGGACGGTATATTCTGTATAACTTCACTCGTAC
>NW_006499930.1:1224334-1235777 GCF_000471905.2 Amborella trichopoda | reverse complement strand
AGGACGTACGGACGGTAGGACGACGGACGACGTACGTACGACGTACGACGTAGACGGACGAGACGAGAGAGAGAGAGAGAGAGAGAGAGAGAGAGAGAGAGAGAGAGAGAGAGAGAGAGAGAGAGAGGGAGAATAGTTGGAGAGAGAAAGCAGGACCAGTTTGAAGCAAGGGATCCGTGGAACCTCGGAGAGAATGGCAGGAAAGGCAAATCTGGGCCAAAAGCTTATGTGCTCCCGCCGGAGTATATTCTGAATTCACTCGATCACTCCCTCTTCTAAAGAGCTGGTGTACTATACTCCCTCGGGAGCATAGTTTACTTTTACGCCTTCGGTGAGAGGATTTTTTTTAAATGAATGTTTTGGAATTCTTAGATGATTATGCCAAAAAAAGATTATAAAATTTGAGTTTTCATATCATTATTTAAAAATTAGATGGTCTACATTAAATCTCGAGACATTATTTAAAAGAAATTTTATTGAAGCTGATCTATGGGTCGGTTTTACCCGAGGGAGTAAATGGATATTGTACTCCTACGTGAGTAGAATATCTTTTGGCCAGAAGATTTTTAAGAACCCTAATAAATTTTGTGGATGTAAATGACTCACCTATCTAAAAGAAATAATTTCATGTGCCCCACACATTTGCCACAAAATTTATTTTTTTGGGTGATTAGAATGCGTTTAAATCTGGAATGGTCCAATCTAATAAAGTTCGAAATTTTATAGACCTTTGGAGCCTAGGCTTTTTAAACAATCAAATTATAGCTTACATCTAGGTAGTTTTGATACCCAAATATCATCAAATTGATCATCTCGATATCAAGATGCATGGATGTGAGAAAAAAAAATAGATGTCAAGTTTTGGAAATAGTGCATCTTGTAACACATTTTTTAACTGTCAATTTTCAAAATTTTCAAGTTTTCATAGATCTACTCGATCTACACTAGTTTTGAAGTTTTAAATTTTATAATTAAAGATAAAAACATATTTTAAGGCTATTATAAAATTTTCAATATTAAAACCATATTTCTTGACAATATTTGATGGTGGGCTCAAATTTGATTGTTTTGAGCCTCGGCTCTATACAAACCGCACCCTTTAAATAATCCCAATCTAGGATTATTTTTAAGACCCCAAGTTTTGGATTAAAATCTCCAATCTATGCCATATTAATAAAAAATAAAATTCAAATTGTAGTCTCTGGCTTGAAAAAGAGGCCCCAAGATTAATCTTATATGATGTTGCCAATTTTTCCTATGGATGGAAAATACTGTATATGTAATAATTTTTTTCTTTTATTAATAATACAGGTAGGGGCCTGCAATCCCCACTTATTGACCCCAAAAATTGAAAGGTGAGATCTAAGTATTAGAAAACAAAAGTCAAGTATTTACTTTTGAATATGATTATCTAGTCATTTTTACATAATTCCCATTTTTGAGATTAAAAAAGAAAGAAAAATTGTTTCATGCAGGCTGGACTGCATTTCTACAATATACGGTCCAGAGGTATAAAGCATCCATCTTAAAGATGGATACAAATAGGTGGTCCATCTAAAAACAAGTGTAACTAACGGTCCAAATGCTTTCTTAATATAATTATTATTTTTAATTTTCAAAAAATACTTTTTTAATATTCATAAAAATCTCTAAAAAATAAAATCAAGTTATATTTAAAAAATATATTTATTATCAAGCTCGCTGGCCGCATAGAAACCGTGTCCAAAAAGAAAAGGGAAAAGTTTATATAAGGCAACCTTAAAATGTAGAATTATATATGCATCTCAAAAATCCATGTTTTAATATTGAAAGACCCTCTAATTGATCATCTCGACATCGAGATGTATGAATATATAAAAAACAAAAGATTTTGAGTCTTAAAAATAGTACATCTTACAATACATTATCTTGACCGTCAATTTTCAAAAATTTCACATGCTTATAGATCTACATGATTTTAACTATTTTTGGAGTTTAAAATTTTGTAATTAGATATGAAAATACATTTTTAGATAATCCTTAGAGCGTTTTACACCAAAATTACATGCTATATAATAAAATTTGGAGACACGCCTTACTTGGATTGTTTAAGATTGCAACCTTATAGAAACCACACCCAAAAGAAGTCTTTCTAAGGTAGTCTTCTACCCAAGAGAGTAAAATACACCCTGGAGAGCACCGCACCCATCTAGAATATCACGCGGAATGGAAATGGCCTATGCTTTTGCCTGTGGGATTAATATATACAGTACGGTCCCGCGTTTACAATATAGACTGACCCACATCTATAAGGGCCCACGCATCCATTATCGTATGTAAGAGAGTTAAGTGGGAGATGTGTTTGGTACTTTCTCTCTCTTTTCTTGTCCCCAAACTATGGGAATGTTTCCAATTTTAAAGAGTGGTTCAAATTTTTGGTACTGGAGCACCTTTTCTCTCTCTAGGATTCTGGGGTTTTCTCTCTCTAGGATTCTAGGTCTTATCACCGTAGTAGATAAGCCAGCAGTTTCTGACCTTTTTTTTTAATTTATTATTTTTTAACATAAGACTTTTTTGGGGATAGGTTTGGTGAGTCGGCCGAAACCAATAAAAATGGGTTTTCCGTTGCGGTTTGTATAGAGCCTAGGCTCTAAACAATCAAATTAGAACCTACCTTCAAATAGGATTGAAAAATGTGATTTTAATGTTGGAAATTTTTGTGATATCTTTAAAATAAAATTTTATATTTATTTATAAAGTTTAAGAATTAAAAAATAGTGTAAATAGACATATCTATGAAAACTTGAAAAATCTTGAAAATTGACAGTAAAAAATACATCACAAAATACACTATTTTTAAAACTTGAGATCCATTTTTTTCTCATGTCCATGCATCTTGATGTCAAGATGATCAATTTGAAGATATTTCGACATCAAAAACAACCTCTTCTAGTGCAATAGGCTCAAATTTGATTGTTTAGAGCCTAGGCTCTATATAAACTTTTCCCTTTCTATAAGGCTTGCGGTTATCGAACTATAAAATTTGGATCGAAAATACATCTTTGAAGTGCATTTCGAAGGCTGGCGGTTATCAAACTATAAACTTTGGATCGAAAATACATCTTTGAAATGCATTTCAAAGGGAGATCGCATAAGAATAGGGTGTGTCATCAAGATGATCAATTAGAGGGTTTTCCAACACCAAATTGGTGTTCCGATGGATTTTTTATGTGCTCTTTAATTCTACAATTTAAAGTTGCAACTTTATATAAACTTTTTTCATTTCTTTTTTTTCCTGTGAAAACAATGTCTCAATAATGTATATAATAAATCAATCGTGGGAATGAAGCAAACTTCCACATCTAAGTCATTGTCACTGTATTTTTCTTTAATAAAAAAATGTGAATAAAGAAGGTATATACATAAACAATTTAGGCCTGGAATCAAACTTAGAAAATTACTTTAACAATCCCATTTTGAAGGAATATTCCTTCAAATTTTGTTGATTAACCTTGCTTTGATGTCACGCCCATGCTAATGATTTAATATCCCATCTATGAAATGATATAATTCCCTGCAATAGTTCATAACCATTTTGTTCCTACAATAAATTCCTATTCCTTTTTTGATGAAATACACCTAGTTATGTATTAGGTAGTAAAGGTATCAAAGGCTTATAAATAGGAAAAATATACAAAGGGATTATTTATTTTTAGCATCAGGTTTCAAATCAAGTGATTCTGAATGAGTCATTGACTAAGTCCAAAGTTAAACAAAAAAATTTCTCAAACTACATGACACAACCCAATTCTATCCAATTTGAAATTAGTTGCCTAGAAGTATTTATAATCTACTCTTAATAAAGATAAAATAGTCTCATAATTTACAATCTTTTATAAACATTGAGTAAGTTAATGGAATACACCATACAAAAGACTGCCTCAAAGAATTGTAAACATCGGCAACCGAAGTTCTACAATGACTCTAGTCATGCTCTTTAGATCGGATGGTGGAGAACTCCTAACTATTTTTTTATTTTTTATGGATAATTTTGACATGAAATTTAGGGTGTGCTGACTTGAGACAACGGCAAGCCTAAAATATATATATATATTTTTTAAAAAACAATAACCGAAATACTCCCAAAATTTGGTTAAGTATGGTGGTTATTTTACAACAAACGTTTTTTTCTTATATTTGTTAAGTGCGTCCCCATCAAAGTGGGAACACACACAGCAAATTTCACGTGAAGAGACATAAAAGTGCATTTATTGAATCGCGGGTGATAAACCATTGGTTCATTGTTTATGTCCATGTTGAAGAAGGGGCTATATAGAGAGAGAGAGAGAGAGAGAGAGATAGATGGCTCAGTCAAGAGAAAGTTAAGAGAGAGGGGACCATTCAAGAGAGAAAAAGAGCGGGGCCCATTCAAGAGAGGGGACCAATGAAGAGAGAGAAAAAGAGAGGGGCCCATTCACATAATTTCTCTCTTGAGAGCACCCCTCACAAACCCTAAATAGTGAAAAAGTTGAAGAGTATTAGGTGGTAACCGTGTCCCTTTGATTGAGGCTTGGGAGAACAGCTAATTTTCAAAGTCAAGAAAGTAAGATTCAATTATTCAAGAGATACGAAGTTTAGAAAACCGGAGACAAAAGATCCAAAAAGGACCCACCCAATCAAGATACCTCCACTAAACACCCTCACTAAAAATAGGGTTGGGTCAGACTTGGGGGCTACTAGTACTACTAAAGAAGGATTTTTTCAAGACAAAAACAGCTGGATTTGGTGAGATACCTTATCCATTTAGGAAAAACACATACAAGGCATATTAATACTACAAAATGTAAGGCATATGGTACTAAAAAAGATTAGAGAAATTTATGTACGGACACTAGTGGGTCAATTATCAAATGGGCTCATGTTTGTCATAAATTACGAGTAGCACCCCCCAACACATTTTTTTATTTTTTCCTCAAGTTACCCCATGTCTGGTAAACTGAACACCGGATAGGTTGGGTTTATATGTTTCAACAAAAAATAGTTGTCAGGTGTTTGAATTATCCAACAGCTCTTTGTATTTTTAAGTTTGTTGTTTAGTGTACATATACCGAACAGGTTCTTGGTTCCTTTTAAGCGAAAAGAGCCCCATTTTATTAATAAAAATATATTTTATGCTCTTGCATGAATGTATTGTTGCTCATAGAAAATAAACCCCAATATTGAGGGGTTTTTTGTTTTATCTAGACGATTAAGGATATTCAATCTTGTAGGAAAATTATTTCTATAAAAAGAGCCAAATACCTGTCCGGTATATTGAACACTAGACAGGCGTCTCTAATCTTCAAAAGTAAAAACCCGCTTTTCGGTATTTCGAACACCGACCAATAAACTTAAACTAAAAAAAACAAAGAACTGTTAGGTAATTCGAATACCGGACAATTGTTTTTCATTTAAATATATAAACCCCACATGTCTGGTGTTCGGTTTACTAGACAGGGGGTAACTTGGAAGAAAAAAAAACACCGTGAGGGGGGGTGCTGCTCATAATTTTGGGCAAATGTGGGCCCATTTGGTAATTGACCACACACAAACCCTCCCCCCCCCCCCCCAATAGTATATGCACGTAAATTTCTCAAAATATTAATTTGTCTATTGAAAATCGTCCAATCGATCATCTAAACCTCAAAGTGTATAAATATGAAAAGGATTTTAAGTTTAAATACATTATCTAAACCGTTCATTTTCAAATATCAAAGTGTTTATAGATATGTTAGATATGCATTGTTTTTTGAGCTTTAAATTACATAATTAAGGATAGAAATAACATTGTATAAATTTCCATACTAGAACAATATCTTTCAACAAGGTTTGAACATGCATGATTGTTTAAAGTTGACCCCTTATACCCTTCATAACACATGTAATTAATTATGGATGAGGTTTTGTTTGTCTGTCGATGCATACACATATTTAAATATGGTCTATTCTAGAATTCTCTCTTAGCGATGTATTTCAAATCTCAAGCTTTACTTGTTAATAAATTTTACAATATTTTTATCACTATAATTATTTGAAAAAAGTGAATTTTGAATCATATATAGGAAAAAGTTTATATAAGGTTGCAACCTTAAAATGTAGAATTAAAGGTGCACCTTAAAAATTCATCATAAAAAGTTGTTTTGATTTTAGAAAATCCTCCAATTGATCATCTCGATATCGATATCGAGATGTATGAATATGGGAAAAAAAAAAAGATTTTGAGTCCGTGAAATAGTGTATCTTGCAACACATCATCTGGACCGTCAATTTTCAAGATTTTCTTGTGTTTATAGATCTACTTGATTTGAACTTTTTTTAGAGTTTAAACTTATATAAATACAGATGAAAACATATTCTCAAACCATCTTAAGAATTTTTTATATCAAAATTATATATATGATAACGTTTAGAATTGCGCCTTAATTGGATTGTTTAAGGTTGCAACCTTTTATGCAAACCGCAGCCTTATAATGCTCACAAAATTCAAATCCATTAAACTCAAGTGTAGGAATAAGATTTCTCTTCATTAAAACCTCTATACTTTATAACTCATATATCCCAATTTTTTATGCCATAAGCGAAATGGAACTTACTCACTTTCCACTATCAACATCACCTCATCACTTATTATTTTGTTTCCCAACGACTTGTACAAGTTCCCAACCCGGACTCCTTTCGTCACAATTAAATATCCTTTTGACATTTTGATTACTTCACTTTGATCGATGAACTTGCATCCATCCGAATCTAGAGAAGGAAGAGAAATCAAGGTCTTTTCTTAGTTTTGATACATGTCAAACATTTTTAATTGCTCAAATCATTCCATCAAACAATAATAGGCAAACCCAATCTATTCCAGTCACTGTACTAGTTGAGTTATTGCCCATCGACCCCGATCCTCCTTTACATGACTCATGTGAGTCAAAATATGATCTAGGTGGGCACATATGATGGGTGGCTCAAATATCAAGGATTTAATTTTGGTAGAACATAATATTACATGCCACCATCAACACTTCATCTTTAATGAAACCGGATGTCGACTCTTCAACTTGATTTGTTTCATTCTTAGATTCATTTTTCCTTTCATCTCTTGTATTAATATCTTTTGAAGAATTTACCCCCCTCTCTTTTAAAACAATTCTTTCGTATATGACCGAGAGGTCGTTTCGAAAAGCATGTCGCATTAATTTGAAATGTTTAAAGACACATCATGACTCCAAATGAACAATCAAAAGGTGAACACATTCGGGGCCAAATTTGCCCATGTGTTTTATATCACAGAAACACAGGGCTTTTTATATATATTACAAGGAATGGAAGAGTTCCAATGGTTTAATCATCTGTTACAATTTATATCAGTTTAAAACTAGGTTGAATACCCTTGAATCAAGTCTTGAAACGTATACATAAAATCTAGACAAATATACAGAAATAAAACAATACCAAGGGGCAAACACGAGCCCAAATACATGAACTTAAATGCAGGCGTATTATTTGTATGATATACTCCCTATTCAATATCGGGCTTCAAGTGAGTCTAGATTTAGTAGCTTCTCTCTCTCTATCAGATTCTTACATCATAGTTCTGAAAACAACAATATCAGTAGCTTGTTTCTTCACTAACAATGAATGCAATCTCTCTCTCTCTCTCTCTCTCTTTATCACGCAAGATATCACGCAGAGTAGAGAGTGTATGTTTCAATAACAAAATTGAACAAAAAAATATATTGAACCCCTCTCCCATAAGAAATGAGGCTTATGTAATCTTCCATGAGTTGATAATCATCAAAGCTTGTCATTTTTATCCATATGCTGATCACATGTCTTTATCGATAATTATGCAGGTTTATTTAAATTTGAATGCACCCATAGATGGTTTTGTTGATAATTACATGCTTGGTCAATGTTCATCTTAATTGATATTCGAATTCGAACTTGCATCTTTCATAATCCAACAGGATATTGCGTGAGAAAAATTAGGAATTCAATTTCATATTTGTCATCGGTCAAGCTGCTGCAGCACATTTATGTTGTGTCTTCATATTTCTTCCATAGCTTTCTGATGACAAATTCATTAATTATGAAACTTAGAGAGATGATAGAGAACTCGAAGACCAACTCGATAGTCTAAGTCTTGCTTCAAATGGATCACCTATGAGAGAGATAGGGTTTGTCGAAGTGGACCTTTTGTTGTTGGAAATTGTCAACAGGATTAAGAGATTTGTAGGCTCAACCGCTCCTTCCACAAGAATTAATATAATATCACACCTTTTAAAGTGATAGGGCATTGAGTAAGGAATCAAATGGTCCTAGTCCCACGAGAAAATTCCTCCTATATAGAGAAACATCTCAATTTCAGTGATCGAAAATCATCCTGGCACTTGACAGACAACGTATAAGGCTTTTAACTGCCAATGGATACAGTTGATGGGATAAACCCCCTCAAAATGTTGTGGAACATCAGACTAAAGAATATAATGCCTCAAATATGAATCCTTGAAAGTCTTGGCTCAATCGCAAACACTAAATTTGGGGGCGTCTGTCAATGAATACCTTGATCACCATGTATACGGATGCTGAAGTTAAGTCAACTCTGAATGGTGCTCAATTTGTGTAATTCTTGGACTTAGAGGCATATGAGGCCTCATGGTATATCTATCTGCAATGATACACCTCATTATGATATCATATGGTGAGGTTTTCTTATCCTCCGTCTGTCAAACACTTTATTTTTGGCTGACGACGGATTCAAAAGAGACTTATCACATCTCACCAAACTCCTCTAATATCATTTGGAGAGTCATATATGGGCATTTAGGAGTATATGTATCTTAGTGTTTGTCTCAAATTGAGATGCCTTCATGGTCTCTTATCATCAATCATTAGTCACAATGTACATGTGTGATGAGGATGGCCTAATAAGCTTATTATTCCATATCAAATTCCTCCACCTATCACCTAAAGAGGCATATAAGGGCCTTAGGAGTGTATGTATCATATAATTTGTCTTGTATTGAGATGGTTTAAATATCTTCTATCATCAATCGTTAGTCAATGTGATCACTTGATTGACATCAAATTGGAAAGTTTGTCATACCGTATCAAATTCCTTCAATATCCTGTGAAGAGGCATATATGCGCTTTAAGAGTAAATGTATCCTAACATTTGTTTCATATTGAGATTGTCCGACCCTTCTAATTATCATTAGTAGTAAGCCAGAGCATATATGGGTTGATTGGCAAATGGGGCTCAAAGTCATATTGGGGCCTTCATATGACGAGTCCTTGGTATATCATATCTTATATCTTTGCATTAAATCAAGGACATATCTTAGCAAATATCTTCAATAAGCATGCTCATGGAGCTTGCATATCTTATTGATTGTTTATCAAGATATTTATCCAGTGTCCGTTAGAACACTTGTCTTATAATTACACCTTCAATTAATCAAGCGGCTGCTAAAATATACTTAGTCTATATGGTGACTAAAAACACACCCAACACCGGGTTTCCCACAAAACCAACATAGATTCTTGCCATTAGGCCCCCTTGATTCAATCAAAATTTTGAATTACTTTTTGGAATAATTCTTTGATGAATCACCTCGTTCATTAGATCGATCTATTACTACAAGAGCTTCCATCTGTGATTCCATTGAATTTAACTATGCATTCTTTTGAAGTTTATCGGCAAGAAAAGCACTATAAACTAGACCTAAATCAATAGAGTTTTCTTTATTACAACTTAATGTAGTAAAAATGTTATCATAAGATTCTGACAATATACAAAGTTAAGTGAGTGCTTCATCTTCATCCTCCATTCTCTCTCCAATTCTTTCTAGTTAACAATTGATGTTGTTGAATTCATTCAATTATTTATAGATTTTTGCACCCTCTCTCAACCTCAAAGAAAACAATTCGGTTTGTTAGATATTTTGTTTGATACAAATTTTCCCACAATCTATTTTCACCAACAATGTTAAATAACACTTCATTTGCCAAACATAAGTGAATAGTAGTCCATGCCTGTATATCAAGTTTCTCCCAATCATTATCGGTTGCATGTTTCTTGTTTTTTTAAGTAATATCTTATGTTGCCTTTGATGTACTAATAAATCTTGCATTTTTAATTCCAAATTTTAAAATCATATTCCTCATTAGACTTTTCTACCTCAAACTTGTGAGTTCCCATTTTCCCCAAATTATCATGCGACTTCCTTGAGCTTTGATTCCACTGGTTGGCAAATCGGAATAACCTAAATCGTATCTTCTTGTGGTGAACTCCCCACAACAACAAAACTAATGAAAAAACAAAATTCTCAAGAACAATAATATGTGTAACAAATTTTTAAAAAAATTAGAAACAACAAAAAGCAATTAAAATTAGAAATTAACAAACCACAACACAATCAAAAGTAAGAAGCACGCATCATTTTATGTGATTAACCCAAAATGGACTAAAAATATGAAAAATGGGCAATGAAACATTTACTATAAATGGAAGAAATTTACAAGCTTGTAGGTTTTGTAGAGATTACCTCACACAATGGCAAATAAAGCTTAAATTAATTTTTTTCAACCACAATACCACCACCAATCGACTTCATTCTATCTCCGTTGACCAACTCTATTGCTGTAAAGGAATGATGAAATTTGGGCTAATATGAGGGCATAACAATGCTAGTGTTTGTGCAAAAACCCCAATTGCTACCTCCCAAATCTTTTCTGTACTTTTATTATGTTTTCTCTCTCTATAATGGAGTTCTATAGGCCTCCATAAAGGTCATATTCGTATAACAAAAATACCCTTAATACAAAAGAGATGACCAATGGGAGTAATTTGTGCGACACAATCCAACATAATTGTATTGTTTGGCCTTGGACTCGCACACATATACAACACATGTATACAATGTTATTTTTTCTGCTTTTTATTAATGGCAAGGGATCCAGTGTTATTGAATTTCTAGGTTTTTATTGGCATTTCATCAATTTATTAATTTATGAGTTTTATTTTTTTTCTAAATTGATTACTCTAATTAAGCATGGTTTGAGATATGTAAATTTTTTCAAAACATAGAACAAACTTACTTTGGCCTTTTGGTGCATACCTTGTGATCAAATAAATAGTTATAAGAATTAGCATCATCATGTAGGTTTGCAGGTTGATTGTTAAAGAAATCTAAACTTAGTAAAAATGAAAACAATCTAGAAAGCTAGTAAGCTCCATCATCTCCACATCCAAAGAAATTAAGGTCAGAAATTTGAAATGATTTCACCCTAGAAATTAAAATAATGAAAGTGGAAAGCCATATATAAACATTGTAAACACGTCATTGTGGAGAATAGTAGTGATGAGACAACCCACTTTATTCGTCATATTAAGGTACATATCATATATAATTTCCATGTTTAGCTCCAG
>NW_006499930.1:1191191-1224130 GCF_000471905.2 Amborella trichopoda | reverse complement strand
TATTACTTGTAATAATATTTGTTGGTTCATTACTACATATACCTGTGTATTATCTGTAGTTTCTTGTCTTTATATGGCTTTTTATTATGTTGTTTGGACTTCGACTCACAAACGTATACAATACACATTTATAGGGTTATTTTTCTTTTTTCTTTTTCATTAACGGCAAAGAGAAATAGAGTTTTCGGTTTTTATTTGGTACTTTATCAATTTATTAATTTATGTGTTTCCTTTTTCCTTTTAAGTTGATTACTCTAATTAAGCATGGTTTGAGATATGCAAATTCTTCTAAAACAAAGAATTCGCTTCCTTATTTCTTTTGGTATATGCTTAAAGAATTCTAAAAATTAGCATCATCATGTGAGTTTGCAAGTTGATTGTTAAAGATATAAGAACTTAGTGAAAATGAAAACACTCTAGAAAGCCAAGAAGCTCTATCAGCTGCAAATCCAAAGAAGTTAAGGTTTGAAGCTAGGAATGATTTCACCCCATAAATTAATCCAATGGAAGTACAAAGCTATGTACAAACAGTGTAAGCATGTCACTGTGGAGAATAGTAGTGATGGGACAACCCATCTTAATCGTTATATTAAGGGTTATCCTGTCCTAGATGTCCACATCAAGATGTGCAACGCTCATTAGTTGGGGGAGCTTGAAACTTTTAAGCTTGATCAATATGTTAATCATTGAGCTCTTACAAAGATGAGTATTGTTAAGAGTACCATTTTGTATGGTTGAATACCCTATTTTCAAAGATTTTGTTAAGAGTCTTCAACAACATTTTAATGTGGTAAGCTGCAACGAAGAATGATTGCATGACTATATATCAAAAAGAAAAGAAAGTAATTCATTATGTTTTGGAGAGATCAAATAGTTGTGTAAGTCTTACGACTGACCTTGGAAATCCAATCAATCCCTTATATATATGCACTTCACAACACATTACATAGATAGTGATTGGATTTTAAGGAAGAAGATAATAAATTCCAAATTGGTACTTAGGCCTAGCAACAGGCCGAGCCAACCCTAGCCCTAGCATGGCTTAGATCCCATAGGTTTGACCTAGGCCTGACCTGACCTTTTTGATTGTATGTTGTTTGTTCGGAGATTCTACATAGAACTAAAAAATCTTCAAACTGACAGCATAGAATTAGAAATTATTTTGTGATGTTGTTCGAGTTTTGAGCATCAAACCATTCTAGAGAAATTATGAAGCATTGGACTGAATACATCGAGTCACTATATATAAGCATCATCAATACTCATGACTCAAACATTATTTTTCAATGCTATTAAGGTTTTGGATATCAATCCTGGGACAAAAATCAAGAATCCCATAGTTAACACTATAGAAATCACATCTCATATTATAGTGATCCCTAAAAAAAGTTATCGAGATCCATAAAAAAGCAAATCATGTTCCCCTTGAGATCCCTTCCTCAGATAGCTGGGGAAAATTTCGTGCTAGGTCAAATGGGGGTGGCCCTGTCTTAGACGTGACCAAGGTTCCGCTTGGCCCGGCCCTCAAGCAGAGGTGGCCTAGCCCTTTGGCCACATTTTGTGGCCCGGCAGGGCCACCTAGCCCATTGCCACACTTATTAGTACCTATCCGCATACAAGTCCAGTTATCTTAGATGCAATTGAAGCATGTGGTTTTTATTTAGAATTTGGAGAATAAATTGTATGAGCATGAGACTACTAAATATATGAATGCATCTCCATCTTGCATGCAAATAGTTAATGAGATTGCACAACACTTAAAGAGTGTTGAGTAAAAAGGGTCTAGTCTTGGATGTTTCCACATGTAGAACTCTACATTTGACATGCTTCAAAGTTCTTTGATCTCTATGATGCATTTATTTGATTTCTACATAGTTATCATTATGACAGTGCTCCATTTGCAGATGATTGAAATAAAACTGGAATAATTTGCAAGTTCTTAGTAGTATTTGTGGAAGCTACAAATTTATTTTTTGGAAGTAAATATTATACAACACATCTTCACTTTACATAAGTTTGGAGCATTCGAAACATGTTAATGGAAAAAACTAATAGTCAAAATAAAATCAATAGAGTGATGATTTCTACGATGCAAAGAAAATTTGACAGAACTGGACTGAATGTTGCTTGATGATCGCCATTATATGAATTTTGGATCCATCTAAGTTAAAGTTTGTAGGGTATTGCTTCTTGTAAACATATAGCAATGAAAGTGATGTACAACTCAAAATTGTTTGGGATAGAATCTATAGTTCTACATGAGGATTATGTGGGTTCACATAGTCAACTTTTTCTAACATAAAAAAAAAAAGGCAATATTGGGAGTTTAAGCTCTCTGGTTGGTAAAGATAAAAAGTGGATTCAATTAGACTTCAGCTAACTTTTCAACTAAACTTTGGTTTCTCGTCTAAAACGTTAGATTTGAAAAAAAATTTAGAAGATGATGGGCTCCATCGAGATGAATATGGGGATTTTGACATCTTAGGTAGGTGGAAACACCATGCATCAGTGTATCATATACTTTCTAAAATAGTTTGAGATATTTTGACTATACCTTTGTCCATGCCCCTTCAGAGTTATTTTTTAGCATAGGTGGCAATGTACTCGATAAATATTGTAGTTCCTTGCGTACAATTACTGTTGAGGCTTTGATTTGTGGAACTGGATCTAGGGGTACCACCATAAAGGTAAATAAATATTTCAAATCTTAAGTTCTTGCTTTATATATATATATATATATATATATATATATGAGAAATGATCCTATAGGACCCTCCACCACCCATGTGTGTAGCCAAAGGATCACCATTAAATTTGGCACGAATATATAGAAAAGTCAAGTCCCACACGCATGTGATAACTTTTCTAAAGATCCGTACCAACTTTAATGGTGATCTTTTGAGGTCCTACACAGATGGGTAGAGAAAGGTCTTATAGTATTATTACTCTATATATATATATATATATATATGATTTGTTTAGAGTTAACAACCTCTCAAAATACAAAGGTTAACAAATTATTACTTTTGATATTAAAAACTAGTTTTCTAAGTAACTTAATCATTAAGTAAAGATAAATTTGAAATGTTTGCAAAAGTAGAATAATATTTTAGAAGTTAGTATTTTAGAACTTTATTTGTAGAACACCCTTGTCCTTTAATAAAAATTTCAACTTTATTATTTGTAAAGATGACAAAAGTACTCATTGTTTTTTTAGCGATATTCACATATACGCCATTGCTTGATGAGCAAGATACCATAAAAGATAACATTTTTTTAAAAAAGAAACAACATAATTAGTAAATGCACCATTCACAACTCTAATATGTAAAGCGAATGTTTATGACATATAAACACCTAACCTCTTGCCCCCACCCCATGTTCCCTTATTGAAGGGGAAAATATATAAAAGTGCCCATGCATGAGGACATTTTCGCCCCTGGGCACCCACTTACGGCTAGGTGTTACATCCCAAGATCCTTGTGCGGGCACCCAGGGACTTAGTGCCCAAGAGGGCTACCTAGGTGGGCAAATTTTTCAAATGTTGCATTATATATGATTCTTTAATGCTTATTTATTAATTATTTTCTAACAAAAATGGTTAGTAAGTCATTGACAATAACTCTGGGGCACATATCCCCAAGGCCAAGATGTCTCTCCACACAATATTGGAAGAGTTTAGATACGGTATGATACACTTTCAAACGCGTCGTTGGTCAAATATGTGCATCTTGGCTAACGACCGGTTAATAAAGACCATCAAACCATTTCAATTAGACACAAGCTCTGAGACATATATCCTTGAGGCCACAATACGCATCTCTACATATTATTGGAAGAGTTTGGATATAATAATGTATGTCTTAGAATCTGTCTTTTGCCAAAGAAAGAGTGTTTGGCAAACAAAGCATAAAGAAACCCCATCATATGATATTACATTGAGGCGTGTCATTACAAATATATTTAATAAGGCCTCAAATGCATCTAGTCCAAGAATCATACAAATCAAACATCGTTCGGCCCATTGACCATGATTCAGCGACGGCTAAGACATGCCTTGCCCGACGAACCTGAATTTTATACTTTGGGGATTGGTCCAAAACTCTCGAAAAATTATATTTGAGGTATCACGTTCTTCATCCCAAAGTTTTAGGTTATTTGAAGATGGTGTAACCCATCATCCATATTCATCGGTAACCGGATCTTTGTGCATCGTCTGCCAGACAGATAGCCAGGAAGACATTTGGTCACTAAATTTGATATTTTTCTCAATCTATAAAGAGTTTTCTCATGAGACGTAGACCATTGAATTCCTAACTCAATGCCCTATCAGCCATGTAAGAATGACATCCTATCATTTTGTCATGGGAAAGTGGCAAGCTCTACAAGAGTAATTATAAAACTTGTGCAAAAGTTTGATCGCTGCTGGATGATTTCTCTAAAGATATGGAGAATTGCGAGCCCAAATTTTGTGGAACTGCCAGTCCCATTGATAAGATTATCATACTCATAGGGTTTGTAATCCCCTGTGATGAAAGCGGTTGCAACCGCAATCCTTAGATCTGCTGCCGCAATCTGCAACAAAAATCGGTTAACTTCGACAAGTCATATTTCTCTGATCTGTGGTTGATTTGATGTGAGGTTTGAACCATTGTGTTCATCTTTGAGTTCTCTATCATCTATATAAATACTATTCTACAGACTGACCGACGATGGATAAGAAATAACCACTTTCCTTTATTTTTTCATAGAATATCATGAATGAATCTAGGCATTTGCACACTCAAATTTGAATATCATGACAATATCAAAATCAAATAAGGACATAGTTGTCAGTAAAGCCAAATGAAAGTTCTTCAAATTCGAACAAAGTTATGAGCTTATCTTTTTAAACCAAATATGAGAGATGGATGGATCTAGTAAATGATTTGGATTACCTTCTTCAACCTATGTTCTTATCACTTCAAAAGGTTTATTTAACATGGATTGTAAGTTCCTGGAACTCCTCACTCTCCCAATATATATGTAAAAGAGCCCTTATTATTTCCATGATATGAAGCTTAAGGGCGAATTTGACCTTGTTTGTGTTAGTTCTCTGCTTATTTTATTTGATATAGAGTCATAATTTCTTAATCATATTTCCCCTAACATATTTCGGAGCGACCAATGAGAATGTTGTGATCCAATCTAGAACATATTATCTCAAAAAATCGTCATCAAATTATATTATTATCTGTTGCTCACGTAGTACAGAAATGACAATAATATTCTACGAACTTTTTATCATCATATTACAACTTTTTGTGTCTTGATTTATCATTACACGTCCTTATACTGTTTAAACTTATATTTATGAGAAACTTTGATCAATTTGAAATAGTATTGATCAAGAGAAGGACATCCAATTGGATGAACGAATTGCTGAAACTGTTCAGCTTCAAAACCAATAAAGTATATTGTTTATTGGTTTTGATATGAAAATTCCACGTATATTCATTTATCTCCATATTTTTTTGAAATTTTTTTCTGAGATTTAGGGTATTAATATAATGGTTTTGTTAGGCTACACCACTTGGTGGTGTATACCCTAAAGTCCTCAACATTTTTAGATACTTAAATACCCATGAATTGTAATACAAAATTTTTCAAGTGAGGGCAATTTTGGTCATTTAGAAGGGTAGAATAGATATTTTATAAGAAAATAGTAGCATTCTATTTGTAGTTAAAAACAATTAATGTATCTTGTGGGTGATGTTACACACCATGTCGGTGATGTCATTGTCCACTATTGTTAATAAATGCTTTTTGTTTCTTTAGGAATTTCTATTTTACTCTTGATTAATTACTTAAAATACCCCTAAACGAAAAGTTACTACACTATAGGATAAGGGTATCTAAATGTCCAAAAATATTGAAGACTTTAAGGGTATACACCACCAAGTGGTGTAGGCTAACAAAACCCTTAATATAATAATAAGATTAGATGTGAATAATTAATTGTATATGTATCCGACTTTATTTTATTTGGGAAGGTAAACTTTTCCCCATTAACTCTCTCTCCCTCTCTTTAATTGAATGCTTGTCTTCCTTTTCTTCCTTATTTGATATTGGTCTTCGAAATTGACGTGTTTATTCACTATTATGAATTGCAGGGCCAAGTGTTAAGGTGCTATGAACTTATTCAAGAAAATATATCGATTAAATGCTGGAGGCTTGTGAAAATTGCAGTTAGGTCAATTTCATTACTGGCTCGAAGCCTAATAGGAGTTCTTGATGTGATTTTTCCTATGGTTTGTTACTCGTAGGAATTGACTCCCTCATTTTGCAGTCTGTCCCACTTTATTAGTTAGTTTCCATATGTTCAGACATGAATTTAGGCCCTGTATTTTTGCTTTTGTTTTATTTTGTGAATACTGAGTCTCGTGTTCGTTGCTTCCTTTTAGTTTTTAATTGTATCTTCGTGAGTATGGGTTTTGCTCCTAACCATAAGAGAGATAGAGGGGAGAGAGAGAGAAAGAGATAGAGAGAATTTCATTTCTGTTTTTCCTTATTATTCCACTGTATTTGGTCGTGAGAACTATACAAGAATATTAAAGAGAGATATATATATCTTTTAAAAATAAAGAAAAAAAAAAGAAAAAAACCTGGGCCGGGCTGGGTTGGTTCAAGCCTGATCAACAATTTTCGAGTTGAGCATAAAATGAAATTTGGGAAAATGATATTAATACCCTTCCCTAGTTTATAGACATAAATTTTTTTAAAGGGCAACTAAGGTTATACTCGAAAATAAAATTAGAAATTTTGTCTTCAAAAATAATTTTTTTAAAAATACCATTAATACCCTTCATAAGTTTATAGATATAAAATATTAGGAAAGGGCAACAAAGGTAAATTGGGCAGTTACATTCCTTGCTAAATGTGACACATAGGTTTTGTATAGGTAATAACCATAGAAAAATATGTGTGTGTATAAAGAGTGATCTCATGCAATGGTTTTATAGTAACTAGAGGGATTACGTCCGATGCACGAATAAATGAAATAAGTCATCACTTAATCATGTAAATATGCGATGGAGAGTAGCAATAAGTGATCATGCAAATAATTTCGTAAATATGCAATGTATACATTGATATGCGATAAGTGATAATGTAAATAATCTTATAGTATGGTAATAGGGGAGTACGTCGATATGGAATAAAAATACAAGAATAACAAACTATTCAAAGAGTGACAGGAAATAATCATTTTTATTCATAAAATATTATCTTCTTTAGAATAATAGTTGGCAATATTTAAATGGGGGTCGTTTTAGGCTTCTTTTTTACCTTCGTTGTTCCTAGAATATCGTATAGGATTGTAACAAAAAATTTCACTATTATTTGATTGCAAAAAGTATTTAGCGAGCCTGCACTTCAAAAATTCTCTTTATGTTCAATATCTTTTGCATGAAGTGTTGAACATGATCAATAATGTTAAATATAAGCATTAAAAGGTAATCTATTTTTTGTAGCAAGATAGAATTCATAAATAGATTTATTTGGTGCAGTAATTATGTCGCGCAAATACCTCTGTTGAAGGTTGTAAATCTCTTCCACTGTTGTACCTAATAGTCATCTGCTTTTTTTATTGAAGATAATTACTTTCAACTTTGCCGTATTGTTTAGTAGATGATATTAGTACATGTGAAGGTTTTATGATATTTGAGTTTCTAGTTATCATGTATAACATTAAAGAGTATGAGTTAGGTTCATGAATAACTTACATGAGGACTGTATAATTTTCAGATAATCCAATTCCAAATTTTTACCATCAAGATAACGGTTATGTACATAGTGGCAATCCATATTAAGATGCTTTGTGCTGTTATAAAAGACTGGATTAGATGCAATATTAATTATACACGGGTTATTTGCATATAAAGGTGTGGCATTTGAAATAGACATATCAAAGTCATTGAAAAGAGAACGAACTTAGATAATCTTACTAGCAATAGAAGACAGAGCATGATACTCAGCTCCAATGCTTGACTTGGAGACAACATGTGTATTACTATCCCATAATATTGATGATGATCCAAAAAATACACAATATCCTATATATAGTAGAGCAGCAAGTGTCTAGATCACATGCCCAATTTGCATCTGCACATGCAGTGAGATCTAACGAGGACATGGATGAAAAAAAAATTCACGATTGAAAGTACATCGAACATAAGGCCAAATTTGTGAACTGCTGATACATGTGATCGTTGAGGATAAAAAACAAATTGGCTCATATCATGGATATCATATGCATTAACTAGGCATATCATAATGAGATGGATGGAGCTTACAAGTTTGTGATTCATTATAGGCTCAGGAAGAGGATCTCCAACACGTGCATAAAGGTTAACATTGAGCTCCATGGGTATATCAACAACATTTACATCATTCAATCACGCATTGAACAAGATATCAAGTGCATTTTTTTATTGATGGTTATAAATACCATGCTTAGAGTGAGCGATCTAGAGGCTAAGGAAATAAGATACTTCCTTAAGGTCATTCATTTGTAATTGTTCTTGCAATCATAGCTTCATATATTTGACGAAAGTGAAATCGTCTTCAGATATAAGAATATCATAAACATATAGTAAAATCAAGGTTTGAAAATGACGATCTGGATCCAAAATCGTTGATGGTGATCTGGTTCCCTCTATAAATCAGGAATATTTTTGAGTTTTTATTTCTCAGGGTTTGAAAATGACGATCTGGATCGAAAATCGTTGATGGCGATCTAGTTCCCTCTATAAATCAGCAATATTTTTGAGTTTTTATTTCTCAAAATAAAAGTTAAGGTGGCGGTGGCCCCGTACATACTTTTAACACATAATCAATGCTGGCCCACCCACCATGGCATAATTACTCCCATGCCTCATGCATGGCACTTGCTACACTACCCAACACATAATTACTCCCACTCCTCACGCATGGCACTTGCTATGCTACCCAACACTCATGTATCTTTTGTACTCCCATTTGCTTTTAAAAATCTACGATGTAAATCTATTTTTCTTCACCCCCCTCTCTCGAACATCTCATTAGGGTGAATAAACTTGGGGCATTGAATGGTTGGGTGAAGATATGACAGTGCATTACCCCTTTGCAAAATAAACTATACGATGCATATGATATGTAGTCCAATATTTTTTATTTTTTAATTTTCTAAATTTTGATATCATTATTTTCCATTTTGTAAGGGAAAAATCTTTTATTGAATACTTCTCTTTAATATGATAACATTGAAACTTATAAGGGATTTTATTTGTATTTTTAACCATGTGATATGAAAGTGTTTTATTTAATATTTTTTAATTTTTTATTATAATTTTAAAATTAATAATTATACATTGACAACCAAATCTTGTATTTTACTTATTAATTTATTTACATTATGGCTTATAAAATGTATTTATTTTTGTTACAATTGTAAATAAATTTTTTAAATTAAATGATATTATAAGACAAATTTTAAATTTATTCTTAGTTGTATAGTAAAATAATTATAAAATTTAAATAAATAATTATAATTTTAGTGTATAATATTATAGTTAGTTAGGTTGTCATATTGTTGGATGAGTAAAAATAATTAATAAATATTTGATGTGATACTAATTTCACTTTATAAGGTACTATTTTTTAAATCTTATAATATGGAAGAGTTTTTTTATATTTTTTGAATCATTTTGATGTAATATTACAATATTTTAATATAATTAATAATTATACAGACATCCAAATAGTAAAACAATGCTTGAATATATTTTTTTACAAATAATGAAAGTATATAATGTAACATCCCTATTTTATTTTCTTTCAAAACTCACAAACTATTATTTTTAGATACTTCTAGATTTTTTTAAAATTTTTTGAGACTAGAATCGGTCGATCCACTCGGTTCTTCTATCTAAGTCGTCGATCCTTCGATCCAACACGGTCTTTAGGGTGGCCGATCCAAGTGACTAATCCGTTTTCCTAAACCTTGAGTAAAATAAATATTGTGGCCTATGCTACGAATAATTATAGAGTAATCATGTATACTTTGAATGAAGCCAGTTGGAAGAATGAAAACCCGAAAATGCTCGACCCTTACACGTAGAAGTTGTTTAAGATCATAAATTGCCTTACGATATTGATAGACCAATGACATATCTTGAGTAGCAGACCATATCGACCAGTTACGAATTGATGCTAGTGCATGAGTGTAGGAATTGCAATCATCTTAGCAACAAGAGCAAATGTTTCTTTATAATCAATGCCATGCTCTTGGGCATAACCTTGTGCAACTAATCATGCTTTGTGTCGGTCAAACGTGTCATCAGCTCGTATGTTGACCTTGTAAACCCATTTACTACAATGACATGCTTATATGGGAGAAATGTGACTAAATCACAAGTGTGGTTCGCCTCTAAAGTTGCAATTTCCTCATTCATAGCTATACACCAATATTAGAGTTTAGATCCATGAGAATAAGAATATGACTCATGAAATAAAGGGTTAGTAGTGGTTGTAGACAAATATGTGTGGGGTGAATTGACCACTGGCAAGTTAAAACGATCAGGAGGAGATGACATACGAAGAGACTGCCAAAGTTGCAGACGGACTGTAGAAGGATCAACAACATGAGGTGATATATGATCAACACTTAGAAGTGTTGGCTCATTAGAGCCAGTTATGAGAGGATTATCATGACAATGAGGAGTATAACTCTGAAAACTAGAAATATTGAATCCATGGAGGACTAAAGACAAGTGTGTGTGTGGGTATAGTAGGGTGTGAATGGCATTGGTGAAAATGTATAGTTTTCAAAAATGTAACATGTCGCAAGATTCTCAATGACTAATAGAAAGATCGAAGCAACGATACTCTTTTTGATGGGTTGCATAGCCCACAAACATGTATATGACAGACTTAGATGAGAGTTTATCTTGTACAAGAGAGGGAAGAAAAACAAAACAAGTGCACCCAAACACAAGTCTAGGCGTTTTTTAAAATGCATATGAGAAGGTGAAACATTATGCAAGATATGAATACAAAGAAGATTAACCAGATAGACAACAATGGGGATTGTTTGAGCCCACATATTATTTGGAGATTGGGAGCTTATGAGAAGAGAACAAGCAGTTTCAATAATATACCATTGTTTTTTTTAGCTACTCCATTCTGTTAAGGGGTATGAGGGCATGAATGTTGACGATTAGTGCCAATTGTATGAAGATATGCCTGAAATTCATTAGCTATGTATTTTCCCTAAATTTGACCCAAAGACTTCAATTTTTTTCTCAAATTGATAATCATATTATGGAAGTTTTTAAAGATACTAAATACACCAGACTTGTGTTTCAGAAATAAATCCATGTGTACTTAGAAAAATTATCAATAAATATCAGATAATAAGAAAACCCACTAATTAAGGGAACAAAAGTAGGCCCCCATACATTAGAGTGCACTAAAGTGAAGGGGCTTGTACTTTTATTATGATTAAGGGGGAAAGGTAGAGCTAAGTGTTTTTCCAACTTACAACTCTCATAAAATATTTTTGTCAACCATTTTATTGTAAAAGACAGCAGACAGAAGTCCGGAATTTAAAAGAGATAATATTTTTTGAGTGTTAATGACCTAACCTATAGTGCCAAACATACTTTTAATTGGCTTATTTCATGAGGGGAGGAGGAAAGGTGGCAAATTGGTAGGGCATGTAAAAGATGGGAAAAAGCCTCACTAAAGTTAATTGTAAGAGCCAACCCTTTTTAGAGCCTCTCCCAATCACCTTCCTCGTTGCTTGATCATGCATCTCACAAGCTTTATTAGAAAATGAGGTAAGACACTTATTGTTAGCTAATTGCCCAACAAATATCATATTAAGTGGAAGGCTGGAAATATGATGGATATCCTCAGGTAACAAAGAATTGCCAAATGGACTAGGGATAATGGTATTATCAGAGTTAGTAATATAAAAAAGAGACCCATTAGCAGTAAAATAAGTCATCTTACCAAAATGAGGTTTTATAGAGGATAACTGAGAGATTTTTCCTGTCAAATGGTTTGATGCTCTAGTGTCTATGGTCCAAGTATTTGAGAGAGACTTCCAATTACTTGAGAAGCCCATGGCAGCTAAAGCATGAACAAGTTGTTGGAGTGTATTTGGGTCAACAAAGAAAAACCTAGAATGGATGGAGGGATTGTATATGATGTAGGTATAAATATAGAGTGCGAGTCAACATAAATGACATCCATCAAGTTGGTTGAACTAGGAATAGAGGCCATTGTAGCTAGTTGAGTAGAACCACTTGCAAGAACCTTTCCACGAGCCTGAAGCTTTTTTCAACAATCAACAATTACAAGGCCTGACTTTCTGTAATAATTGAAAAAAAATTGCTTCTTACAATGAATATCTATGTCCTTTTTGTCTACAAATATTGCATTCTACTTGGCCATAGTTGAAACCCTTGCTAGGGCCACTGATCAATGATATTTGGTGAACTAGATTTGCAACCTCCAAGGGAGCATAAACGAGCCTCCTCAGCAAGGAGATATGAAAGGGCATCATCTAGTGATAGAGTGGGAGTAAGTTGAAAAATTGATGCTTTCATAATTTCAAATCCTGATCACAACCCCATTAGGAAGTGGAATAAACGAGTCTGATCTTGCTTTGGTTTCCATCGAGTCCATCTCATTCCATATACTTGAGAGGGAATTCAAATACTCTTTGACAGATGAATCCCCTTGTTGTATTTTCATACTTTCTTTTTCAAGTGCATAGAGACGAGCTGCGTTTGTTTGAGAGTAGATCTTCATTAAATAATCTTATATAGCTTTGCCATTAAGTTGATATGTGAGGTTACGCCCAATTTTGTGCTCAACTAAATTCATGATCCATGTGACAATACAACTATCAATAACAAGCCAATTATTGCACCCATTCTTATCGGTAGGTTAGGGTATAGAACCATCAACATGACCCCGTAACTTTCTTCCCATAAGAAACCATCGCATTTGGTAAGAAGTCATAGTTCACAAAAAGAGATAACAACACTTACGTATTATTTTTGGAATCCATGAAAAAAGAGGATGAATGTTCTTTCTTTTAAGATATTTAAGAAAGGTTATACTGAGGTGCTGTGAGGGTTGAAGTGAACACTTGAAAAAATAAAATCTCTAGGTTAAAATTAGGTGGACATGTTTCAAAATCGAAAAGATGGGTCCAGCAAGTCTTGAGAGGGGATAAGGGAACCACTCATTGAAGGACAAAACAGGAAACGTACAATAAAAATAATAATGCTAATAAAAGGTAAGGTAGGAGATGGAGACAAAATAGGAGAAAATACAAGAAAGAAACAAATAGAAAATGAGAGAGAGAGAGAGTGAAGACGGGAGTGGAGTGCTGAGAGAAGAGAAAAATAAAGTTTACTTGAAGTATAGACAAGAGAGAGGATGATACAAAGAGACCCCAATGGTCTATGAGATTCGATTTTGAGCGAGAACCTTTGGAAAGATTTTCAGTGGCGAGGGTTTGTTGTAATTCAAGATCAGATAAGATGGAGTATAAAATCAGATAAGATGGAGTAAAAAAGAAAAGAAAAAAAAAGACAATATGTGAGTAGGAACGGAAAGAGATTATCAAATCTTTATCACTCTGATACCGTGGTAGATTTCGAGAAAGTAAAAATAGTAAATAGAGAGTCAAAATGGAATGGAATATGCGAAAAATTATTATTAATTAGGAATGAAACCCTAATAAAATTTATATATAATGTATATTTTGGTTTAGACAAAACTATTCTTATAGGAATATAGTGACAATAGAGGACAAATGAAACACATATAGGAATTATAGACTTTATGATATACACATTATTAATATGAGCTATTTCTTTTAGGAAATTTATTAAAACACATTTAAGAGTTAAACTATCTTACTATTTAACATCTCACCTAGATTTTTGAATCGAATCTCAAATAATCCATCATTTTTTTATATTAAATTTCAAACAACCCATCAAATATCACGTCATCATAGATTTTGAAATTTAGCAAATCACACCTGTTATAAAATGTTAAATAACTCAACTTTTAGGTGTTATTGGACAAGTACTAGTTCTCTTATGGTTCATATAGTAGAAGCGTTCTAGCATGCCAAGGGGGCATGAAATGTAGAATAATCATGTCACCAAACAAGATAGTTTGCATTTCATCTTATTTCTTGAAGAACATATGGACCCGGTTTCCATGCGACCGAGTCCGCGCATATGTAGAAATGTGGGACTATTAATAAATATAGTTTAGAGATGGATTTTTGGGCTTAATTTTGAAAGGCATGTAATCTCTAACATGGAGATCATGAATAAGAAAAAATAAGTAAATTTTAAAAATTAGAAATAATGATTTTAGTAAGAAAACATTTGGACCGTTAGTTTCCATTGTTTTTAAATGAAACACCTACTTGCATCCATCTTTAAAATAGATGCTTTACCCTTTTTGGATCTCATTCGGTCCAGCCGGAATGAAACCATTTTCCAATACATATTTCATTTTCAATACATATTTCAATACATATTTCATTTTTCTTTAACTCATTAAGACAACTCGGAGACATAAACGTCCCCAAGAAAAGTAAACTAAAACCTTCCCTACTCCATGACAAGAATGATTAGAACCAACTTGAGGTACGAAATTTGATACAATTCTTGCGTATACCAAGTCAACTTCAAACCAATTTAACTAATTTTTTCAAGTGTAGAATAATTAGTAATTTAAAAGAAATTAAAACAAATTAAATAAATTTTACTGCGAAGATCTTGGTTAAGGCGAGAATGGGTTGGGCCTCGACGGTATTACCTCCAAAGCCTATGATGAAGTCTCAGCCTCCATTCTCATCAAAAGGGTAAGGCCCATATCCTCACTGATCTATCCAATTTAAAAAAAAAATAGAGCTTGGTTTAGGCAACCTTCTTATTTAAGAGAGTTAAGGAAAATTTGAATTGTTGGAATTAAAATTTACTGTATTTACACTACCCAAACCCACTTAATCTATATTTTGACCAAAATTTTCGATCGTAAAAAGAGGATACAAAGTTTAATCAAGAGGAAAAGTTCTACTCCGGCAAGTATTCATTGCGGTTAACTGAGAAACCCAATTTTCTCATCGAATCTCTCAAACATTATCAGGGGGATTTGTTTCTTTGTGATCCTTTATCAGTAATCTATCTATTTTAGTTGAAAGCAAAATCAGTTGAGCATTCTAGTTCCTTCATGAGGCTTTCAAGAGAGTATAACTCTTAGAGTTTTTTAATGAGCGTTTCAGTTAAGACTACTTACATCCTACAAGCATATTTCCCCCAGTGCATATAGACAAATTTTTGACAATGATATTTGAAGGAATGGGGAGCATCCCATGAGTTTGGATCCAATCAAAGAACAACCAAAACGGTTTAAGAAACTAAGCCCTTCTACTTTCGGTTCTGTGTAACAACCAGCATTTGCAAACTCAGAACCGGGCTCTAGCCAATATCAATTTGGCCGATTTGGTGGTCTGGTGTTTAAAAAAATTCAAAAAAGTGTATGTCAAATCTCAAAAAAATAAGGAATTTGTTTATAATGAAATTTTCTAAATACTTTGTATCATTTTGGCAAAGATCGGAAAGTGTTGGGCCATGAATACTTATTTTTACAGTGTTCGATCTTTTTTGGAAACTTTCAAAAATACCTTTAGGCACAAATTGATTTTTTAAAATCTATTATTTTCACTAATTTTTAATTCATTTGGATGTGCTTTGTTTAATCATGCTGTAAATATACTATTTTTTTTTTTTTTGACTGGCTGGGACCTACCCGGTCCAGTTTACCAAACTCGGAACGAGCCCTTGACTAGTTTATGAGGCCGGTTCGATTTTTAGAACATTAGTAACAACAATCTTATGTGACTGTTTGGGGATATTTTTGTTTCAGAATACATGACACCACTTCAGTCAAGTTTGTGGCAAAAAAATTGGACCGTATATGGCAACCCTCACCCTACAACATGCTTAAGACCTAGAGGGCAGGCATTAGGGCCTCATCTTACCCCAAGGCAGGGTACATGATTGTCCCCAACTCAAGGTAACATATATGCCTGAATTGTTGGAGAAAGTCGGAAAATCCCAAAAAAGTCCCTACATGATCACATTTACATAATTCTCATTTTGAATGATTGACAACCTCATGAATAAAGACCAAGAGCTTTGGAGAACGTTGTGACCTACAGCCCACGATCAAATAACTAATAAAAGGTCATCTTTCAAACTATTAGGGTTTTGTGAATAAAGTCCCGATTGGTGTGGGGCACATTATTATTTTGCTAGTTTAGGATATACTCTCTCTTGTTATCTTAAGATCAGTTTGTTGTTTACGCCGTTGGTTTGTTGTTATCTTAATAATAGGTTGTTGTGTATTTAAGTTGCCAAGGAATAATAAAATGGATGGGGGTGGCAATGGACCTAGAACGGACCCGAGACCTGATGTATGGAATCGACACGGGTCCAGGTATGAATCTAAGAATTGGACCCAGCAAGTCGAGTTTGGGTCCAATATTTGCACCCGAACACTACTCGTGTCTAGGTTTAGGTCGGATCCAGTCCGACCTGGACCTGACACGAATAGTGTTATTATATAAATAATATTCAATATATAATATTTTAATAATATTTAAATAAATAAATAAATAAAAAATATATATATAGATATATATATATTTAGTTGTAATATTTAAATAATAAATGTATATATTAACATAATATTTATTTATTTATTTAGTTTTTTTTGTTTTTTTGGTCGGGTCCAATTGGGTCGGGTCGGGTCCGGGTCCAAGTCCAATCGAGCCTGATAACTTCAGGTTTGGTCGATGGGTCAGGTCGGGTCCGGGTCCAATTCCAATCGAGTCTGATAACTTCAGGTTTGGTCGGATCTGGGTCGCATAATTTCTTTCGAGTCTGGGTCAAGGTCCGGCCGACCCGACCCATTGCCACCCCAAAAAATCAGATTGGGAAGCTGAAATGCATAAGAAACAATTTGATAGGATGGATGACTGCCCATGTAGCATAGTAAAAAGAGCAAAATTACCAAGAAATCATTGGAAATCTGTACCCAACAGGTCTGATACTTTCAACAATCATAGAAGAGTCCTCAAAAGTCTTAATTTGAGGGTCAATCGAACATCATTTGGCACCATTTACTAAAGAGTCTTGGCTATAGCATCTTATTCATGTGCTACCTGGAGTTATTATTCGCCAAAATACATCAAAACAACAAAAAATAATGTTTTGTTGAGGCCATATCTTCCAATTGCCATGGAGAATTGGGTTGGTTTTTAGATATATTGTTTTATGTCAAAAGAGTTTTCCATCAATATATGTATAGTTTGGATAATGAAGATCTCTAGAGAGAAGTTGGTGGGGGATCACTTTCACATGCTACGAATAGGGTGACCTTTGCTCACACTTAAAGAGGATTTCTCTCAATCTGGGAGGAGTTGTGAGATGAAACTTGGTTGTGCAAACTCCTAACTCATTCCTCTTTCCATCGATATAAGATTAGTTAGGGTTCTTTAGAATATTAATGGCGATTTTGAGACCCATTTACTACTATATTTTATGATGTTGCTAAAATCTTGAATCCACACCCTCAATACTACGGTTTTTTTTAGTAGGATTTGAGGTAAAATGCTCTTAAAGTGAATTTCCTAGAGTCTTATGGAGTTGGAATAATCAAATGCTGATGAAACAATAGCAAAATAAGCAAGAAAAATAGATGGACACATGCATATTGATGAAATTTGCATTCAAACTCCCATGACTCCCTTAAGGACATCAACATCCTTAAAGTACATGAGAAGAACTGAGTTTGTATAATTACTTTGCCTAATCTACATAATTGTCATTATCACTGATAATATTTCATACAGGGAACCAGATAGACACTGTTGTTATCGGCCTTGACTTCCAATACAATTTCAGCCTGCAATTCTCATGTTGAACCTCATAATTTCCAGTAAATAGCCCAACTAAAAGCTTGGCTTGAGATATATTGGAAGCGCTCATGGGTGTGACCTGGAAACCTTGCATAAGAAACCCATAATCCAAGAGCCTCCCTTTCTTCCTCTTATCCAATGGAAACCATTGAAAGCAGTCCAAAATCCTAGGTCCCAAAAATGCTGCCTCAATCATCTCAAGACCCAGTTTGGACCTACTTGGGAAACCATTTAATAGGGACTCAAACAATGCATGGTAATGTTGAAATGCTTCTACAAAGAAATCAACAAAGGATTGTGACAAGACCTTCCCAAAACTAAACAACTCCTCTTGAACCAACACAACCATTCTTGGTTTGAGTTTTCTTACACCTTCCATGAAAGTCTGACGTGAATTTGAATTCCTATAGGGCATATGCAACATGTGCATCATACAATTCACTACGAGTACCTCTCCGGTTTCGAGCCCCTCGAAGCCATTGGCTTTTCCAACCAAGATTTGATCAAACCTGGAAAAGAGTAACTTTAATATCAGGAAAATTTGGCAGCTTAACTTTGTGATTGATAATACATGTACAACTATTATGATTAGTGTAACAAAAATTTTAGTAACTTTTTTGGTTGGTTGAACTTTGTTTGCATATTGAACAACCAATGAGATTGGAACCCTCGACCATTGTCTTGCAATCTCAGCTCCATATGAAGGATAAGTGATGTTTCGTTCATGGAACAGTGTGTTATGATCCATATGATTCTTACTATGATCCATATGATCATGGGTGAACTGTGGTCTTAAGTGTTATCGACAGTAACGGAGAGTGGGGTCCCACAAGAAAATGACATTACCCAAGTTGTAGGCCCAACACTCCCC
Organism: Amborella trichopoda; assembly: GCF_000471905.2. Next base: position 1,205,216 of record NW_006499930.1, on the reverse strand, counting down.
CCATCACCATCCATCCTTATATTAGAGGATGATAGACACTGATTACCATAGCTTTTCAAGATCATAGAGATCCATCCTAGTATGTGTCCCTTCTTTCATAAACATAACTATGGTACCCACTTTCCTAGATTTTACCCCACAACATCAGAGCACAGAAGACTAACTTACCAAAAAAAAGGGCTCAGAACGCTTAAAAAACTAAAAGTGAAAGAAGAAAAGATGCAAATAGTCAGACCTAAAAGGCAAACCAATTGAATTTGCAAACTCTCCAAGTCTTCGTCCGGTTGTTTGGTTTGAAGCCCAATTTCTATCCACTTGCGTAGAGTCTACAATTGCTGTGATTCTAAGAAAGGCTTCATTTCTCAATGCAAGCTCTACCATTAATGGTGGCCATTGGATCCCTTCCATTATGTCAAAGTCTATAATATGAATGCCTGTAACTCCATGGGTCCCTTCTAAAATGGCCTGATTTGCAGTAAAATGTGCGAATTTTATGTAAGGTGTGAGATCTTGAAGCACCTCAAAAGCTTGCAAACTTTCATTAATAATGGGACCGGGCTCAACATGTGTTTCCATTCTGGTAATTCTACTACTAAGGCTTTGGGTGAAATAGAAAATCAATCTGTTAAATGGGTAGTCTCCATTTTCTAGCTCTGGTGAAAGAGAACTAAGCTTGGGTAAAATGGTAGAGGCTACTTGTATATTACCTGTTGCAACTGCTTCTACTGCTGATAATAACATATCAGTTAAGTTGCTGCCACTTGTATTAGATGCATTATGGAATTCTTCTGTAATAAAATTGAGGGATTCTTCCTGATTCAGCTCAGTAATGGGCTCTACGTGGCTTTGAAAATGATCTTGAAATGGAGGAGAAGCTACGAGTGGAGCTGCATCAGATATGGGAAAATCTGGGTTTTCATCGAAATCAAGGAATACATTGTCAAAAGTATCAGTTACAGGAAATTCGGGTCCTTCTGGTGCAAATAAGATATCATCAAGAGGGTCTATGTCTTCGAATTCTCTGTTTTTTGGATGAAGTAAGAGATGGGTTTGCTCAAACTCCATGAATTCAGACAATGCTGATTGCAAATGGAAATCATATGGCAAATAGCTGCTTGTCTCCATTGCTAAAGCTGTGGAGCTCAAGCTGCAAGTCTTGTGAGGTTAAGGCTCAGCTCTCATGAATTTATATACCATGGTTGCCCAAAGAGGAACTTGCATGGTTTTCTTATTGGATAGAAACAGAATAAATAATAAAAGAAACTCCTGTCTCTACCCAACCAGACAGTCCCCATTGAGGCTCTCTCTCTCTCTCTGGTAGGTGTTGAGGTCCTGTTTGGACTGGAGATTCCTGCAAATTTGGTTTCATTTCTGGGGAGCTGTGTGTTACTAAATAATAAACCTTTGATATTTTAAGTACGTAGAAAAGAGATGGAAGTTGCAGACTGCAATCCTTGATATTTTAGGAATTGAAAGAAGAGAAAGAAATTGCAGAGCACTGGGATGATGTATGCAATGTCTAGTCATGTTAGAAAGTGGGGAGTATTAAAAATTGGGATTAAATAAAGATTGAAAGCACCTTTCAGCTTGTTTGATAGTGAAGAAGAACTACAAGCAGTAGAAAACCAGACACTGAACAGAAGATTCCATTACTCTTCATTGTTGAATTGGCTTCCAGATTCCATTATTCTTCATTGTTGAATTGGCTTCCCTACTGGTGACCTATTATTTGGGATTATAATTTAATTTTAGAGACAACATTCACCCACTATGTAAAATGCATACTCTTTAGGGTCTTCACCAGTAGGACTGATAACGGGCTGGGCCTGCCCTAGTCCCCATAGGGCTGGGCCTGCCCTAGCCCCCATAGGGCCAGCCGGCCTTGGCCTAGGGCCGGCCGGCCTTGGCCTGAGGCCGGGCCGGGCCGGGCCAAATAAAAGAAAAGAAAAAACAAACAAAAAGAGGGATGGCGTAGACCTCGCATAGCCCTACCCTCGGGCCATCCAGGCCAAATAAAAGAAGAAAAAAAAACAAAGAAAAAGAGGGATGGCGCAGATGTGGCCTAGCCCTACCCTCAGGCCGCGGTTGTCCAGCTCTGGCTCAGCCTCAGGTGCATTTTGTAGCCCAAGCTCTAGTTTTTTTTGGGTTGAGCCACCTGACCTATTGCCACCCTTATTCACCATCCATTGAAACGATTTCATCTAGTCAACAAGATTATCTTAGGCTCTTTAAAGCAAATTGGCCGTCCAAAGAAAAGTATACAAAGAGACCATTTACTTTTAATATAAGGAGGTCACAATTATTCTTGTCTATCAGATTTTAAATCTAAAGGGTTGTGAGTGCGTCATTGACTAAATTCAAAGTTCAAATTTTTTTTTTTTCAAACTTTGTGACAGATCACAAGCCATCCAATTTGATATTTAGTGGCCAATAACAATTGTGACCTCTTTGTAATAAAGATTAGGGATTTTATACATGACCATTTAGCTTGGGTATAGGGACGTCACAATTACTTACAACTATCCGATGTGAAATCTGATAGCTTGGGTGTATCATAAAGTTTGAAAAAATTTTTTTTGAACTTTGAGTTTGGCCAATGAAATAAATGCAACCATCCAATTTCACATCCAGTGGTCAAGGTTAATTGTAAACGCTTTGTACCAAATGTAAATGGTCTTATATATACTTTCTCTAAAGATAGATGATCTCCTACTATAAAATATCAATAAAGAAATACAGGCATGACTCTAAATTGCGAGAAGATTATATGCTTCCACTCCCTTGATTAATATTGGGAGTAACATTTAGACACAAATTTTGGGTATAATTTTCTCGGTTTAGTGACCAATTTAGATAAAAAAGGAAAATATTTCGCATTCCTTATATGTTCATAAAAAATAACTTTCTCAGTTAAGCAGAGACCATAAATTTTTGACATGCAAATTGAATTGTTAAAAAACCTAGGATTCATATTCATTTTTTGAAAATACTCATGCAGAATTTCTAAAGTAGATTCCCAACTTGAAATTGAACAACAAAAACTTCATGAGCAGGTATTTTGCCCAAGTACGTCTGGCCAGGTGCCCAAGCCCCGCCCAGTTAAAACTAGGATCTGGGCCACAAACCGTGGCCCAGTGATCGGCCCAAGGCTAGGGCCGGAGCCAAGCAAAGGGCTTGGGCCACAGCCAGGCCAACCTAACCCTATGCTGATTTGGGCCGGGCCTGGCATAGGCGAAGTCTTCTTTGGCCCAATCAAGGTCAGACCAGACTCAGGCTCGCCCTTTAAAGACTAGGGCCGAGCTAGAGCCGGGGCTGGACCGGACAGTTGGTTATGCCCATGCCCGAGGGAGTCATTTGAGATATGTTCGGTGTTGGGCCCAACGTGCTTTGCATTGGTCGGTGATAGCAAGTGGCATCTCGCGGTTTCGCACGTTTAAAAGCATTATTTATTATTAGTTTTGGAAGCGGGTGGTCACGGCTCCAAAGCACCAAGACTTTGGAGGCCTTTTAAATCATCATATTTAAGGTAAAAATACAAAAAAGTTTAGGGAAACTTTTTTTTATATTTAAAAGTAATCACATGTTTCATATTTTACAATTAAGTCTTTTGTTTTTTGACATAAAGAATATTTTATTTTTATTTCTTTTTTTATATATCAGATTAACATCAAATATAATATGTCCATATTTCTCATCATCATATATTTAAAAAAATATTAAAAATAATTTCAAATAAATAAAATTATGAAACTACTTATGAATAATATAGGTTCTTTGGGAAAAAAATAATCTAAAAAGCTAAGGTTCTTTAGTAAAACAAATAAAGTTGCATCTTGGTATCTATATAGAAAATGCAGTCTGGGCGGCAAAAAAAATTCTGAAATTGATCACCTCGATCTTTGCAATTTAACATCATCGTTAAGGTATTTTTCCAACTAATTGGGGTCGGCTACACAAATCTTAATTCATTATTCAACTCTATTAAGAGTCATATCCTCATTGAGGTCATAAACCCCATATATTTTCTCACTACTTCCAACTATATCCTTTGGGGCCTACTCGTTGCTTTTTTTTAGCCTTCCACTTCAACTAACTCACAGCTCCTAATAAGTATTGTATTGGGTTTGCGCTAGATCTTTATAATTATAGCAAAGAAGAACAAATTTTATATCTTGAAAATAGTGTATCTTGTAACATTTTTTATGCTTACAGTTATACCCGATTTCTACCATTTTAGAAGTTTTGAATTTGATAATGAAAGACGAAAATGGAATTGCTGGCCCATATAGTTTGATGTACGGGTTTACTTTTTAATGAAGGATTATGTTTTGGTCTGTCAACTGACTCACTATTCATGTGCGATCTCCTTTCAAAACACATCATAGAGATTGATTTTAGATCTCAGTTAACAAGTCGATAATCGCCACCTTGAAAATTGTGCTTTGGAAAAATAAATAAATACGTTTTAAATCTTAAAAATATATGATGGTAAGCTTTGTTTTTATATCATTTTTAGATTTTTTTTTATTTCTTCGAAGATAAATCGAGTTTAAGGTCCATACTTTTTTCCAGTTTCATGATTATGGTGTCCAAGATTACTTTTGACATTTCAAATCCAAAATTTCTCTCTAATGCATGAATTTTAGAAAGAGGTGAAATCTTCAAAACTTTTTGCTAATAGAATTGGCCGGTATCCCAAAACCCCTTTTATTTATTTTTAGCTTTTTTAATTCGTTTTTGGATTTCTAAGTGTGTTGTAGTCTTTAAAACCCCATTAAAATTTATTTCATTTTAATTTTTATTAAAAAACATTTTTACAACTAAGCCCACCGATCGATGATTCAGGCATCCCAAGCCAATTCGGGCTCGATGGGTGTGTGATCCAGCCCACCAGTCCAGATTCTAAGACACTAGTGGATACTAATAAAAGAACCAAGTTCTGAAGTTCTTAAGTTCTCAAGTCCTAGTCAAGCGTAGTGGCAGTTGCCTTGTTTTTCTTATGGGATGCATTTCCCAACCCATTCAAGGGAGCCTTCATTTAAATTAAAATGCATTATATTAAGCAATTGCCTTGTTTTTCTTATGGGATGCATTTCCTAACGCATTCAAAGGGCGCCTTCATTTAAATTAAAATGCATTATGTTAAGGGTGAGGTTTTAGTTGCAACTTTAAACAATCAGAGTAAACTATACCTCCAAATTTCATTATAAGATGTAATTTTAGTATTAAATTTTTTTAAGATGACCCAAGAATTTATTTTCATCTCTAATTATAAAATTTGAAACTCAAAAAATGATTCAAATCAAGCAGATCTATAAACACATGAAAATATTGAAAATAGATGGTCTAGATAATGTGTTGCAAGATGTACTATCTTTTATATTCAATTTTTTTTTTTTTTTTAAGTATCCATTGATCTCGATGTTGAGATAATCAATTAGATGATTTTCCAATATCAAAATAGCCTTTTCCGATGGATTTTTGAGATACACCTTAATTATGTAGAACTTTTTCCTTATATTAAGGTAAAAAAAATTCCAGCAATCACCGCAAGAGAGACAAATCGTGCTCTTAGTGTGCATCCACACCTATGCTATATTTTAAACTTTGTCCACCCCTGCAAATATTTTAAGTTCATATAATATGTATGCCCTTCTTGATTGGTGACTACTTCACAAATAGGATAGACATGTCATTGCCATATAATGCATCCAACTTAATAAAACAAGCTTTAAGCTCCATTTAATTCTTAATCAATGCGTAATATACTAATTGTTTGACTCTCAACCAAGTCGAAATTTCACATTATTTATCCTGCCACAATTTTTATCTTAATTTATCTTTTTCCGTTTCTTTTTTTGGGCTAAATAACCACATTTATGATGCTCAATAAATAAATAATGGCAAGTCGAAGCCGGATATGTTAAAGGAAAGGAGTAGTAAAAAGTGATTTAAAAATTAGGCATGCTATGCAATGATTAAGACCAATAACCTAAACACCCAACTCAGTAGATACGTCACTTCCCTTAAACAGGAACAAGCTCTGTAAAAGGATAAATTTTGGAACCTAAACGCAATTAAAGAGCCTAATTTAAGGCAAAGCAGTCCATTATCCACATAATAAAGAAAAAGGTTTAGATTCCGACAACCCATGAATCCTATCTAAGCTTAGGGTTTATTGTATCTAGTGAAAGATGATCCATAAGCTAAGAATTCTACAGTGCAAAGATAACTTCAAAATCATCATATGAAACCCTAATAATATTATCCCTGCCTACCATACAAAGCCCCCTTAAACATCATATATCCATGTTTTTAGGGATTACTTTGTGTCTAATGGGAGATGCGCCCTAACCATAGAATCCTACTAACCTAAAACATAGACTTAGGGCTGGCAATGGGCCGGACGGCCTGGCCAGCACCCTGTCCCAAAAAGGTCGGGCCTGGGCCATAAACTGTGGCCTGAGGGCCGAGCTAGGGCCAATTCGGCCTGGCCCTCTTTTTGTTGTTGTTTTTTTTTTCCTCTAATGTTTTTTGGCTGGGCTCATTGCCACCCTTATATCAAAACCACCTCACTAATGGCCTCAAACGCACAACCAATATGCTAGTGACATGTGCATTGATTAGACCAGAAATAAATTTTAAATATTTGATTAATAGTTATTTTAATTTTAATGTTAAGCAATTCAGTTGCTGTTTATTTTTAATGTAGCATTTTTATTTTTTAACATTTTTGGATAAGCTAAATAATATTAAATAAGACCCTATACGTATTAATAAGTAAGTTATAAAATCTCTTTCTTATCAAGATTTTTTTTATTTTTTCTCCTTTCTTCTATTTCTTCTCATTAAATAAGATCCTATATTTCGTATGAATAAGTAACTTATAAAATCTCTTTCTATGCTTGTTATCAAGTTTTATTTTTTTTGGCTTTCTTCTATTTCTTCTTGATAACAATTTTTTTTAAAAAAATAAAAATAATTGAAGAATAGCATTACTTGGGAGAGTGCATGACATTAATGGGGTTTGGAATGAGATGGAGATTATGGATTATAGGTTGTCTCTCATCAGTACACTTCTGTTTTGGCAGGCACTTGGCTACTTTAAATTCACATGGGGTTTGAAATTGGGAGAATTCTCTATCACCTATTATCCATACATTAATAACATTAATAGCAGAATACTTGAACTTGATGCTGAATAGTGTGGTCAATAATGGAATGCTGCAGGGAATGTATGTGATGCAAATAAAAAGAGGGATTGTTTAATTTTTTATTTTATATTTCTTATGATTTTAGGAATAGCAAGTGCATTGGAATAAGTTAGAATAGCAATTGTGCTGGGATAAATTAGGTGGAACGTGAGTTTTATGGCGTGAGTTTTAGTAGGGGCCTAAGTTGTGGTTTAAGAAATAGCTTCTCTTTTAAGATAAGTAAAACTTATCTTTTAGAAAGAGAAGATAACAAGAGATTTAGAGAGATAATTGGAGATAGAAATAGCATGTGAGAGATAAATATAAGATATATATGGAGAATAGAAAGTGAGAGAGTTTTGTGAGTTATTTATTTTATCTTCTAAGTGTATTTAAAGGAAAGAGTCCCTCATTGTAAACAATATAGAGATTTAGAGTTTAGTAAAGAGTTGATCTTGTGAAAAGATCTTTTGGGGTAGATTCTATTGTAGACCTTCAGAGAGGATATATTCTTTCACCATTTATTATTAGTTTTATTTCAATTATTTCTTCCCTCATTTTCCCTGCATCTATATGCTATCCCAAAGGATCCCACAATTGCGCACTTACAACACGTTGATTATACATTGCTACTTACGAAAGCTAATTGGGAGCAAATTTAGCATATATGGTTATTTTTGAAATGTTAGCAGTTAGTTTCAGTGGCTAGAATTAGAATTAAGATGAGCAATACTAAGTTGATTGGCATTAACTGCAGAGAAAGAGAGATTCAACAATGGGCACAATATTTGCGGTGTGAAAGTGAATGCTTGCCATGAAAATACATTCGGATTCCTCTATAGAGTGGCATGCTTTCTAGATCTTGTAGGAACCCAACTTTATGGAGATTCCATAATAAACTGGATAGGTGGAAGACCATATATTTATATTTGGGGAGGAGAATCGCCCAGATTAGGGCTACTCTGGCTAATCTTCCGGTCTACTATTTTTCCTTATTCAGAGCCCCCTCATGGCTGATTAAGAATCTTGAAGCTTTGATGAGGTGCATCTTGTGAAGTAGGTAGCGGAAAAAAGTAAATTATATCTAGTTAGATAGAGCATTATGTGCCTTACAAAGAATGAAGATGGGTTGGGGATAAAGGAACTTAATACTATTCAATAACGCATTGCTCAACAAGTGGTGATGGAGATTGGGACATGCAATAATCAACTATGGAAAGAGGTACTGTACAATAAATACGAAAGAAATAACAAAACAATCAAGGGAGTCAATAATGATATTTCTCAACTAAAATGAAACAAGTAATACTGTGGTCTATAATCCCTTGGGCATAAGCTATGAAAGAGCATAAAGATGTTGTTGGTACGTGTGTGTGGCCATGGGGCCTTTAAACGTGTAATATTTCTCTATCTTATAATTTAATGATTATCACCAAAAAAAGGGAGGCTTCTTAAAGAGAAAGTGTCGTTATCTAACGGCTAGAAAGTAACTACTTACTTCCTAGGATTATAGGGCCACGTTTTTTCAGAGATTTCAGGAGGAAGCCGAACATTGGATAATGACCTCCTCCATCCCTCTTTAAGAAGGGTTTCATGGCCGTTGAGAGGGATAACGAAATTTACAGAGTTCTCATCGTTCTGATAAAAGCCTGATCTTTGCAATCGATAGTCTAAAGACACTGCCCCTAATCCTAGGAGTGGGTCCATCTCTTTCCTCAAGTGTTTTCAACATTGGTATCAGAGCAGGTTGTGGAAGCGTGGTGTGCTCATAACTTATAGCAATGCGAAAATAAACTGTTCGAGAAAATTTTTCTTTGAAGTTGCAGCTCATTGAGAGTCGGCAAACTTATTGATTTAGCTAGCAGACAACCTTTTCTTAAACACAATTAAATTTGTTTTTGAACTTTTAGGTATTATCTAAAAATTTAAAATGACATCTAGGCTAGTCATGTCATAATTATCGAAACTTGAAAATATCAATGGGACCAGTTTTCCTATGTGGAAAGGAAAAATTGGATATATTCTTTTTTAAGTTAGGGTAGATTATGTCCTAGAAACATAACCACCAGTTTTAGAGCCTAATGCCAATGGTCAAGCCAGAAGGAGACTTGAAAAATGGTTAGAAGATGACAAAGTAGCTAGGACTACTATGTTGAGCTTTATGGAAAATGATTTAATTAGAGTATTTGAGGATTACACCACAACTCAAAGTATGATAGGCGCCCTATCTGAAAAGTATGGGACTACTTTTGAGACCCATGTACAATTGTTGTTAGAAAAATACAATTCTTGCAGAATGAAAGAAACGGACTCAGTGACCGAGCATGTCAATAAAATGACAGTGCTCGCAAAAGATCTTGCTGCAGCTGGGAATCCAGTCCCCGGTCGCATGCAAGTGTCCATTGTCCTTAACAGTCTCCCTCCATCTTAAGAATCTGTTGTAATTGCATTGAACCATTCTGCACAAGGGATAACCATGTTAAATCTTCCCATGTATCTTAATATTGAAGCTGAGAGAAGAATGATGAAGAAGTCAAATGAGCTCCAATTTGCCCAAAGTTCATCTTCTCAGATCCTCAAGAAACCTTTCAATTATCAGAAAAATACTAGGTATAAGGGAATGAGTAAAAATTTTAAAAATCAAAAGAATAAGGTTGAGAAGACCTGTTTTTATTGTAAAGAAATTGAGCACATCAAGTTTAATTGTCTTAAGCAGAAAAAATAAAAATAGGAACCAAAATAACAACTCTGTTCGAAATAATCAGAATAAGAGAAAGACTTGAACTGCGTAGTCCTAAAATCAATAGTTGCCGATCATGACCTGAGAAATTGGTGGGTCGGCTTAGCCTTCACTCGACATGTCTCAAGGACCAAGGATGGATTCAGATAATTGAAAGAGATTGCAGCCGGTAACCAGCAGATTTATATGAGAAATGACACCTACTGCGATGTACTAAGTGTTGGTACTTTCAAGCTGTGTTTACCAGAAGGAACACATCTCTTATTGACTGATACATTGTATGCGCCCAATATGAGGCGCAATTTGATTTCTGTCCTAAGGCTAGATGACAAGGGTAATGAGGTTCAAGTCTGGTCGGGTTACCATTGGAAAACATTCTAGAGCTTTGATGTACGGTACTAAAGTAGACAATTTGTACATACTGAATATTAATGAAAGTTCATCATTTCTAGTTATATTGATGCTTCTTTTGATGCTTTTATGTATGGATGATCCATATTTATCACTTAAAATTAGGACATATAAATAAAGACAAAATGAATCAAATAGTTAAAAGAACCTCGCTCCCCAATTTAGGAGAAATTGTGTTCGAAACATACGAGCCATGTATTTTTGGTAAATTAACTAAGAAGCATTTTTTTAAAGGGCAAAGGTCTAGTAAACTGCTTAGTATTGTTCACTCTGATATATGTAGCCCTTAAATGTGAAAACACATAGAGGTATGGAATATTTCGTAACATTTCTAGACGATTATTCACGTTATGGATATGTATACCTAATTAGTAAGAAATCAGATGCATTAAAAACATTTAAAGAATATAAAGCTGAGGTAGAAAGTCAGTTAGGTAGACATATTAAAATTCTTCGAACAGATAGGGGAGGTGAATATTGCTCCGCCTTAGTTTTTGAATTTTGTAAGGAGCATGGTATAATTCACCAAACAACTATGCCATATACACCACAACAAAATGGTGTAGCTGAAAGGAGAAATAGAACTTTAATGGACATGGTTAGGTCCATGATGAGGCACTCAAATTTGTCATCTCATTTTTGGGGTGAGGCTCTCAACACTGTAATATATATCATTAATCGTGTTCCAACTAAATCCATAGACTTGACCCCATATGAATTATGGACAGGTAGGAAACCTGACCTTACTATCTTGAAAGTTTGGGGTTCTTGAGCACATATACTTATACCACCACAAAATAGAGATAAGTTATAAAGTAAAACTATAAAATGCTCTTTTATAGGTTATTTAGAAAATTGTAAAGGGTATAGATTCTATAACCATGATACTAGATCATTAGTAGAGAGTCGTGATGCTCATTTCTTAGTAAATATAGATGATAAAAATATTTTAAATAAGCCTATTGACTTACATGAAATTGATAAAGATAAGGGTCTGAAAGAATCTGTTTCTCAGACTCCCTCTACATTTGGTGAGAATGATTCAATTGAATCAAGTATACCAGATAGGCCTAAAAGAACTAGAGCCCCACCTACAACTTTAGAAGAATTTTATGTATTTATGAATGAAGATAATTACTCTTCAATGAGTGATGATACCATAAATAAACCTCATAGCTACAATGAAGCTATTAGCTCACATGACTCAGCTGAGTGAACTCAAACAATGTATGATGAACTTGATTCTATTGAAAAAAATCAAGACTGGGAGTTGGTTGACCTCCCTAAAGATAAAAAAGTCATCGGTTGCAAATCGGTCTTAAAGAAAAAGCTTAATGCAAATGGATCCATTGATAAATATAAAGCTAGGTTGGTAGCTAAAGGATTTACCCAAAAGGAGGGCATAGATTATGTAAAAACTTATTCTCCAATATCAAAATTTTCATCTATTAGGATCATCCTTGCATTAGTTGCATATTATGATATAGAATTATTTCAAATGGATGTCAAAACAACTTTTCTTAAATTGAGAATTAATAGAAGATATATACAAGAAACAACCAAAAGGATATGTATATGAATGCCAAGAAGACAAAGTATATAAATTTAAGAAATCTTTATATGGTCTAAAACAGTCTTCTAGGCAATGGTACTTTACTTTTCATAATGCAATCACTAAAATTGGTTATATAGCCAATAGGTTAGACCATTGTGTATTTGTCTGGAATAGTGGAAGCAATTTTTCTATATTGTCACTATATATGGAGGATATTTTGATAGCCGGTAATGATATTGGCATAATTAACCATACCAAATTATGGCTAAGTTCCCATATTGAGACGAAAGATATGGGAGAAGCCTCATATGTATTGGGCATTAAGATAACAAGAGATAGAAGTTCAAGACTTCTATATTTATCTCAAGAAAATTATTTATAAAGTGTTTTAAAGAGATTTAAAATGGAAAATTATAAGCCCATATATACATCTGCCTGTAAAGGCTTAAAATTCAAAGAAAATGTGTCCATTAAATGATAGTGACAAAGCTGAAATGGAAAGAATTCCATATTTTCAAGTTGTAGGATGCATAAATTATGTCATGTTGTGTACAAGATTCGATTTGAGTAATGCATATGGTGTTGTAAGTAGATTTCAGAGTAATCCTGGGATGGCTCGTTCGCAAGCTGTAAAAATGATAGTCAGATATATTCAGAAAACTAAAAATTACAAGTTGTGCTTCCAAGCTGACAACTTAAAGGTAACTGGGTACTCTGATGCAGATTTTGCATGAGTCCCAGATGATAGAAAATCAACCTTAGGAATTGCATTCCTCTTTGGTGGTGGATGTGTTTCTTGGTCTAGTAAGAAACAAGGTTCTGTAAGTTGGTATAATATGGAAGCCGAGTATATTGCTTGTAGTATTGCTACAACTTATGCAGTCTGAATTAAACGCTTCATAAATGATTTGAAGCTGGATATAGCCGGCGGACCTGTTAAAATGTTTTGTGATAATCAAGCTGCTATTTCATCAATTAGAAAATAGAGCTTATAGTTCCAAGGGTAAGCACATTGAAATTGATTATCATTATATTTATGATATTATTGGAAATAATGAAATAACTGTAAGTTATTTACCATATTCAGATATGATTTCTGACCCTTTAACAAAGGGATTGAGTGCAGAAATATATCAAAGTATGTAGTTTTGATGGGGCTTAAAAATATTTAAGTCAGGAACTCCCAAATGAGATATTTTTTTGATGTCTTGGTTATGAGAGAAAAAACCACATTAGCGTGAAAAACCATGACATGACTTTGGATATTTTTTGTTATGAAATGTATAACCGCACTTGCGTGAAAACCTCATGACAAAAATATGCACATAAATGTTAAATTCATTAAGTGGTAAAGACTTTATGATATTTCAACATATCTGGCTCTCATGGCCAAGTGGAAGATGTTGGTACGTGTATGTAGCCATGGGGCCTTTAAACGTGCAATATTTCTCTGTTTTATAATTTAATGCTTATCACTAAAAAAAGGAGGCTAAAGTGTCGTTATCTAACGGCTAAGAAGTAACCACCCACTTTCCAAGATCACATGACCACGTTTTCTCTGAGATTTCAAGAGGAAGCCGAACGTTGGAGAACGACCTCCTCCATCCCTCTTTACATGGCTATGGAGAGGGATACAGAAATTTACAGAGTTCTCACAGTTCTAGTAAAAGCCTGATCTTTACAATCGATAGTCTAAAGACACTGCCCTTAATCCTAGAAGTGGGTCCATCTCTTCCCTCAAGTTTTTTCAATAGATGTACCTAAAGAGAGCTTTGAAATCAATTTCAATGATTTTCTATTTCTCAACAAGCCAAAGGTTCACAAATAAGGTAATTGGTTTACACCACCTGAGGATTGGTTTAAAGTTAATTTGATGGGAGTACTAGCAAAGAGGAGGGACTAGCTGGCTGCTAGGGGACTGGGACTACATAGAGATCACCTTGTGGACTTATCAAAACTCTTTACTAGGTTGTGAGGCCACGATGGAAGAATTACTTGCATTCAAATACGGAATCGTAAAGTTAACAGTAGAGCATAATAAAATTGTTATTGAAGGGGACTCATAATTTCATTAAGTGGTGCAAGCAACTGGAAACGAATATTTAGGGTTGGGGTTTAAGTAAATC
>NW_006499930.1:1163867-1188419 GCF_000471905.2 Amborella trichopoda | reverse complement strand
CATCTCTTATATGTATTTTGATCAATTTTTGTAATAAATAAATAAATAAAAATAATTTATTAAATTAATCATTTTCCAAGTTGAAAAGATATTGATGCAATTGTAAAATAGGTAGAGATATTAAAGAAAATGAAAGTCTAAATTTTTAGAGTGGGTCTACGGAGGAAAGATTGGTTTTGGGCAAGAGAAAAGAAAGTGAATGGAGTTGACTAATGGATTGGTATGGTATTTTGTAAAAAAAAAAAGATCAAAGTTGTAAAAAGAACAAAAAAAAAAAAACATAATTGCGGGATAATGGTCCCAAAGACCTAATAAGAATAAAAATTTTGGGGAGAAGGGTAAAGGTCATTTTGCCAAATTGCAAAGAGGAAATACAAGAGAGAGAAAGTCTAGCAGATGGCTCCAAAGGGAACTCAGGATCAGTTTGAGATGATAAAAGCATGATATTAGCAACTTATTCCCTGCCGTTACTTCAATGCACTCTGGTAGACGCAAAAGCATTAAAGAATTACTCAGTAGGTCCACTCGGACTCAGCCCCTGGCCGAGCCAAGTTACCTGAGTAGAGCAAAAATTAAAACATATGTAAAAGTCGTAAGATATATTTATAAGAATTATACATGTAATTTGGATCGAGGTTTTATCATCAAATGCCATATTTTGGTCATTTCCTTTTTTACTTTCTTATAAAATGTCTCCAATTATAAATTAATTTTGTCTAAATCTATTTTTTTAATTTTTTCGGTTTATTTGGATTCCCTTGCGTTAATTTTTAGGTTTTCTTTCACTTTTAGTGTTTTTATTTTATTATTTAATATTTTTTGTTTTACATTTTTTAGGGCTTTTTTGTGGCCTCGTACATCTCTCGGACTCTATCGAGTTACTCATCTCAAGTCAGGCCAAGTCCAAGGCACGAGCTAAGTAATAAAACATTCGGCAGAAGCATGGGCCCTTTGAGTAGCAAAATTGCAAAGTGTAAAGTTTAAACATACATGAAGGAAGTACAATATCAAATTCTTTTATCATTATCATCGCCGTCAAAGCCTTTTCTTAACTAATTGAGATTGGCTATCGAATTCCTCTATCCAAGTAACTAATTTTCTCACATAACATGTATAACATAATATAATATGAGACTAGGGATCCGCTCCTTATGGATTTTGGGTGATGTGAATTTTTGCTCATGTCATGATTTTTGGTTTTGAAATTTCATGAAACCAAAATTAGGAATTGGATTTGGGCTTGGGTGTTGAACTAAGACACAGGACAGGGAATTCGGCACCATATTCGCATCCAAACACGACCATAGGCACATACGCAGTACTGTTTATTATGTCAGTCAATTTATGGTGGTTGGGTTACTGGCAAAGAGTTTCAATAAGTTTTCCATAGGCACATTTGATATGAGTTTTCATTTAAAGCACATGAAAACTTACTCAGGTGCATTTCTGCTTTGGATCCACGGCTTTGCAGCTCTTAAAATAGTAGAGATACAATGATTGGGGAAGAATTAAGATGAACAGTCCAAAAATAAAGTTTAAATTTGTCGATTTTTAATGATTAAAATCCATTTTCCTTTCCAAATTTATGATCATGGTGATCGAGATTATTGATCTGAGAAGTTTTAGGTCCAAAATTCATCTCCATGGATGACTTTTGAAGGAGGCCGCATTTGAATAGATACATCCACAAATCTCCGAAAATTAGCACCACCGAGATCACTGAAAGAAGAAAATCGAGAAAGGAGACCGCATTCATAGTCCAAAATTTTGGGGCTGAGATGCAAAAGATGCACCATGTATATTACAGCTAGAAGACTTGATCAAATGAAGATGAATGAAAGATTTCTAGGCTATAATGCAAGCGTTGATCGAGAATAGGACGTGTTCAGCTTTTGGCAAGGAGTGATCTCTTGGTGCAGCAAAAGGAACCAATGATATTTTTATGGGATTCTTTACAAAGAGACCAAAACTGGCTCGGCCAATTGTCAGTTCCAGTTTATTTGGTTGGTTCCAAGTTGGACCGGCGTCAGACACCCCTCTCTCTCCCACCGGTTCCGAGTTGGACCGACATCAAACACCTCTCTCTCTCTCTCTCTCTCAAATAGTGTACTTAGAGGGGGGCAACCTTTCTATGTTTCTCCTGAAGCATAAAACTTATATACTTCCCCTTATCCAACTGTCCATATTGAATGGAGGGCTAAGATTCTCAAACCACAATGTCATGTGTTTACACTATTTTATTTTTAATTTTTTTTCTATAACTATTTTGACACCAAATTTTGGACGTCCAATCCCCTATTAAACTCGCACTAGCAAAAAAAAATAAAAAAAAAATTCAATAAATTAAAATGACCAAAATATCCTTGAAAGTTTCAAGGGGTATTTTGGTCATCAAATTTTATCAAAAATTTATTTTTAATATTTTTTATAGGTGTGTCCCAATAAGAAGATGACACGTACCAAATTTTATATTCATACAATTTGTAAAAAAAACTAACAATAAAATACTTGGAGACGTTGAATCTAAGATCAAATGGTGAGTGGCTCTTTTGATCAAAATTGGACGGCTGGATAGTGGGGTAAGCATAGATCTTCTATGCTATAGGCGAAGTATATAAACCTTTCCCCTTGAGCAAGAGGTAGCCAGGGTAAATTTCACCTCCACATGGTCCTTGTGAGTCTTATATAGTGAAAATGTGATGCCCTTCTTTCCACGTCCTATGCCCGCCATCCTCGCACTTAATATGCACCCTAGACCCTCCTAGTATGACTAAAGGGAAAAGTTCATATAGAGCCAAGGCTCTAAACAATCAAATTGGAGCCTACAACAAAAATTTCACTAGAAGATGTTGTTTTGATTATCAAATAACCTTAAATTGATCATCTCAATATCAAGATACATGGATATGAGAAAAAAGTGGATTTCAAGTTTTGAAAATAGTGTATTTTGTAACGTATTTTTGGATTGTCAATTTTCAAAAAATTTAAGTTTTCAAAGATATGCCGATCTACACTATTTTTGAAGCTTTAAACTTTATAAATAAAGATAAAAATATATTTTGAGGCTATCACAAAGATTTTCAGTATTGAAACCACATTTCTCGACACTACTTGAAGGCAGGCTCTAATTTGATTGTTTAGAACCTAGGCTCTATACAAACTGCACCCCATGATTAAAAGGGCCGTAACCCTCTAGTATGACTAATAGACAAAATAGCTAAGCAAATGTTTTCCATGGCTTATTATACCACGTGAGCATGGTAGATAAAATTCGATATGGAGTTTGCATATAGCCCGTGTTGTTATTGTCAGACACGTGGGGCAATTGCGGAAAAAAAAAAAAAAAAAAAAAACAAAATACGAAAACTGAAGGGGCCGCCAATAAAGATGCTTTATGTGTGATATTCGAGAAAATATAACCATAAACGCATTGAAATAGTATCCTTACATAATTGTTCCTAATATAGATCATGATGCTGAGGAGCATTATAATTGATTAGCTTAATTTTCAATAAATGATATTTCAATTCTAAAAAATTCGTTGTAGTAATCTCTTTTCTCTTTCTCCCGTACGTGTTCATAGGCAATATAGCCTTCCAATCCCATTTTTTAATGAAAATGGAAATCAATTATTGATATAATTAGAGAACGTGCAAACAAAACGAATGCGCCTTAGCACAATAAAGTTCGTGCTAGACTAGCCGTTGCTTGTTGGAAAAAAAAAACCGATAGAATAAAATGACTATATGTTTGTCACTCAAATAGAAAACATCCCTTACTACCAACAGTAAAAGAAAATTAAGACACACTACACTGCACTCCCAAAACCTCAATGGGAGAGAGAACAAGAGAGAGAGAGAGAGAAGAGGGAGAGGCAACGGGGATAACCCTTCAAAGAAGCCTCAGAACACTGTATAGAGAGATAGGAAACTACCCTTCAAAGAATCCTCAGAACACTGTATAGAGAGATAGGAAATAACCCTTCAAAGAATCCTCAGAAAACTGTATAGAGATATAGGAAACAACCCTTCAAAGCCCAGAACCCTGCAGAGAAAAAGACAGAGAGAGAGAGAGAGGAGAACACCACTTACAAACACATCAGATGGACATATTCAGCCTCCTAAGATGCTTCCAAGAGCGTCGAGTACCCCATCCCAAAATTCCCCCCCACCACCATCAGCTCCAGTCAACGACGAACCTTCTGCTGTATTATTCCCATTTGTCACCGAATGCAGTACCGACGTTCCAACCGCATGCCCCACCCCTACAGCAACACCCCCCGCTATCGCATTTCTCATCGAACGATTACCTCCCCTGGTGTTCTGTGCTGCTCCTTCTGGAGGGGGATCAATGCAATGGACATGGGCGTCATAGCGGAACGATTACCTCCCCTGGTGTTCTGTGCTGCTCCTTCTGGAGGGGGATCAATGCAATGGACATGGGCGTCATAGCGGCACGGCTTGCAGCTGTACAGCCAGTAGTTCCCCCCCCGGTGGCCACAGACCTGGCATTGGAAGGCCCCCTGAGGTGGGGCGTAGGCGATGGTGAGTGGGTGCTCATGCTTATTGAATTGCTGGAACTTGGGCAACGAGGAGCAGTGCAGGTGCAGGTGAAAGTTGCAGGGCACGCAGTGGTATGATGGGGAAGACGAAAGTGAGTTGGTTGTTCTGCAGCAGGCGTTGCACTTGAAATTTCCCCTCTCCATGGACAGGACCAGTAGGTGTTGCGGGTGGGCTGCGTGATAGATGGTCTGCGGCAAACCTTGGCTTGCGTTCTCCATTTTTGCTGGGACGATATGAAATATGAACAGCTAAGTGTGCTCGTGCTCTACTTCTCTTTGTTTGTGTGTTTCAAGACCTACAGATGTATACTGGTTTTTAAGTATTAGAAGGCATGGGATCTCCCTCCTAGAACTTTCCGACCATTTAGAGGAGTAAAGACGGGATCCGCGAGAGGACTTCCAGACTTTTCAAACCATTAAGAAAAGACCGGGTCAGCGAGTGGAAAGTTGAGCGTTTTTAACTTCGTACAAGTATAGGAAAGCACGACTCCTGGTCCCTGCGCGGAAGCACCACCCCTTGGAACCTTGTACGCAAATCGTTGATTTTTGATAAATGAAGTACCAGAAATAAAAAATAAGGAACACATACACAAAAACACAAATATAAAAAATATTTATATGGTTACCCCTAGAAGGTTCGTATTTTGCAAAATAAATTTTGTCATCATTCTTGTTGAAAAATACCATTTGCATTCAAATTTCTTCACCTCAAACCTTGCAATTGAAACCTTATTGCCATATTGAAAACTCCAAATCAGGCTATGATACCACTTTTTATGTGCGGAAGCTCTAAATCCGATGGGTTGATTTTTGACAAATAAAGTACGAAAAATAAAACATGAAACACATACACAAAAAAACATAAAGATTTACGTGGTTTACCCTAGAAGGGCTACATCTATGAGCACGAAAAACTAAAATCTACTGTACATCAAAGATTTTGGAACAAACCTTGATAAAAACACCGTCAGCCAAATCTTTTTAAACCACCCTTCCTTCATAGGCTTGGTGGAGTCCAGGCAACTCGATGCGAGTTCGAGCAATTCGGCGTAAGTTGGGCAGGTCTTGGCCAGGTCAAAAAGTATTAATAAATAATAAAATTACAAAAAATCTCAAAAATATGTTTAAATTAAAATTAAATAAAATACATCAAAATTAGGTTAAAAAAGTAGTGAAAAATAAAAATTGAAAAATTATTTTTGTGACTTAGGGTATTTTAAAAATAGTTAAAAAAAAAAGTAAAAATGTAAAAATAAGTATTCATGGCCAAATCACTTCTCAATCTTTGCCAAAATGAAAAACATTCTAAAAAGTATATTACAAATAAATTTCTTAGTTTTTTTATTTTTCATAATTTTCTTCTTCTTCTTCTATTTTTTTAAGATCCCAAGCTTGACCATTAAACGCGCGATAATTGGGCAAGTCTGCGTTTGCTTGCCCATTTTGTCGAACACTGCTTTGTACCTTGTGAGTGAAAGGGCCAAAAATACTTCTCAAGTTCTATTCCCTATTATGGTTTGGGGGATCTCTTCCCTACGTCCCATATAAAAAAGAAGAGTGATTTACGCATGGACCCTAAAATTTTAGGTAAGATACAAAATATTTTGCACATAGATGGAAATCATAAAGGTCAATCAACCCACTTTTTTATTTTTTTCAAAATTTGAACCTCGGTCAACCTAAATTTTGATTATTATTTTTTTTGTTATTAGACAGTGGCCCAAGCTTTAAGGCACAACCCTACTAAAGAAAAAACTAAAAATAAAAAAATAAAAAAATCCACATTTTGGTTGACCTTGGGACAATTTTAAAAAAATAAAACGCCTTTTTTTTTTTTGATAATTCAGTGGGGAAGATAGGCCCCTACTCGTTTTTTCAAGTAGATTAGGAGTTAATTTTTTCAAGGCATTAATAGGGTGGTGTTATGATGGGATTGTAAACCACAACGTGGTGACTAGGGTGTAGGTCCTACCACCACGACCCCAGGATGGGGTGAAACCACACCTTATGCTATACAAATAAGGTTATGCCTATAAATTTTGTCAAAACATGTAGTTTTGATGTTCGCAACCTCTGGCTTGAAAATCTATATTGAATGCCAATTATGAATTTTCAAATTCTAAAAATGGACGATTCAGATAATTTGTTATAAGATAACGAAAAAATATATTTCAAGTCTTGAAAATAATGTATATTATAACAAATTATAGTGTCTAAAGATTTGTTTGATGTGTACTATTTTTTAAATTTTAAACTTCATGACTAGAGAAAAATAGATTTTTAAGTGATCATAACGTTTATGACACCATAACTACATCTCCAAGCAAATTTTAAATGTCTTTTACTTCAACAATATAAGGGGGGTGTCTTATACAAATCTCAGCCTTTACTTTATTCTTATTAAAACATAGGATTTTAGTTTGTAATGGGACTCGCCGCATCATCGTCATCAGAACAATTTTTTAACTATTTGGGGTCGACTACAATAATCATGGTCCGCTATTCAGCTCTATTAAGAGTCACATCTTCAATGAAGCGTCGATACATCATATTGTTTAGACAAAACACCCTAAACAAATAATATAAATTCATAATTTAAGAAATACTTTGGCAAAGTTTTATTTTCTCCATCTACGTAACTTAACCTGACCTTTATCTGTTTCACGGAAAGTTTAATGAGGGCTCGTATGAAGTCAATTATTTTTCTTCAAATTTTTTTTTTTTTGAGCCGATTAGTTGCAAGGAAAAAGGTTCAAAAAGAAAAAAATTGGGCTACTTTGTGGTGATTATGTGAAAAATAGTTTTTTTTTTAAACTGTTAACTGTTATTATGTGAAAAATAGTCACTTGGTTGTTTTGTTGAAGACTATTACTAATTCAGTCAAGCCGTCTCCACCAACTTAGCATTAGTTGTCGAAGGAGTCAAGGAGATAGTAATCTGAGAGAGCGTTCGCTGAGGGAGTCTAGAAGATAGTGACAGGAGAGAAGATTCATAGTGACGTCATTTGATAGCGTCATGTCCGTACGATCGGTATAAATAAGCATCTTTTCTCATTGGTTACAACTCTCAAGTCGTCTTGGAAAAAGTGCAAAGTGTGGGCCCACCTAAAGACAATTGTGAGATCCAATCTTGACACTTCGAAGATGGAGTCAAATAATAGTGCCATTTTTTTTAGATTGTATTTTTTTTTAAAAAAAAGATGATGGAGTCAAATATTAGTACCATTTTTCTTAGATTGTATTTTTTAAAGGACAAAATTTATATGAAGTTGCAACTTCAAAATGTAGAATTATAGGTGCACCTCACAAATTCATTGGAAAATGTTGTTTTAATGTTGAAAAACCCTCGAATTGATTATATCGACATTCAGATGGATAAATATGAAAAATAATAATAAAAAAATTTTAGTCCTAAAAATAGTGCATCTTGCAACACATTATCTAGACCGTTCATTTTCAAGATTTTCATATATTTATATATCAACTTGATTTTAACTATTTCTTGAGTATAAAATTTTATGATTAGATATAAAAATAGATTTTCAAATAATCCTAACAATGTTTTACACTGAAATTACATATTATGATCAATTTTGGAAGTGCGCCTTAATTGGATCATTTAATGTTACAACCTTATAGAAACCACACCCTTTTTTAAATGAGTAATGATTCTATAGGACTTTCACACACCCAATTGTATAGGACCCAATGGATAGCCGTTGGATTTGTATCCAAATCTCGAGATGAGATTAGAGGCTTACCATCTAACTAGCAACCTCACGAGAGCATTTTCCTCTGCCTTTCTCTCTCTAAAGTACTCTTTGAATAGAAATAAATACAAACATTTACTATCCCGCGCTCTTCTGGGGAACTCTCTGCCCCAAACCTGTTCTCTCCCAATCTCTTCTCTGTGGAACCCTTTGCCCCAAACCCTAGCAGGGTTACTCTCTCTCTCTTTAAAGTACTCTTTTGAAAGACAAACGAAGGCATAAGCTCTACTCTCCTGCTCTCTTCTCTATAAAACTATCTGCCCCAAACACTAATAGAGTTACCACAACTGTAGAGGCCGTTCTCTCTCATGCTAAAGTGGAAGATCTTGGTCTATTTATTTTAGATTGGGGGACTCGATCCAATCCTATTTTCTTGCGTCACAAGGTTTGGATTTTCTCTCTTTAGTAATAGTTGAGTTTTTTCATTTGGCTTTTCTCTCTACATTAATATCTTGTTTTCAAATGAATCAATACAAGAGATGGAGTTCATTTGCTTGATTGAGTTGTATCAAAAGAAAGTGTTCCTAAATCTGGGAGATTTGGGGAATTTGTAGAAACGAAAATTAAGAAAGAATAGGCAAACACAAAAGAAAGAGACAATTAATTACAATGAAAAGATATACGTAGTTTGACAATGTGGCTACGTCCACGACAGATTACAGCTTATTTATTGGCAATGAAGAATATGGTTACAATTCGCTCTATTCCTCACGCCTCTATGTTTTCATCTAATTACAAAGAGATCTGTGTTTTTCTCTTAACTATTAACTTTGGATAAACCCCCAATTGCAACGATATATATCGAGTCCCAAATATATGGTACAAATTACCGAAATACCTTTGTACAGATATATATATCAAGTCCCAGATATGTCGAATCCCATGTACAAATTATCCAAACCTTGGTAGATATATTTACTCAGAATACAATACATCAATCCTCAACAATCTCCACCTTAGCTTGAATTTTGTCAAGCCACCCTAAAGATGTCTTCATCCCCGTACCTCCATAAAGGTACGCTACTGCACCCCCACATGCCATGGGGTGCTTCCCTTACTCTCAACAATGAGAGACATTGAGCAAATCTAACCAAAGCTTGAACTTCTCCGTGGTGACTAGCTTTGTAAGCATATCTGCAGGGTTGTCATTCGTATGCATTTTTTTCAGGTGAATGATTTTTTTTTACATAGGCTCTCATATTAATGTCTTTTGTCCTTGCATGAAACACTTGATTCTTTGCAAGATTTATGGCACTCTGACTACCGCAATGCATCACAGTACCTTCTTGCTCCACCCACAACTCACAGGCCAAACCAGTCGACCAGATCGCCTCATTTGCAACCTCAACTGCTGCCATGTACTCTACCTCTGTCGTAGACAAGGCAATCGTGGGTTGAAGATTGCCTTTCATGAAATAGGTCTACCTGTTAGTGTGAAGACATATCTTGTAGTAGACCTTCGCTTGTATAAATCACCAGCATAGTCAGAATCGATTCTGTAGAGCTTCTCTTCATGCTGAACATAATTCCGAGATCTGACGTCCCTCTCAGATATCTGAAAATCCACTTAATAGCATTCCAATGCTCTCTTCAAAGATTACTCATGTATCGACTGACAACACTGACAGTATGAAATAAATCTGGCCTGCTAACAACCATATCATACATGAGGCTTCCGACTGCGCTAGCATAGGGCACCAGAGACATCTGCTCTATCTCC
Organism: Amborella trichopoda; assembly: GCF_000471905.2. The sequence goes on along the minus strand of NW_006499930.1, from coordinate 1,178,369 downwards.
TCATCCGTAGTGGGACACTGCCGTTTAGATAACTGGAAATGACTCGCTAATGGAGTGTTAACTGACTTGGCCTTTTCCATGTTGAAACGCTCCATCACCTTTTCAACATACTTTTTATGGGTTACCCAGAGTTTACCTGCACTTCTATCTCTATGAATCTCCATACCAAGGATTCTATTACCAGCCCCTAGACCCTCCATATGAAACTCAAAACTTAACATAGACTTGAGAAAAGTGCATACATTCTTGGCAGCGATGAGCATGTCATTAGCATAAAGCATCAGGAGAATAAATGAATTATCATCAAGAACTTTAAAATAAATACAACAATCATACTCACTTCTTGAATAGCCAATCCGCATCATGAAAGAGTCAAAATGCTTGTACTACTGTCTAGGAGATTGCTTAAGCTTATAAAGCGATCTCTTAAACAAGCAAATTTTATCTTCCTTTTCATGCACCTTGAAGCTTTCAGGTTGCTCCATAAAGATTTGTTCCTCCAAATCACTATGAATAAATGTTGTCTTCATGTCAAGCTGTTCTAGCTCCAAACCAAACATGGCTACTAAAGCAAACAATAGCCTTATTGAAGTGTGCTTGACAACCGGAGATAATATTTCATTGTAGTCCACTCCTTCCTCTTGAGCGTAGCCCTTTGCTACGAGCCTAGCATTGAATCTCTCACATTCTTTTTCTGTTGCTGCATCTTTTTGTCAAAAGATCCACTTGCACCCAATCACTTTCCTTCCCTTGAGCCTCTTGATAAGCTCCTAAGTCTTATTCTTTTTCAGAAACTCCATCTCATCCATCATGACTGTCATCCATTTATCACTCTGTGCATCACTTAGAGCATCTTCGAAGGAGTCAATTTCCCCAGAACCAATAGTCAATGAAATAAATCTGGCCTGCTAACAACCATATCATACATGAGGCTTCCGACTGCGCTAGCATAGGGCACCAGAGACATCTGCTCTATCTCCTCATCCGTAGTGGGACACTGCCGTTTAGATAACTGGAAATGACTCGCTAATGGAGTGCTAACTGACTTGGCCTTTTCCATGTTGAAACGCTCCATCACCTTTTCAACATACTTTTTATGAGTTACCCAGAGTTTACCTGCACTTCTATCTCTATGAATCTCCATACCAAGGATTCTATTACCAGCCCCTAGACCCTCCATATGAAACTCAAAACTTAACATAGACTTGAGAAAAGTGCATACATTCTTGGCAGCGATGAGCATGTCATTAACATAAAGCATCAGGAGAATAAATGAATTATCATCAAGAACTTTAAAATAAATACAACAATCATACTCACTTCTTGAATAGCCAATCCGCATCATGAAAGAGTCAAAATGCTTGTACTACTGTCTAGGAGATTGCTTAAGCCTATAAAGCGATCTCTTAAACAAGCAAATTTTATCTTCCTTTTCATGCACCTTGAAGCTTTCAGGTTGCTCCATAAAGATTTGTTCCTCCAAATCACTATGAATAAATGTTGTCTTCATGTCAAGCTGTTCTAGCTCCAAACCAAACATGGCTACTAAAGCAAACAATAGCCTTATTGAAGTGTGCTTGACAACCGGAGATAATATTTCATTGTAGTCCACTCCTTCCTCTTGAGCGTAGCCCTTTGCTACGAGCCTAGCATTGAATCTCTCACATTCTTTTTCTGTTGCTGCATCTTTTTGTCAAAAGATCCACTTGCACCCAATCACTTTCCTTCCCTTGAGCCTCTTGATAAGCTCCTAAGTCTTGTTCTTTTTCAGAAACTCCATCTCATCCATCATGACTGTCATCCATTTATCACTCTGTGCATCACTTAGAGCATCTTCGAAGGAGTCAATTTCCCCAGAACCAATAGTTAGAGCAAAGGCTACCATGTCCTCAAAGTCATATCTCACAGGGGCTTTGTGAACACGCTTCTTTCTGCCTTTTGCCAAACTGTAGGGTTCACTATATGATTGTTGTTGTTCTGATATGCTACTAGATGATTTTTCTTCTTCTGGTGTTTCAGGCTCTTCTAGCTTCACCTGGACTGTCGATCTTTCTTCATCACTTTCATCTACTTGCACTTTGTCCTTTTGCAAGTTGATTGACTTCACCATGTGAGATTCATCAAACACAACATTCCTGCTAAGGACAACCTTATGTGAAGTAGGATCCTAAAGCTTAAATCCCTTCACTCCCTTATCAAAACCGAGAAAGATGCATTGCTTAGACTTAGTCTAATTTGGAACGTTTCCCACTTTGCACATGGACATAGGCTGGACATCCAAAGATCCTCAGCATAGAGTAATCTATCAGCTTTCTTGTCCACATCTCCTCTAGAACTTTGCAATCAATCGTTGTAGATGGTGACCTATTAATGATGAAACATGACATGTTAACTGCTTCTGCCCAAAATCTTTTCTTCAAATCTGCATTCAATCTCATATTACGAGCTCTTTCCAAAAGAGTCATGTTCATTCTCTCAGCCACACCATTTTGCTGAGGAGTTTTTGGTGTGGTAAAGTGACGTATAATCCCCTCTTCTTTACAAAATTCATGAAATTATCTAGACTTGTACTCCCCTCCATTATTTGATCTCAAGCATTTCAGTTTCTTTCATGTCTTCCTTTCTACCTCTACTTTCCATTGTTTAAACTTCATGAATGCTTCACTTTTGTTTTTCATGAAGTTGACCCAAACCTTTCTTGAGTAATCGTCAATGAAGGTAATAAAGTATTCTGCTCCACCTTTGGATTTAATTAGTGAAGGCCCTCATACATCAGTGTGTACATAATCTAGTATATCTTTGCTCGTATGAATTGCAGTTTTATATCTAATCTTACATTATTTACCGAAAACACAGTACTCACAGAGATCCAGTTTACAGGCTCTGACACCCTTCAACAATTTTTTTTTATGAAGTTCCATCATACCTTGTTCACTCATATGCCCTAAACGGATATGCTACAACGTTGTGTCATCTGTGTTGGACTCAACATCTGTGGTTACATAAGCTCCACCTGTAACCGTATTCCCTATCAACCTGTTAAGGTTCCAAATCATCTGACCTTTCATGATAACTATAGATCCCTTACTAACTTTGAGGACTCCACCTGCTGCTGTATATTTGCAACCATTCAAATCGAGAGCCCCCAGAGATATTGAGTTTTTTTTTAATTGTGGGACATGCCTCACATCTGATAAGGTTTGTACTATCCCATCAAACATCTTGATTTTGATAGTTCCTATTCCAATGGTCTTGTCGCATCGTTCCCCATTAAAACAGACCCACAACTATATGATTTGTAGATTTCGAACCAGTTTTTAGTTGGGCACATATGAAAAAAACAACCAAAATCTAAAATCCAAGAATCAGTAAATTGATTCTTACCTGAAGATATAGAGAGAAGATCTTCATCATCTCCGTCAGAGCTATCGGTCAGGCTAGCTTCATCATATGTTTTTTTTATTTCTTTCCTCTTCATATCATCCTTTCTTTTCGGGCAGTCTCTCTTCATATGACCTTCCTTTTTGCAGTAATAGGAAATAAACTTGCCTTCCCCTTTGATTTTGACCGACTTACGCTTCCATACCTCCTTTGATTTAATCTGCCCCTTTCATGAATCTCTTTGTGTTTTCCAAAGAAACATTCTCCTTGAGATTTAATACTGTTAGTCTTCTTCCTCGTCTCGTTTGACATAAAAGTAGCAGTGACTTTGTCCGTCTCAAGAGTCTCCTTCCCGTAAAGTAGAGTCATAACCAAGTGATCGTATGATCCTAGAAGCGAAGCTAATAGAAGTAGGGTCTTGTCTTCATCCTCGATTTCGACCTCAAGACTTGCTAACTGGCTTATGATCTGGTTGAACTCATTGAAATGTTTAAGCAGATCTGTGCATTCTTCCATCTGAAGATAATACAACTGCTTCTACAAGAACAATTTGTTCGTTAGAGATTTCGGCATGTAGATACTCTCGAGTTTTATCCAAACCTCCAGAGCAGTTTTGAGATCCACCACATAACACAAGGTGTCATTTGAGAGATTCAGACAAATCGCATTTACTGCTTTTTCCTCCATCTCTTGCCACTCTTCGTCGTCAATCTTTGACGGTTTCTTCAATTTCCCTAGCAAAGCCTTAGCCAAACCTTGCTATATCAAAAGATCCTTCATCATTCGTCACTAAAGGGTGAAATTGTTTTTTCCATTGAACATCTCAATGTCATACTTGACGCTTGAGCCCTTTCCTGTCATCGCGGTAGTAAACCTCAAAACGCGGAATAACATTGTAGGCTCTGATACTAATTTGTAGAAACGAAAAACAATCCATGAAAAATAAAAAAGAAGAAACAAACACAAAAGAAAGAGATAATCAACCACAACGCGAAGATATACGTGGTTCGGCAACGTGCCTATGTCCACGAGAGATTAGGGCTTCTTTACTGACAATGGATAATATGGTTACAATTCGCTCTCTTCCTCATGCCTCTCTGTTTGTATCTAATTACGAAGAGATATGTGTTTTTCCCTTAACCCTTAACTTTGGATAAACCCTCAATCGCAACGATATATATCGAGTCCCAGATATATGGTATAAATTATCGAAATACCCTTGTACGGATATATATATTAAGTCCCAAAGATATCAAATCTCATGTATGGATATATCCGAACCTTGGCAAATATATTTCCTTAGAATACAAGACATCAATCCTCAACAGATTTAGGGGCTCGATTCATTGCCGTTTTCTTGTATCACAATGTTTGAATTTTCTCTCTATAATAATAATTGGTTTTTTCATATGGTTTTTCTCTTGTTCTCTCTTTTCCAGATCAATCTCCTTTTATCTCTAGCTAAAAGAAATGCTCTCTCTCTATACCACATATTTTATTTCGAAGTTAAAGGGATTTTTCACCCTGAAAGATAGAAACTGCAATTTGCAGTTATTTTTTTTTTTACTGATCTTTTTATGTACTGTCAATATTTCGTATTCATTTTGTTTTCTTGGTGTGAAATTTATGAAAAATGAACAATATTGGATATTGTTGAATTCTGATGTGCTTTGATCACTTGTACCATTAATAATGATTAGGTTTGATCACTTGTAGAAAAAGATTAGGACATATCAAACGGTTGCCTGATTGAATGACTACCTTAAGTTCTTTGTAGTGCCTCTGTTCATCAACGTAAAGCTTATCTAAGGTTGTGCAATGGCTGACATGCCTGAAGGAACCATCAAAACTAAAATTTTCAACTTTATCTATGTTTGGTTTATTTTTTAGTTTATGTAAATTTAGGCAATGTAGAAGATCATTCACTCAAGAGTACAAATTGTTAAAATGAATGTTCTATTGATTTATTTTTGAGTTTATGTAAATTTAGGTAAAGTTAAAAACCATTCACTCACTTATCAAAAAAAAAAAAGACCATTCAATCAAAATTACAAACTGTTAAAATGAACGTGTATACTTTAAGTTCTCGTGGATGCATTTCTTTGTGCTCATGCCCTTGGGCAGGTGACCTAGATGGGAAGATTTTTCCAAACCAGAAGATGCAGAACCAACATAGAACCAATGGATGATTATTTTTATTGTTTCATTCTAGGGGAAATTGTTCAATATTATTGTCCGCAGTTTGATATAATATTTTGGGTTTTTACAATGTAGTGATAAGGTGCATCAATCACCTTATTTTGGATTTGAAAAGGACATAAAGAAGTTTTTTTTTAATTCCAAAAGTCCAACTATATGAATGTTCTAATTGTTGGATGTATGAATATTGTCGGATGTATGTTCTATTTGCATGCTTTAATATTTCTTCATACTCAATTTTCGCTCTCTTTTTCATTCAGTGACATGTCTTTTGACTTTTATGGAGCCTTGGTGTTCATACACTTTGATTCATATGCTTTAAGTGTTTTTAGGTAGTTACAAAGGGCATTGATTTTGTTTTCCTTTTCTATATTGAACTTGTTACTATTACCGTGGTATAGACTATAACACATGCTAAGTCTTTTGAACTATATGTGTTTTTCTAATTGAATTGATGGAGTTTGCCTGATGATATTTTTACCCTTTAAATGCAGTTTGATGCAACTGCAATATTATGTTTCCACCCTTTCGGATGGATCCCCCTTTTGTTATGGGGCTACTCATTGGGAGAGCCCAACTCAGCATCCGATGCTCTCACTAAAGAGGGAGCGGCACAAGACATCAAACAAGAGATTTTTTCGGGCACCTTTTTTACCACATGGTCCCCTATTATTTGTGTCATAACTTCTTGCTTATATTTTGGATGTAAAACATTTTTTGAGCCCCTTTGTAGGTTTTTGTATAGAGCAATCTATTTGTGGGCTGCCTAACACTTATATTTTGATGGTTTCTCCATAACATATATTTGCAAGTTAGGTACTTGGATTATGATTCCATGACATCATTTTTTTGGTATTAATCAATGGTTTGCTTTGGCTTGATAAAGTATTTGCATAGCCAAGTGTAATGGTAAGGCATGTAATTTCCTATAAAGGGATTTATAGGAACTTTTCTATCTTGATGTACCGCGTTTTCAAAGGCTTGTAAATGGTATTACCAACTTTTTCGTGTTGCTACCGCACATGCTCTTATAAGCAAAACATAAGTAAATGTGTCCGGTGCACAATTCATCATAAGCATAAGTTCATAGACTCACAGAGAAACTTTTGGCTTCATTGTAATTTCACAAGCACCAATAACATATTGTAAGATAGAGTTGAAGGCTTACTCTCATTAGCCTCCATCTTCCAGCACCTGCAAAGATTGTTTTTAAAAGCCTAGCCATTTACATTCCATCAAAGCAAAAGAGCATCATCATATCGACCTGCACTAATAGTGCACTGAGTAATGCCTTCCATGTATATGTGTCGGGTTTATTTCCTGATGCCTTCATATGGTTGTAGATTGTAATATTGAGTATAACCTCCCCAACTTTTAACAAGCAATACATTAGTATATCATATATGATAGCATTTAGGTGCAACCCATCTTTCAAAATTTGCCTGAATGTGCTTAGAGCCAAAGCCGCCCCACCTTTGGACAACATCTTCTATGGGTTTAAGCCTATTTTCCATCATTTCTTGATAAGCATCAATGGCTAGTTCAAGCTTCTCATTTCTTACAAAAAGACTTTGTATAATCAATGCCTACTTCAGGTTTCCCATTTCTTAGAGCCAAAGCTAGCCTTTTGTTGCATTCCTTTCTATAATCATATGAGTGGGAGAGAGGGGGAGGAAGGGAGAGAGAGATAGGGTTCCTGTTTCAGCCAGGGGCAAATGAGAGAGATATGGTTCATGTTTAGATAACACATTAGGCACAAATTGGGCACCTGATTTTCTATTTTTTGTATAATTAGACAACCCACAAGCTCCTCAAATCAGTCATGCAAAGATGATCACTATTCTCACTATAAACAATTAAAAATGTTCTTGCAATCTTTCTCTCTCTCTCTCTCTCTCTCTCTCTCTCTCATGCTATACTGTGTAATATATTGTTGCATTGCTCTTAAAAGTTACATTTTCACATTTGTCGATTTTCAATAAACAAGAAAAAGATTTGTGCACAAGTACATTCACAAAGTCCCCTTCATCTTCATCATTCTCAACATTACCCAAATACTCCACTGACTCATCATCATCTTCACTTACCTCAAACTTATTACAAATACTCTACTGAACCATCCTTTAGATTTCTAAGCTCAAGGGTTCCATACAAAAGCCCGGAAAGGGGCTCAAAAAATGCTTTACATCCAAAATATAAGTAAGAAGTTAATATACAAAAAATGGGGGACCATGTGCTAAAAAAAGTACTAAAAAATATCCCATGTTTGCTGCTGTGTCTTGCTCCCTCTTTTCCGAGAGCGTCAGATGCTGAGTTGGGCTATACCAATGCCTAGCTCCATAACAAAAGTGGGACTCATCCATAAAGGTGGAAACAAAATGTTGTGGTTGCATCAAACTGTCAGTAAGGAGTAAAAAAATTATCACTAAGGGACTCCAAATTTTATGGCCAGAATAAATCATAGATATATACAAAAGAAATGATTATATGAAACAAAATATATTTAACTAGCTTACATGTATGCCATTGGGAAGAGTTCCATAATAGTAAAAGCTTACCTAAAAGGCACCACTATAATCTTGAATCATAGCATTCGACGACCAATCTGTGTACATGTTATCTATCATTGAAATCTGTAAAGTAAGTTAAAAAACAACAGAACTTGTCATACAAGTGGTGAGAGTAAAAAAAAGGTAGACAGAGAGAATACTAGGTAATCAATTTTTACAAAATAATCAATATTTTACCCCTGTAAAGTGTGAATCACTACTTTTTGACAATAAACAAGTATGTGAATTATGTCCCACTTCGTTGCACATACGACATGTAACAAGCTTCTGCGGCGGTTTCTCTAATGGTGATTTACTTCTTGTGGTCGAAGGGCAGCCCTTTGTTGTTGTCAGCAATGGATTTTGCAGTATAACATTACTTGCTTAACAATCTTGATTACTTTTATTGCACATAGGTCAAACTTGTATTGCATTTTCAATACTTTTCCCATGGTAAGGAGGAAACCTTATAACTGTTTGGTGTCTCTTTCTGGCTCAGCAGCATGGAATGAGAATGATACAATGAAGTGCAATAGAAATATTTAGACTTTAGAAGCAATTGGCATACTCGATCAATTAAACTACAAAAACATTTATAATTCGAAAGACTTACCATGTGTCATACTCTATACCACCACAATAATAACATGTTCGATATAGAAAGGGCAAACAAAATCAAGGGCTTTATGAAAGTCATTGAATACATGTCACCAGATGCAAAAGAGAGTTAAAATAGAGAATAAAAAAATATTAAAAAATGCAATCACAGTCTAATTTGAGAGCAAAAACAAAAAAAGTGGCATGTTCCATCATGTCACAAAGTAAAAATCGTTGCTCATGAGAGGAAATAGATAGAAAAGGAACATTAGTATGTGCATCATACACTTTTTTTTGGGTTAAAGTACACAAAAAATGGCCAAGTTAATGAATTAATTGGGGATTCATAAAAAACAACACAAAGTTACAAGGCAAAAGAACGGAAGTTTGAGAAACAATAAGCCATGAAGTTTTCATGTAGGCATAAGGGGTAGGAACTATAGTCCAAGTTTTAAATCCAAAACTATGCCTAAATTAAAATAATTAACTTATTCATAAATGGTAGAATAACTGAATAAAGCACAAACAATTCAATCAATCTGATTGATCACGACTAGATGTCTACAACTGTAGCTGTGCCATTAGCTCAAGAGTTTGTTGATTGGGAACTAGAAGAATTTTATAGCTAGATAAGAAATTGGCAACAAACATCATTAGATTTTGCGAACTACCAAAACAGACATAAAATACTTGAAAAACCATTCATATGAGTTGTAAGAAGCTCTATAGTCACTCTTTAAATAAAAATCAGGCAGCCATTGAAATCCACCTTATTCAACCGTAATTTACTGAAATAGGCCATCTTTTCTTTTAATACAATGCCTTAAGAGGTCGAGAAAAAGCTCAAGTCTGTCGATTATTTATGTCATGGATGTTTCTTCTACAATCTTTACTTTCTTGTGTTAACTTGCATTCGCCAAGATATTTAATGGAGATATTTGGTCTTAGTGAAGGTTCTTTCTGGTTTTATGAGATCTTCTATTTTGGTTCACAAAGAAGAGCTGCAAGTCTGCAAAGGTTTTCAGTGCATTATCTTGGAGTTAATCCTCTAAGAATAGAGATGAGTTGAAATTTTCAGTTTTGATAGTTCCTTCAGGCATGCCAGCCATTGCACAACCTTAGATAAGCTCTATGTCGATGAACAGAGGCACTACAAAGAAATTAAGGTAGTCATTCAATCAGGCAACCGTCTGAAATATCCTATTCTTTTTCTACAAGTGATCAAACCTAATCCCTTAAATTTTGAAATAAAATGTGTGGTAGAGAGAAAGAGAGGGAGCATTGCTTTTAGCTAGAGATAAAAAGAGATTAATCTAGAGAAAGAGAGAGCAAGAGAAATACTAAATGAAAAACCCAATTATTACTACATAAAGAAAATTCAAACCTAATGATACAAGAAAATGGCTTATGATACGACTCAATCAAGCAAATGAATTCCATCTCTTGTATTGATTCGTTTGAGAAAAAGAGATTCATGTAGATAGAGAAGCCAAATGAAAAAACCCAATTATTACTACAGAGAGAAAATCCAAACCTTGTGATGCAAGAAAATAACAATGGATCAAGCCCAAAATCTTAAATAAAGAGACCAAGATCATCCACTTTAGCATAAGAGAGAACGACCTTTGCAGCTGTGGTAACTTTGCTAGGGTTTAGGGCAAAGAGTTCTACAAAAAAGAGAGAGGGAGAGTAGAATTTCTGCCTTCGTTTGCCCTTCAAAAGAGTACTTTGTAGAGGGAGAGTGACCCTACTAGGGTTTGGGGCAAAGGCTTCCATAGAGACGAGAGCAGAAGAGCAGGTTTGGGGTAGAGAGTTCCACAGAGTAGAGCAGGAGAATAAATTTTTGCATGCGTTTCCATTCAAAAGAGTACTTTAGAGAGTGAGAGGAAGAAGAAAACGCTCTCGTGAGGTCAACGACAACTTTTGGGAAGCTAGTTAGACGGTAAGCCTCTAATCTCATCTTGAGATTTGGATATAAATCCAACGGCTATCCATTGGGGTCCTATACAATTGGGTGTGTAAAGGTCATATAGGATTATTACTTTTCTAGGAGATTTTTTTTAAAGAAAAAGTTTATATAAGGTCACAACAATTAATATGCATCTAAAAAATTCATCGGAAAATATTGTTTTAATGTTGAAAAACCTTCTAATTGAGCATCTCGACATCGAGATGTATGAATATGAAAAAACAAAGATTTTGAGTCCCAGAAATAGTGCATCTTGCAACACATTATCTAGACAGTTCATTTTCAAGATTTTCACGTGCTTATAGATCTACTTAATTTTAACAATTTTAGAGTTTAATATTTTATAATTAGTGATGAAAATAGATTTTTAGATAATCTTAAGAATCTTTTATACCAAAATTACATGTTATGATAGAATTTGGAGGTGAGCATTGTTTAATGTTGCAACCTTATAGAAACCACACCCTTTTTTTAATGTTAATTATAGATTTTTTAGATAAAGGAGCAAAGCTTCAAAAATTACAATAGCAATAATAGATGAAGAATAGAAGAATATAAACAGTACTCCCTACTTCCAAAAATGAACTATCTCAATTGTGGAAACCAACATAACCCTCACAACTACAGATCCAACACCACAAACTCCCTAAAGGCTCGTTTGGTTCCTTTGATTCAAATTTCTAGGAGTCACTTTTGCAGAAAAAGGCCAGGCCAATCGTGTTTGGTTCGCTTAAAATTGACATTTCTGTTGGAATTGAGATTTCTGTGGGATTTCTGAATAAGCCAAATTTGGAAATCTCAATTCTGTTGAAATAGATGGAATTGACATTTCAGGAAACGATACATTTTTTCACGGACCTGTCACTGCCTTGCGGTAAGTTAGATTGAATAATTTTTTTGAAGTCCGTAGGCTTCTCCAACCTTAATGAGTAAGGACCTTTCATCTGTGAATGAAAACAAAACCCTAGCAGTTGAAGAACAAAAACATTGTAAAAATTTACAGAATGAAGTTATATCAAAATTTAGAGAGAGAAATCATATCAAAATTTTAGATAGGAGAACTATATCAATTTTTAGTGAGAGAAAGTACATGAAATTTTTTAGAGAGAGAAAATACAGGAAATTTTTTAGAGAGAAACTATCTCAATTTTAAAGTTTTAGAGAGATCATGTTTTAGAGAGAACATTTTAAAATTTTAGAGAGAAAAACTATCTCAAATCTTAAGTTTTAGGCTGAAAATACATAAAATTAAAATTTTAAGTTAGATTGAATAAATTTTTTGAGGTCTGTAGGCTTCTCCAACCTTAATGAGCGAGGACCTTACATTTGTGAATGAAAACAAAACCCTAGCAGTGTTGAGAACCTTTACCAACTGCTACTGCAGAACGAAAACATTGTAAAAATTTACAGAATGAAGCTATATCAAATTTTAGAGAGAGAAAACATATTAAAATTTTAGATAGGGAAACTGTAACAAATTTTAGAGAGAGAAAGTACATTAAATTTTTTAGAGAGAGAAAATATATGAAATGTTTAAGTTAGATTGAATAAATTTTTTGAGGTCCGTAGGCTTCTCCAACCTTAACGAGTGAGCACCTTTCATCTGTGAATGAAAACAAAACTCTAGCAGTGTTGAGAACCTTTGCCAACTGTTGCTGAAGAACGAAAATATTGTAAAAATTTACAGAATGAAGCTATATCAAATTTTAGAGAGAAAAACATATTAAAATTTTAGATAGGGAAACTATAACAAATTTTAAAGAGATAAAGTACATTAAATTTTTTAGAGAGAAAAAATACATGAAATTTTTTAGAGAGAAACTATCTCAATTTTATCATTTTAGAGGGATCATGTTTTAGAGAGAGCATTTTAAAATTTTAGAGAGAGGAACTATCTCAAGTCTTAAGTTTTAGGCTGAAAATACATGAAATTAAACTTTCAAGTTAGATTGAATAAATTTTTTGAGGTCCGTAGGCTTCACCTTAACGAGCGAGGACCTTACATTTGTGAATGAAAACAAAACCCTAGCAGTGTTGAGAACCTTTGCCAACTGTTGTTGAAGAACGAAAACATTGTAAAAATTTACAGAATGAACCTATATCAAATTTTAGAGAGATAAAACATATTAAAATTTTAGATAGGGAAACTATATCAAATTTTAGAGAGAGAGAGAGAGTACATGAAATTTTTTAGGAAGAGAAAATGCATGAAATTTTTTAGAAAGAAACTATTTCAATTTAACATTTTAGAGAGAGCATTTTAAAATTTTAGAGAGAGAAACTTTCTCAAATCTTAAGTTTTAGACTGAAAAAATATATTAAACTTTTAGAGAGAAACTGCATTAAATTTTAGAAAGAGGAACTACATAATTTTTTTTAAAGAGAAATATCTCAAAACTTTTAGATAGAGAAACTATATCAAATTTTAAATTTTAAATTTTAGAGAGATAAAGTATATTAAAATTTTAGAGAAAGAAACTATTTGAAATTTTTTAGATAGAGAAACTATCTCAAATTTAAAGTTTTAGATAGAGAAAGTATCTCAAAATTTTAGAGAGAGAAACCATAGTAAATTTTACAGAGATAAATTACCTAACATTTTCCAGAGAGAGAAACTATCTCAAAAGATTTATAGAGAGAAACTATCTCAAATTTTAAGTTTTAGAGAGAGAAAGTAGTTCAATATTTTAGAGAGAGAAACTATATCATATTTAGAGAGAGAAAGTATCTAAATTTTTTAAAAAAGAAAACTATTTCAGAATTTTTAAAGAGAGAAACTAGTTCAAATTTTAAATTATTGAAAGAGAAAGTGTATTTAAATTTTAGAGAAAAAACTATATCAAATTTTAAAGAGAGAAACTATCCCATGATTTAAAAAGAGAGAGAGAAAGTATATCAAATTTGAGTTTTAGAGAGAGAAAGTATATCAAATTTTGTTTCAAAAAAATAGACATGAAAATTATTGTAAAGAATCAATGAATTTTGTACTGTATATCCAAACAAGAGATTTGAGAAATCCATGATAAGAATCTTTGATATTGGAAATCCATAGATCTTCTTAGATTTCAATTATCCAAAATTCCTAATTTCCTCCAATCCAAATAGGTCCTAACAGTTTTCTCTCTCTTTGCTAAGTTGAATTATATTGTAACGAATTGAAATTGGGTTTTTTGGTTCCTGCACTATTTTCTCTCTCTAAAACTTTTCTCTCTTTTTGTCTGATGAAAACTTGTCTTGCATCACTTGTTTCCCTTCCTTTCTTTAGATGGGTACTTGTTTGTCTCTCTTACTTGTGTAGAGATTTATTTCAGAAAGGAAATGTTTCAAGAGTTGATGGTCATTTGCAAATATTTGTGGATGTTATGCTAGAGAGAGAGAAAGATGCCCAACTGGTTTGGTGTTTGAAAAAAGAGGAAGACCCATTTCTTGACATTGCATGGAGGAAACAATAGAGAGAGAAAGAAAGAGAGAGAGAGAGGATTTGCAGTTCCAAAAAAAAAATATTCCAGACAATCCACATAGTAAGCATTTTTCTAGTTTTATCTTATGTAATCCAAACAACATACACCATATTCCAGAAAATGCCAATTCTAATAAATACTAATTACAAGATACCAAAAATGGAGGGAACCAAAAAGGCCCTATAAGAGAAGCAAAAGATGTACCATGCTAGAAGAATTGTTCACATGATGATGATTTATGTTTCCAGGAATGAAGAGATTCCTAGGCCTGGTATTCAAACTCGACCGAGTTGACTCGGACTCGTCCTACTCCTGAGGCCGCGATAGGCCTCAGTCAATGGTGCAA
>NW_006499930.1:1150040-1162350 GCF_000471905.2 Amborella trichopoda | reverse complement strand
ACTCGATTTCCGATCCGGATGGCCGATTCGCCGATCCGGATCGGTTTTTTGAAAGCCCGATCCGGGTCACCGATCCGTTTTTTAAACCATTGGGTGCAACTATTCGGAGGACACATCAAATGTAGATGACTCGCTAGAAGTTTCAAAGACTCGTCCAAAATCAGTAAGAATTGCCTATTTCTCCATTGTCGTGGTGGAAACTCGGTTTGCAAAAAATGAAAAGTTTTTTGAACTATAAATCCAAAATTTTGGAGTGATTTTGATTGATTATTGGAAACATTTCTGTGTTTTGACAACAATATAATTTATATGATACGATTTGAATTGAAATTAGGGTTCTTGTGCGAAATTTTTTTTTTCTGCCAAACCCCTCTGCTCTATCTCATTTCTACAACAAATCAGATGAGGTTTGTTTTTGTTTTAGGAGCTTTTGATATCAGCTTTAAAAGCCCTTTAAATATCCCTAGTTTAATGTCTCCATTGCCGATTTATTTCGTGCAACAAAGAGTTTTTGTGTGATTTTTTTTTTTTTTTTTTCTGTCAAACCTCTATGTTCTATCTCATATCTACACCGATAATGTTTGGTTTGTTTTGAAGCTTTTGATATCAGCTTCAAAAGCCCGATCCATGGTTTTATTTCTCCATTTCCGACCGATTTCGCGCAATAAAGAGTTCTTTGTGCGATTTTTTTTTTCATGCCAAACCTTTCTATTCTATCTCGTTTCTACACCAAATCAGATGAAGTTTAATTTCTTTTGAAGCGTTTGAAATATCTTCAAAAGCCTAAGAAATATAAATTTTAAAATATACATTTTTAAGAGAGTTATGGAAAAAATCTCCAAAATAAATTAAAAAATGGTATTCACAACCTTTTGAATTTAAAAGTTAAGAGTACCAACCAGTAGCCTCCATGTTATATATATCTTACCATTATTTGCTCTTTTGAAATTAAAAAGTAAGAGTACTAAAGAATACGTATTGCCGCTATTATATATACACAATAACGTTTCATGATTTTCATTTCTCAATAAAAAAAAAAAAAAATGAGCATGTCTCGGGCGAGTAACTTGGACTCCCCCGAGCAAATCGCCTCGGCCAGAGCCTGAGTAACTTGGCCGAGTCGAATTTTTGAACCTTGTTCCTAGGTGTAAAAGAGATTTCCCAGTCCAAATCTAAAGTGGTTAGTGGTTTTCCAAACAATCACTCACAACGAATCAAATGTGATGAAGAGTGTAGTGAATTTTTATAGAGCAAACTTTCTATGCCCCTTAGAGCATAGAAGTTCTATCCTCCCCCTTATCTAACCGTTCATTTTGAATAGAGGGCTAATATTGCCGCAATCATAATGTCACGTCTCTGCACTATTTTATTTTTAATTATTTTCTATAAACTATTTTAATACCAAATTTTGAACGTGCCTTCCTCTCTTAAACTCACACTAACGAAAAATATAAACAAAAATATTTTCAATAAAATCAAATGGCCAAAATACCCATGAAAGTTTCAAGGGATATTTTGGTCATTATATTTTATCTAAAAATTATTTTCAATATTTTTTATAGGTGCGCCCCAATGAGAAGATGGCACATACCAAATTTCATATTCATATAATTTGTATAAAAAAAAAACTAAAAATAAAATACTTTGAGATATCAAATCTAAGATCAAACAGTGAGTGGCTCTCTTGATCAGAATTGGATGATTGGATGGTAGGGGGAGGATAGAACTTCTATGCTGTTGGGGAAGCATAGAAACCTTTCCTATTTTGTATGAGGGTAACTTTGAGCAAGGCTCCATTGACAAACTAGAGTTAATGTCTATTCCAAAAAGGGTGATGTTCGACCATCAAATACTATTGAGAAATGTAGTTTCAATACTGGAAATGTTTGTGATAACCTTGAAATATATTTTTATCTTTAATTATAAAATTTAAAGCTTCAACATAATGTAGTGTAGATCGAGCAAATCTATGAAAGCTTGAAAATCTTGAAAATTGATGGTCCAAAAATATGTTACAAGCTTAAAATCCAATTTTTTTCTCATGTCCAGTCTTGATGTCGAGATGATCAATTTCAAGATATTTGGGCAACAAAACAACCCCTTCTTGATATTTGGGCAACAAAACAACCCCTTCTTGCAAAATTTTTGAGGTGGGCTCTAATTTGATTGGTTAGAACCTCGGCTCTATATAAACTTTTTCCCTCCAAAAATGGTACGGCTTCGAAAATTTTTGAATGGTATATTTATATTAAGGGTGCGGTTTGTATAGAGCCAAGGCTCTAAACAATCAAAATAAAGCGCACCTTTAAATAGTATCGAGAAATGTGGTTTCAATATTGGAAATCTTTGTGATAGCTCTAAAATATATTTTCATCTTTAATTATAAAATTTAAAGCTTAAACAAATAGTGTAGATCGAGCATATCTATGAAAACTTGAATATCTTGAAACTTGACGGTAAAAAAATGTGTTACAAGATGCACTATTTTCAAAACTAGAAATCCAATTTTCTCTCATGCCCATGCATCTTGATGTTGAGATGATCAATTTGAGGATATTTGGGCATCAAAACAACCTCTTCTGGTGAAATTTTTGAGGTGGGCTCTAATTTGATTGTTGAGAGCCTCGGCTCTAATATAAACTTTTTCCTCGTAATTAATGCATGTGACATGCAATAGCACCAGGATCCGGGTCTGAATCCTCAGCTAGCCTATATGAAGCTCAACAGGATGAAATACTTTGCAGACAAAATGCCACATTTAAAATCAAATAAGCCACTACAAAAATTTTAAACACAAGGATCAGGGTCTGAATCCTCA
This sequence comes from Amborella trichopoda, assembly GCF_000471905.2. The sequence continues at coordinate 1,159,532 of NW_006499930.1, read as the reverse complement.
GCTAGCCTATATGAACCTACATCAACTGTAAGGATTGCAGGTCAAAATTGCCACTCCTCATCCTTTCAAATATATCATAGACAACATCAACTGTAGAGAACTTCATCTAGAAAATTCTAAAAGACTTGGATTTAAACAACAATACCCTCCATAGGATGCATTTATAGAAGGCGCACAGGGCAGAAGGTCATAACTTGAAACAATTACTTCAACCTCAAGCCATAAGTAGCAGCCCAGAGGAAGCTAAATATGACCCCAGAGTTGCAAAGTGCACAACATCTAATCCATTTATAATGAATGAACTGAGCAATCAAATCAGCTGGACTAACAAAAAAGCATTCATTGATATTTCACATACACAGGAAATTATTTCACAGTTCACAAGAAACACGCTTGAGACCCTGTGCCAAGAGGAGGATAAAGTAGAATTTACCAAAACAAGGGTGCAGGCACAAGCTAAGCAATAGTACAGTCCTGAGAAGCCCTAAGAGTTTAACATTTTTATCAATTTTCTTGCTTTTCTTGTCCATTTTGATCAGCTAATCGCATACTTACTAGAGTTGCATAAATATGAAGCAGGAGCTCGCAGAGGCAAGAGCACCAGGGAAATTATAGGTTTCAATGCAATCTAGGTTAGGCAGACAAGAAGGTTGTTTTGAGTTCAGTACAATAGTGTCAATAATAACGAATTGAATATTATCATCGTCATATCTTCACTACGAAAAGAGAGCTTCATGGAAAGATGCAACTTCTTGAAGTAGTGAAAAGTGAAAACATTGTAGACTTCTTAATCTCACAATGAAATGGTGGGAGGAGGAGATAATGCGAAAGGAAAAAAGCAAGGTCATTTGCAACAAAATCAAGTGTTTCCCAAGAATGAAGAGATTTCTTGGCCCTAACAACTTCTGCAGTGAGTAAAGATCTACTGGAAAATTAAAGTCAAGTATCACTCCCCAAAGACTTAGTCATGATAAATTGAATCAAGCATGCACAAGGTTGCATGATTTTGGAGTATTGGCGTTTGAGATAAAGGCTTCAACGAGATAACAAATTCAGTGAACTCTGAAAATGGCATGAATTGAACTTCAAAACTTAAAAGGTTCGAAATTTGTAATAGAAAAGGATTTGAAGCCAAAATAGAGAGAAAATTTCACAAATGAATTTGAAGTACACCAAGAAGGATACATGATAGACAAAAATGCCATATTTCAAACATCCAAGCTTCAGGTACTACCATCATAACAACACATGCACCATTTCTCATATTATGTAGAAGTCTCAACACCTTAGACGATCAATCTAACAGGACCATAGCTGACGAGACTGGAGCAATTAATCTCCCAACACTTAAGTTGAAAAATATGAATCCCACACTCACCATTCCATGAATAAGCACTAGATGATCCACCAAATTTGAGGACATGTACAATTCTTTTCTCCTTACAATCATTTTATGTGCTTGCCAATGAAACCAAATCAGCCACTGAAAAGCTTTTATGTACCGATCTCTCAGAACAGGAAAAGAAGATGACAAAATGTTGCTTCTCAACATTGCCAAGAACATGGATACAAAGAACCTTCCCATATTGAAAAGTTATAGCTTGAACAACATATGTCAACCACGATCCAAATGTATCAGTTCAGAGTGAGAAAACTCGATTGCAGTGTTTGTAATTGCCCAACAACTAATACATCATGATGATCACAAGCCAAAATTAAGCAAACTGAAACTTGACCAAGAATAAAGCAATCAACTGGAATTTCTCAGAAGAAAACAGTTGTCTGTATATAAACAAATTCTAACAACGGCACTGTGACCCTGTGAGAGAGATGAAGAGAGAGAGAGTCCAGATTTTGCATCGATAAGTCAGGAACAAAGAATTGACTGAAACAACCTGACTAAGAAGCACGAACAAAGCAATCACTGAGAATTTATTTGAAGAATACCTTACTCCACATACAAACAAATTTTAACAAATGCACCATGAGAGAGATAAATAGATGGATGCAGAGATTAGAGAGAGATTTATTTAAACAGGTGGAGAGAGAGAGAGAGAGAGACTCAATTCAAGGAACAGCATCAAGTCTAGCATCAATGAAGAGCCCTCTGTAAAGACCATCACCATTATCAGGCACATTCTCCACCCACCTCCAAACCCCTTTTCCCACTCCAAAACACTCCCACATTGCCAAATCCTTTACCCCTTTACCCGAAAAGAACACTCTCTCTCCACCCCCAAAAGCCTTAAACCTGAGCCCACCTCCTCTAAACTCTCAAAAATCTGTAATGGCATCATCGCCGCCTCATCCCACTCCAAACTCTCCAAATCCAATCTCAAAATTATCACAGCTGAGCATTGTGAATTCACTGCATGAGAAGATTTCAAACTGCCCACCGTTAACAAACGCCCTCGAGGTCCACGAACTAGCCGGCGCCTCTTCAAAATATCAAAAACATCTCCCATTCATTCCTTTCAAGCTTTTTCCACGAATCTCCATTACATAACTCACTCAATTCGCAACAAACAAGCTTCCATTGACTTCTCCACGGGGAACCCACATCAGAAAGAGCATAAACAGTGAGAACTGGACTCCAAAGAGCATAAACAGTGAGCACTAGACTCCTTGGTTTCGAGCACAAACCAGAGGAGAAATTTCTCCACAGCCCCATGCTCCCAAGAGAGAGAACTGCGAGCTCGGTGAGCACAATTACAGTTTTGCTACTGGGAACAACGGTCCCATGCTGGCACCAGGCCGAGCCCAGCGAGGGAAAAATGGTAAATTTCCTCGTGAGAGGGTTGCAGAGATCAACTCCTGAATCGTTATCACACCAGATGTAAAGCAAGCCTTGATAAGATGCCACCGGAGTAACATGAGAAAAGGGTAAGAATTTTAGAGAGAGACGAAACCACTGGTTTTGGGCTTATATAAGGGGAAAGCAATTTTCCGGCGAGTGGTGGGTAGTTTCCCGGCGATGTTTCCGGCAATGGGAGGAGGAGGAGGAGCCATGGCTCTGAGGGGAGGGTTTGGAGGAAGGAGGGGGAGGAGAGAGAGTGGTTGAAGAGTTTGCAGACGGAGCGAAAGGAGAGGACTTGGGGGATGGAGAGGTGAGATAAAATGAGGTGGAGAGTGTCTTTTGGGAGGAGGTGGAAGAGAGAGAGGGGGGATAAGGAGTCCATGTTGCCTGCAATTTGCTCATGCAAAAGCAACTGGTTCTGTAACGCCGCCCCAAGTGGTAGTTGACTTTCTCATTAAAGGGTTGGCAGCGGGTTTGGATCGGACGCGGATCCAAAAATAGTGTGATATCTAAACCTGTACCTAAATAGCATTTGGGTCCTAGATTTGGACCTGGATCCCGACCCCACGCATTATATCCAATTTTTGGACTTATTCCTAGACGCGGATCGGATCTTTCCCTTGGGTCTTAGGTCAGGTTCGGGCCATTGCCACCTACACTTATGAAGGACCCCACGCATTACATCCAATTTTTTGACTTATTCCTAGACTCGGATCGGGTCTTTCCCTTGGGTCTTAGGTCAGGTTAGGGCCATTGCCACCTACACTTATGAAGTTAGGTGTTTTTTCCTTTTTTGGGGTAGATCAGTAGGGCCCGTTTGAAAGTAAACCACACTATAAGGTTACAACTTTAAAATGTAGAATTAAAAATGCACCTAAAAAATCTATCGAAAAATATTGTTTTAATATTGAAAAATCCTCTAATTGATCATCTAAACATTGTGATGTATGAATATGAAAAAAAAGAAAGATTTTGAGTCCCAAAAATATTGCATCTTGCAATATATTACTAGACCGTCTGTTTTCAAGATTTCCATAAGTTTATAGATCTACTTGATTTTAACTAGTTTTAAAGTTTAAAATTTTATAATTAAATATGAATATAGATTTTGATATTATCCTAAGAATGTTTTATACCAAAATTAGATATTATGATAAAATTTGGAGGTGCGCCTTAATTGGATTGTTTAAGGCCGCAACCTTATAAAAACCACGCCCTTTAGAAATAGTTAGTGGCTATTGTTGGTAGCATAGTTGAGGGAATTGAAGCTTAGAGGAGTAGTTGATGCTCACGTGGTGCTTCTGAAGTTGTTTTGGTAAAGAGAGAGAGAGAGCATCTTGTTCTTTGAAACCTAGAAAAGTTATGATTAGAGTACATGTTACGTCCCAAAAATTTATAATACTGATACTCCTGAGATGCAACAGTCAAAACATATATACATCTCTTGATAGGACAAATTTACGGTGGCGAATTTTTACAAAGTAACAAAAGAAAGTTTAAGCACAACTACAATATCTTCTCAAAGTTGATCCTTACGAGCACTCAAAATGAAACCGCCGTTATCTTGAAAAATGTTTACCATAGTTTGATGAGTTTGGCTACTCAGTAAGTGATCATCATAATCCTAAAAACAATCATAGCTGAAAGATATCAATATTTTTTAAAAATGAGATCTATTAACAGAAATGCATTAACAGTTTCACTTTAAAAAATGTATGATTAAGTATACTCCGAATAATTGAAATGCATATAACATTTTAACGGCAGTACATAATTCAAAGGATTTCACAAATTACCCTACTGTCGTCCTAAGTAGGTCACCTATATACCCCATCAGCGTCCTGATGGGTCCACTTAATCTCTATTGGCGTCCCAGATAGGTCCACTTAATCTCTATTGGCGTCCCAGATAGGTCCATTTAATCCATGCAGGTCCACTTATACCTCACCGGCGTATCGGAGGAGCCCACTTAATCGCTACCGCTGTATCGGATAGATCCACTTATACGTCACCGGCGAACCGGATGAGTTCACTTGCATACTTAAAGTATTTCTAAATCTCTTTAAACGTTCGAAAGCAGCAATATTATGTACTCAACATATCACTGAAATTATTAATATGAATTTCACTGAAACCATTAATAACAGTCACTTTCAATAATATTTCAAAAATAACCAGTCAAATATTTTGGGCTCAAATTTAGAAAAGTAGCCATTTGTAGAGACATTCTAGCATAATTGTCAATCTAATATGTATAGAAAAACTCTTATAGAAATTCAAGAATACGAAATTATCACAATTTATGGGATGTTAATTCGCAAACAAACATTTCACAGACAATGCTATAATCAATTGCAAAAATATCAGTTTTCAACTAATAAGGCAGTCATTTGCACATGAAATTTACAATGTCTAAATATTCAAAAATAGTAGAAAGAAATCTCACAATTTTACTAAAAGCGGAAATATCAAATTTTTTTTTCTAAGAATTTACAGCATTTAAGATTTTTAACATAGATAAAATATCACAATTTTATTAAAAAGATTATTTTTCAAAATAATGAGGTCGCTTGAGCATAAAATTTATCGTGCCTAAAATTCATGATAATAAGCAAAAATAATTATTTCATTTCATTTTAAAAAACGGATTATTTTTCAAGATAATGAAGTCACTTACCTAAAATATTTGAGAGGGTGCTTTCAATAAAAATTCGGCTAGAGAGAGAAAGAGCTCACTGCGTTTCGATTAGAGAGAGAAAGATCTCAAAAATTTTCTACGGTGGGAGTCCTCGCCTTCCTATTTAAATTCTTAAGATACCTTATTATATTATCTTATTAAGTTACACCTCATACATGAGGTGTAAGAATTATATTACACCTGAACGTTTAAAGCTCATGTCCATTAAAGGACGTGGCAAGGCAGCAAAAACTTAAACCAAAAGCTTTTGAAAGTAGTGATGGTCCCTAAAGACCATCATGCTCATATGGACCATCACCTACTAAAAGTTTCTTCTTTTGTTTTTTTTTGTTGAAATTTTAGGATTATTACATTCTTCTCCCCATAAAGAAATTTAGTCTTCTAAATTTGTGTACCTGATTACTGAAAAAAATAGAGATATTTTATTTTAAGTACATTCTTTTTTAAATTTCCTAAGAATCTTAAACCTATTGCTCTGATACCATAATTGTCACGCCCCAAGAATTTACAATACTGATATTCCTGAGATGCGACAGTCAAAATATATATACATCTCTTGATAGGACAAATTTACTGTGGCGAATTCTAACAAAGTAACAAAAGAAAGTTTAAGTACAACTACAATATCTTCCCAAAGTTGATCCTTACGAGCACTCAAAATAAAACCGTCGTTATCCTGAAAAATGTTTACCATAGTTTGATGAGTTTGGCTACTCAGTAAGTGATCATCATAATCCTAAAAATAATCATGGTTGAAAGATATCAATATTTTAAAAAAAGGAGATCCATTAATAGAAATGCATTAACAGCTTCACTTTCAAAAATACATAATTAAGTATAATCCGAATAATTGAAATGCATATAACAATTTAACGGCAGTGCATAATTCAAAGGATTTCACAAATTACCCTACTGGCGTCTCAAGTAGGTCACCTATATATCCCATCAGCATCCTGATGGGTCCACTTAATCCCTATCGACGTTCTAGATAGGTCCACTTAATCCCTGCAGGTCCAGTTATACCTCACCGGCGTACCGGATGAGTCCACTTAATCCCTACCGCCATAGTGGATAGGTCCACTTATACCTCACTTGCGAACCGGATGAGTCTACTTGCATACTTAAAGTATTTCTAAATCTCTATAAACATTCGAAAGCAGCAATATCATGTACTCAACATATCACTGAAATTATTAATATTAATTTCACTAAAACCATTAATAACAGTCACTTTCAATAACATTTCAAAAATAACCAGTCAAATATTTTGGGTTCAAATTTAGAAAGGTAGCAGTTTGTAGAGACATTCTAGCATAATTGCCAATCTAATATGTATAGAAAAACTCTTATAAAAATTCGAGAATACGGAATTATCACAATTTATGGGCTGTTAATTCGCAAATAAACATTTCACAGACAATGCTATAATTAATTGTAAAAATATCAATTTTCAAATAATAAGGCAGTCATTTGCACATGAAATTTACAATGTCTAAGTATTTAAAAACAGTAGAAAGAAATCTCACAATTTTACTAAAGCCAAAATATCACATTTATTTCAAATAATTTTAAAGTATCTAAAATTTTATAACAATAGACAAGAAAAATAAATAAATTTATTTTTCTAAGAATTTACAGCATTTAAGATTTTTACCATAGATAAAATATCACAATTTTATTAAAAATATTATTTTTCAAAATAATGAGGTCGCTTGCGCATAAAATTTATCGAGCCTAAAATTCATGATAATAAGCAGAAATAAATATTCTATTTCATTTTTAAAAAGAACGGATTATTTTTTAAGACAATAAAGTCGTTTACCTAAAATATTTGAGATGGAGCTTCCGATAAATTTTCGGTTAGAGAGAGAAAGAGCTCACTACGTTTCGATTAGAGAGAGAAAGATCTCAAAAATTTTCTAGGGTGGGAGTCCTCGCCTCTCCTATTTAAATTCTTAAGATACCTTATTATATTAACTCATTAAGTTACATCTCATACATGAGGTGTCAGAATTATATTACACTTGAACATTTAAAGCCTACCTCCACTAAAAGCCGTGGCAAGGCAGCAAAAACTTAAACCAAAAGCTTTTAAAAGTAGTGATGGTTCTTAAGGACCATCATGCTCATATGGACCATCACTTATTAAAAATTTCTTTTTTTTTTTTCTTTTTTTGAAATTTTAGGATTATTACAGTACGATATTTGTAGAATGAGATTGTATGGTATATTATTATTTAGGGAAATTGAAATAAGGTCCGTTGTAATGGAATGTCTCAAAATTGAGCCATTATTACAAAGAAAGATAATGGAATGTCTCAAAATTGGGCCGTTATTACAAAAAAAAAAGATAATGAAATGTCTCAAAATTGAGTCATTATTACAAAAAAAGACGGAATCTTATTTTTTTCCTTTTTTTTATAAGATTGCACCGCCTTGCTTTGAACCTCTCTCTGATGCAAAGAAACGCCATCAAGCAATGAATCCCACTCGTAGTCAGAGCCCATTGAGTTGCCGGAATCTTCACCAGAAACCTCAATGGAAAAGTAGGTTTGGTCGGAAATTTCACTGAAAAAGTGGTTGTTGCCTGAACCAAGGGTGGGGTAGCTGGAAAAGATGGGTTTCCAGCGAGGCAGGCAACTTGCACAATGGAGTTTTCCAAAAAAGAGAGAGAAAGAAGAGACTTCTTTCTAATATTTCTATTGGTTTTGAGTTTCCCTCTCTCTTTGTTTTTTTGTTTTTTTTTTTCTCTTTGTGAAGATGCCCAAGATAGTAGTCTCTATCTAAATGGTAGATTCTAAGTAAGGCGGACCAAGGCTATTCCGGTAAAAAAACGGGAAAATTTAACGGGACCGCCGGGAAGTTATGCGGGGGTAAACTTGTCAAAAAAAAAGAAAAAAATTGGAATTTCGAGTGTTCATAGATCTACTCGATCTATACAATTTTTTAGTTTTTAAATTTTATAATTATAGATAAAAATAAATTTCCAGGGCATCACAAAGATTTATGATAATGAAACATGTTTCAAGACTATTTAAAAGTGCTTTTTACTTTGATTGATTAAGGCTTTAGCCTTGTACAAACCACATCTTTTTTTTAATTTGGAAATTTTAGAAATCATTTAAGAAGTACTGGATAATTATTATCAAAAACAAAAATTGAAATTTGAGTTTTCTAACACTCAAATCTCACCATCTAAAAATTGGACAATCTCTATTCAATCTCGAGACATTATTTTCTTCAATTGCATTGAGGGAACACTTAGATAACTTTCTTATCGAGATTAAAATTTTCTTTATCGAGATTAAAATTTTCTTTCTCAAAATTATTCTATTTAATGATAATGAGGCCATCTACAAATTTGGAATAAAAATAATCCTTCTAAAGCCTATATTTAATCATCCTATCCAATGGAGGAGGTCAAAATAATATTTTTAGGTTGCGTTTTGAAAATTTTGTTTTTTCAAATGAACAGAGTGCATGTTTAAAAATTAGGATCAAACAAATGCCTCTAACACAAAGTGTGTTTTATTATAACCCTTCCAATTACAAAGGTTAATGTTAGAGTGAGTTGTGAAAGGTAGATTTATTAATTATGTATTTTATTTTCTAAAAAAAATTTACTTTTTGTGATATATTGTTCATCATTCAATAAAAGATAATGGGTACTTTGGTCATCTTCATAAGGAGTAAAGTTAAAATTTTTATAAAAGAATAAAGGTACTCTACAAATAAAATTCCACTGCATTAATTTCCAAAATGGAAAAGTTTATATATGGCTGTAAATCAAGTCATGGAACAGAAGACGCTATCTTTCTTCATTCATAAACAAATTTTCTACAAAAATATTCCAGTCTCCTTTCTAGGGAGAAAGTTCTACCTTAAATATAAGAAAATTAAAAATTAATAAAAAAACACCAAAAATTGACTCTCTCTCTCTCTCTCTCTCTCTCTCACCGATGCCAACTCTCTCTCTCTCCTCCCCTCCCCCCCTCCC
>NW_006499930.1:1107561-1127632 GCF_000471905.2 Amborella trichopoda | reverse complement strand
AAAAAATGTTAAAAAAAATTTTCGATAAAATATAATGACCAAAATACCCCTTAAATTTTTCAAGGGTATTTTGGTCATTTTAATTTATTGAAAATATTTTTTTATATTTTTCACTAGTGCGAGTTTAATAGAGAAATGGATGTCCAAAATTTGGTGTCAAAATATTTTATAGAAAAAAACTTAAAAATAGAATAGTATAGAGACATGACATTGTGATTGGGGCAATCTTAGCCCTCCATTCAGAATGGACGGTTGGATAAGGGAGAGGATAAAACTTCTATGCTATAGGGGAAGCATAGAAATTTTGCCCTACTTTTATTGCTAATAGTAAAAACCATTACAATTACGAGGGCAAAGAATCACTAACTCAATCTGGGAGCCATTATCCACATTTCGCTAAAAAATCAGAATGCCCTCCCTATAAACATAACATAAATCAACTCACAAACTAGATAATAAATTTGTGATCTCCATCCAAAGTGATCTGAGTGATCAAAGAGGCCTCAAATTTCTCTTACACCAAATTTTGATGTTAAGAGAATCCCCTTCGACTACGCACCACACTCCTGAAAATATCTCATTTATCGCCTTTAAACCACACAGTAAAGTAGGTAATGCAGCCGTGTTTGCAGTAGTATTACTAAAGAACCGAAATAGCTACAAAGAATAGCACCTTTTGAGTTTCAAAAAACATCTCTAATACCAGCAGGTTCAGGATTTCCAAAAGAACTACCATCAAAATTCAATTTGATACACCCATTAACTGTAGAACACTCCTAGTACATGTTAAATTCATGTAAAAATTAAATCAAGTTTCGAAGGTTATATTTGGCAACATAAATTCTCCTAATACTAATTAAATACGTGTAAGAACTAAATCAGGTTTTGAAGGTTAAACAGAGTGACAAAAGATGTCCGAGATTAAATATAATAACAAAGGATGTTTGAGATCTGGAGGTAAGAAAGAAACTTGCTTTCTTTGAAGTATTGTTCACCCCCTACTTGTTACAATTGCAATACGCAATAGGGTCTCTAGTTAACACTCCTCTGGATACAGCAAAATCAGTAATCTCTTCCTAAGAATCTAAGTTGCACTCTCAGAAACTCGGTTAAAATCATAGTAAACTATACTGATCTTGCTATCAAATTTGACAAAAAAAATAGATTCAGAGGAGCTAAAAAATCGCTCTCCTATTTTCAAATTCTTTATTTCTCTTTAATGCCATACCTTAAAATCACTACCCTGTTTGGTACCCCCTCTCTCTCTCTCCATTCCCCTGTTTCGTAGCTCTCTCTCTCTCTCCCCATGTTACAAGGCCCATTTATATGGGTTAAGTATTATTTTAGAGCCACACTTGATACGTGGGTAGATGAGAGGGTGAAAGAGAAAAGAACGTGAAGAGAGAGAGGTGCCGAGTTACATGGTGATGTGGCAACTACAAGGAGAGCGAGGAGGAAGGTGATGAGGTTTGCAACCAATGATGATGTAAGCATGATGCTTGCAACGTTAAATATGGTGTAGAGAGAATGAAAAAAGAAAAGAGGTTAAAAGTTGGTGGTCCAATGGTACCACAAAAGCAAAATGGACCATCAAGAAAAAGGTAACAAGATAATTTTGAAATTCATACTCTAAAATAAATTAAAAATCCCCTACCAGTTTCAAAACAATTTTCAACAAAAAAAAAAAAAGAGCGAGATTATGAAAAAAAATTCATAAGTGTAGGTGTCCTACAAACTTTAAACCTCTACATAATGTAATACATAACACTAAGTGGACGAACCTGAACTATATCCGTTTTATATAAGCCTCTCACATGCTGCATATTTCTTTTCAAAAGCTATGATTTTCTATAAAACTTGTGTATTTAAGGGATTGCACCTTATCAGGTTTCGTGAGCACTCTAGAGAATGCCTAGTTCCCATAAGAGGCGGCCTCCACTTTCATACCCGTATAAGTAAGTCTATGGATGATGTTTTGTAGTACAAAATCCTAGTATGAGCCTTACATCATCTAGGCAAATGGAATCATTAAGAGTGATATTCAACCTCTCCACTCATTATAATTATTGTACCATATAGCAAAGATGAGGCTGAAATATATAACTTTTTATGAAATAAAATTTTACGTACAAACATACATCAGGCATCACACGAGTGACTTCCTTTTCCATTTGAACCTTAGACTGGGACCTCCTTATCCTTAGGTAGGGTTCCTATCACTTTGTGGCATGATACAAATAGGCTTCAATCTGATCCCTTCAGCTGCCTTTCAGACTTAGTCCCCTGCAAGGTCTTTGGTTGGTGAATTTGCCAAGTTCTGTTTAAAATGAATATGGACTACTGATATAACTCCATCTTCCAATAGAAGTCTCAACTTATTGTACTTCAAGCGAATAAATTTTATTTTTTGCTCGGTATATTGTAGCATCACAGTCACACTATATTGAGACTGCAGGCATGGGCCCAGAGACATGTGGTACATTTACCAACAAGTTCCTTAGCAATTCGACCTATTTACTAGTGACTTCCAAGGCTATCAACTCTGATTTCATCATGGATTTAGAGATACCAGTTTACATCTTGGAATCCCAAGCAATGACACCCCCACCATAGGTGAAGATTCATCTGTTAGTAGACATAGATTCATCAAAATCCGTAATCCAGTTTGCATCATTGTTTCCTTCCAATATAACAGGCTCACCTACATAATATAGGTCATACCTGTAGACTGCATTCCAATGCTCTTGACCTACATTACTAGTGTATCTACTATGCTTGCCACAGTGAAGGCTATATCAGGTCTAATACATAACATTGCACACATCATACATCTAACAAGTCTTGCATAGTTCAATTGGGAAACAAAACCTTCACAATTCTTTCTGAGTTTAATATCAACATCATAAGGAGTCAAAACTAACTTGGAATCAAAGTGACCAATTCTTTTTAGCACGTTCTCTATATAGTGGCTTTGGGTTAAAACATACCTAGTCATTTTTCCCACTATTACTCCAAGTATCACATCAGCTTGTCCCATTTCTTTCATATTAAATTAAAAAACAATAAGTTCTTAGTGTCATTAATGCATGCAGTATTGCTGCCTAGTACGAGCTTGTCGTCTACATACTAGTCGTCTACATACTACAAATAAGTACTATCGCACTATCACAAACTTTGACGTATACATACATATCAATATCATTGATTTGAAATTCGTGTGATAAAATATTTCTGTTAAAATTTTCATGCCATTGTTTGGGTTCTTACTCCAAACCATATAAGGATTTCACAATTTTACAAACTTTTTGCTCTTGTCCCTTAATGACAAATCCCTCAGGTTGCTTAACGTAAATTTCTTCATCAAGTTCACCATGGAGAAAAGCTATTATGACATCCATGTAGTGAATCTCTAGATGGTATATAGAAGCCAATGCAACGATTACTCGAATGATAGCTATTTGTGCGATTGAAACCTAGCTATCAAAGAAATCAACACATTCTTTTTGTTTAAATCCTTTTGCAATCAGTCTTGCTTTACAATTTATAATAGTTCCATTTGCCTATATTTTCTTTTTGAAAATCTAGTTACATCCTAAGGGCTTAGCACTAGGAGGTATCAATTTCAAATAATTGTTGACTACCTCCCTCCAAAAAGGAGCATCACGTGAGGACATAGTATTTTGAAAATTTTTAGGATCTTCTTCTAAAAGATACATCTGGAAATTAGGAACAAAATTAGTCGGCTTCCTGATTCTCTTTTTTCTCATGGGTTCTTCATGCTCAGGGTTTTCATGCTTATCAATTTTACATTTAATATGTTGCACTCCATATTCATTTTCTTGCTCATCAATAAATGTGTGTTAAAAAAATTCTGCATCCTTAGACTCTATAATCATGTTAGATTCCTGGTCAAAAAATCTATATACTTTATTGTGTTCAGCATAGCCCACAAAAACACACTTTACATATCTAGGTCCAAGTTTAGGCATCTTAAGGTCAAGGAGCTTTACCAAGGCTGCAAAATCCCAAACCTAATGAGGTTTTCTTCCTTTCCAAAGTTTGTATGGTGTATCATTAGATTTTGAATATGGTATTCGGTTTAAAATATAACAAGCAGACATTAAACCGTCTCCCCAAATATTAGCAATACGATTTGAACTAATGAGTATGACATTCACCATATCCATAAGAGCACAATTTTTTTCTTTTGGCTAAACCATTTTGTTGTGGTGTGTATGGGGCAATAACATGGTGAATAATTTTATTTTCTTCCCAATAATTAGTGAAGTCAACGAAACAATATTCATTACCTTTGTCACTTCTAAGAACCTTAATTTTGGAATTCAGTTGGTTTTCAACTTCTGTTTTATAAATCTTAAATTTATCAAATACTTCATCTTTGTTCCTAATCAAATACATATAAGTATATTTTGAGATATCATCTATGAAATTTCTAAAGTATTTCTACCTACCACGAGTTTGTACTTTTCTTAGATCGCAGACATCACTATGTATCAATTTCAATAACCTAGAACTTATTTTTTCTTTGGGAAAGGATTTTCTTGTGACCTTAGACCATACACAAACATCATACAGAGTATATTTTAAATTTGCTTACTCAGGAATTATGTTTAAAGCACTCATTTTCCTTAATGCATGACAAGTAACATGACCTAATCTACTATGCCATAAGGAAAAGTAATGGATCAAATACACAGAAAAAGACATGCATATTTCATTATAGCATTGAGTTTGAACACAGTGTTTACAATATGGGCTGGTTCAACTTCGGAAATTCTAGTTAGATCGGAACCAAGCATTGGCCGACTATATGATGATCCAGCTGGGTATTTTAAAAAAAAATTAAAACAAATTATATAAAATCTCAAAAAAAATAATAGATTTTTTTGTAATGTTTTTTTAAATATTTTTGATTATTTTGGTAAAGATTAGAAAGTGTTTTGACTATAAATATTCATTTCTACATTTTCCCATCTTTTTTGAAAAATATCAAATATACCCATGGGCACAAATTGATTTTTAAAATCCAAAATTTTCACTAATTTTAAATTCATTGGGATGTGCTTTGTTTAATTATATTTTAAATAGACTTCATTTTTTTTTATTTGTTTTGTATTTTTTCATTTTTAACTTTTTTTTTACCGGTCGGGACTTGCCTTGTTAGGCCGGTTGAACCAGCTGGTTTATAGGTTTCTCGAAACCAATCCTTGGCCGGTTTTTTAGGCCGATTTGATTTTTCAAACACTAGTTTGAACATGCCTTACGAGGCGTAACCCATTCCTACAAAAACATCTTTCTTCAACAAGATAAAATTGTCGAACTCGAAGCTTAGCTTAAACCCCTCTTATTCAAAAGGTATGCAGACCCCAAGTTTCTCTAAACTTCGGGGGTATGGTACACATCCAGAAGGGTGAGGACTTTACCATATGTGAATTTCAATTCAACCATCCCTTTACCAATTACTTTTGTGGAGAAAGAATTGCCCATATAAAATATAGTTTCTTCCCCCACCATTTCGTAAGTCTTAAACATGTTTCTGTTATTACAGACATGGCTAATGGCTCCTGAGTCTACCCACCACTCTGTAGTGCTCCTTATTACATTGACTTCGGAGATCATGGCCATAAATCTTCCTTCGGTCACATTGGCTTATGCCAGTTGTCTCTTTTGAAATTTGCAGAACTTCTGCATGTGGCCAGTTTTGCAATAGAAAAAGCATACCAAGGGCTTCTTACCCTTATCTTGAGTGGTCTTCATCTTAGGGGTGGCAACGGTCAGGTCGGGTCTAGGTTGACCCCAACCTGGACCCTACTCAACTAGGTTCCAAATGGACCCAAACCCAATTTGGGTCGGCCTTATCAACGACCAAGTCAGCCGGCCCGATTGCCACCCTAGTTTCACATATCATGAAACACTCTTGATTCATATTTCAAAGTTATTATAGACCTAAATATTCAAAGGAAACACAAATACTACTTTGAAGCTTATAAATGCCTCAAATATATGGTTAAGATTACAGGAGGTCGAGTTGTCCTCGTTATTTGGTCTCTTACTCTGAATTGAGTGTCGATCTCAATTATCCTCTTAAGAAAATGATATTCTGAGTTTCTAAAGCTACAGAGTATGCTTTGTACAATATTGTACTCTAAATGGCTTGTATGTACTCCAAATGTCTCCCACTTTTGACAAACAGTCAAGTTTGTTAACATGACTTTGGGTTTCATACTCATCTAAAATAAAGTTGGCTAGGTCCTCTCACTCATGAAGATGATAAAATAGGTATTAAATGAGTATTTATATATTTAAACTCAAAATTTGGATGAACCCACACACCATGTACTCTCTTTAACTTAGGGTTACTTAGCTTGCTACTAGAAACTTAAATCCCCCGTTGTCTTTTTTTTTGGATAATTCAGTAGGGAAGGCACGCCCTACCCGTTTTTTCAAATAGTTTAGGAGTTAGTTTTTTAAAGATATTAATGGGATGGTGTAGTAAGAATAAAAATCACAACGTATTAACTAGGGTGTGGGGGTGCTTCCACCATGATCCCAGCCCCTTTCCCACATGCAGTCCATTTAACTTGGGGTTTGCTTACCTCTCTCTAGAAGACAGGCCCCATGTCCCAGAGAGAGAGAGAGAGAGAGAGAGAGAGCTCCTTCTCTCCATTGTACGCTAGTGACTTTAGGGGCCTTGCCTCTTCTAGAAAAAGTGAAAGGAAAAACTCTTCTTTTTTGGTTAGTAGATAGAATTACATTACTTTGAAGTAATCACCTCTTATGTCCCTTGAATGATAATACAAAGGAGAACCATTCTCTACAATGTTGGGGTCTGTGGCCTTTAAAGGCCTTGAAAGTATGTAAAAATTCGTAATATAGTGATATTGTACTCCAGTAAGAGTGTGATCCATGTGTGACCAGAGAGGCATGCTTCGCAATGCCTGTTGACTCACCCGAGTGGGGCAGCCTAGGCATGAAAATAGAGTTCGAAATCATTTAGCCTTACGCATAAGGAACAACCATGGAGGGTTTGCAAGGTTAGCCCTTATTGAGTTTGGAGAGATGGCCTTGTTAGCTTTAGCCGAGGGGTGGCCAATCTCTTATGTATGGTTGGCGGCTTGTAAGGGCAAGAGCCAAATCCTCGATATTATCACTACACGTCATGTACACATGATAGACAAATCAATAGGAAGCAACATGGGAGGGTAGTGCATGTAGATGTGCTAAAGGGAGGATCCTTTGAAATATCGCATTAATACACTCATGTCCATGTGGGACATGACTTGTCTTTGAGGTCTATCTTAGACTCCACACATTTGTCTCATGTTCCCACTATTTATTGGCTAGTTTTGATGATCTAATCATGACCTCCTACATGGACCGTGGGTCATGGGTTGGAATTGTTCTTAAGATTAGAATTCTAAGCCTAATTGAATTAGTAGAGATAATGCCAAGGAATTCTATAGGATAATGGTTCTATATCCACCCTCCATCGTAATGATTAGTTTAGGGAATGGACGATTAGACGAAAATCCTCGGTTTATCTCACAGCTTAGCTCAAATTAACAATCCATATTACTATTTTGAGAAGGTAAACCCTACCCAAAACAACTATAAATAGAATTCACGTTAAGAGAACTCTACACCTTAGCCTAGCCCCTTTTCTCTTTTTTTTGACCAATAGCAAAACTTATTCTTAATAGAAGTGTCTATCCACATGAAATTACATCGGCAAAAACAATAAGAGAGGACAAGGAGGCACCCCCTTTCACAAGGGAATCAGCTAAAAAGTTTGCTTCCCTAAAAACATGCTGAAAAGAAATAGAAAGCCCCATCACCCGGTCAAGTATTTGGAGCCACAAAGATTTAATTTTTCAATGAATCCTTATCTCCTTTTTGCACCAATGGATGGCATTCAACGAATCACCTTCAATGATGTATACTCTATCCCTAAAGTTAGCTCCAATAAGTTTTAAACCTTGAAAAAATGTAGTCATCTCAGCAAAATTAATCGTGGCCTCATCAATCGAATCTGCATATGTGAGTAGAATAAAACCATTGGAGTCATGAATCACACCCCACCGTCCTCACCCCCCCTCCCCCTCCCCCTCCCTCCTCCTCCTCCCCCTCCCCTTAATCGTGTCCTCATCAATCGAACCTGCATAAGTGAGTAGAATAAGACCATTGGAGTCATGAATCACACCCCACCCTCCTCCCCCCCCCCCCCATGCCTGCCATCTCTGGACCACCCAGTGAACTGCCATCATAGTTTAACTTGAGTGCACCTAGAGGAGGTGGTTGCCCAACACTCATTGGCCAATTCCTAACTGAACCCAAAGAGATTATATTGTGAAGCTGAGTCAAAACATCCACCTCCAAAATGCCCCACCTTCCTTCGTTGCAGCTAGCCAACACCAGAAGGAGTGCTTGATTTTGAGAAGTATCCTCTCAAAGGGGAGGCAATTCCCTTCAAAAGCACTATTATTTCGCTCCAACCAAATTTCCCACATAATAGTTCCTCGGGCAATCTTCCATATAACTTTTTCAGTCTTTGGTAGACTTGGCAATGCCAGGTTTGTAACATTCCCAAAAAAAAATTGAGGCACTGACATGCAAATACCCAACACTAAGAAAAACCAATGCCATATCTTGGTAGCAAATTAGCAATGAAGAAAGCGATGAGCCTCTGTTTCAAAATCTTTCTTATACATCAAGCATATGTTTGGTAGATGTTATAGGGTATTTTTTACTAACTTAGCTCCCAGCACGAATAAAAAAGGAGCCAGTCGCGACCTGGTCCTGCCAATGCTAACAATGCTTCCGGACGACAAAAGCACAAATCAAATAAAGCAGTTATTTGGAAAGGTGGCAGAATGAACCAAAAATTTGTAATATGGTGGCTTGAGGTGTTTTAAAGATCCTCCCAAAATTTCAGCCCAATCCGACAAATTTAAGACCTATAAAGATGAAATATGGTTCTAGACTCTCTATGCCCAACTTACCTAAAATGGATAGGTTGTACACTATTTGGGTAAGACTGCAAGGAACCTGCTACTTTTGTGCTCGAGATTGATTTTTGAATGGCCCTATCTCCTTCATCCCGATCACAATCGAGCCCAAATTTCAGGACAAGGTTCATCTCGGCGACACCTACATTTTGATATAAAATTTTCCTTGAAATGATGAGCGAATGAAGAGAATTCTTAAAGAGAAGTTTGGCTCGAAATTGAATGGTTTGAAAAGAGAATATGGTGATTGATCAAGTGGGTATATTTTGAGATCCTGACATCGGACCGTCATGAAAATGGATGTGTTGCGATCGTGGGATGAAGACGAACAATATGAGGTAAAATTCAAGCGGGATGAAAGGTCGGATTGAGCACAATTTGAAGATAAAAATGACACTTTTTTTGGTCGCCGGAATCCCATTTTCCGACGACTTTCCAAATTGAGAACAAGTTCAAATGACCATCAATTTTGATGATTTTTTTTTCACAAAATGACCGTGATGCGATCCTATCCAAGTTGTGATGAAGAAATTTGTTGTCAAAAAGTACGATTTAGTGTCAAAATGGATTTCAAAACGATCGTGATAAATTGAATATCATTTCTACGACAATGGATCATCAATTGAAAAGCCCCCGAAATGCCCCTGGATGGTACCCATGACTTAGGCCTTCTTCAAAGGGGGTCAATTGGTCATTTCTTGCATTGTGGGAGGGTTATTTTGGTCATTTTTACCTAATAGGAAATTACATTTTAATTCAAGAAAAATGGATGCCTATAAAGACTTCAATTTTTTGTTTTGTTATTTAAGAGAGAGAAATTTTTTAGAGCGAGAAATACCTTTTAGAGTTACAAGCTCATCATCTCACTTAGCCCACAAAAACCAAATGAAAAAGAAAAAAAAGAGGGAGTTGGGACATGCCGGTCCAGTCCGGCACTGGCCCTAGCACAGACCAGGGCTTACTTTTTGAGGGTCGGGCCAACTAGGCTGGGCCGGGCTGTATGGCCCATTTCCAAGCCTACGTACTAACAAAGGGTGGGCAAGTTTTGAGCCTTCAATGGATGTAAGTGATTCTCCTTTTGTCAAGGAAGAAAACCAATGATTTAAAAATTGGTGGCCCGATCCCGAATCGTACAATCCAGATCGAGAATCGCCCATGACCATCCTGGATCTAGTAAAAAATTAAGATTCGATCGATTCAGAATAGTAGACTCACCGATGTTTTCACGCAATCACTAATTCCGACGATTCTTCACCGAGTCAAGCGAAAAACAAGATGAACAGTTTTTTCTTGAATTATTTTAAAAAAAAAATTGAGACAAAAATTACCGATTCTGCCGATTCTTCCGATCCGAGCTACCAATTCTCCCACTCCAACACAGGTATGAGTGTGACCGATTCAATCATAGATCCTTTTTTTTAAAACCTTGAAGACAACAAAAGGACCATTGTTCATCCAAACAGCATCCTAAGTTGAGTGCATTCATTTTTTAACTAGTGCTGCAAAATTCCTCTAACTAAACTACCAAACTCATTTAGTTCTTCTCAAATCTCAACTATATGTTGTGCTTTTTAGGTGGGAGGAGGAATACCTCTCTTGACATGTTGGTGGTTTGAAAGCTACTAAGGCGCTTTGAAAGTTACAAAGGCTTGTCGACACTTGATGTTGGACAATACGATAGGTCTATGCAATGAAGCTTCCATGTTTTTACATTGAGAAAATGGGAGAAGAAAGTTGTTGTATCATTGGCACGAAATGGGGGAGACTAAGAGAGGGGTGGTCGTTAGATAGCTATGATTCTTTCCATTAATTTCAATTATATATTAGGAAAAAAATACAAAGAGATCTTTTATTTTTAATATAAGGAGTTCACAATCACTCTTCTCCATCATATTTCAAATCGGGTGGTTGGGAGGGTGTCATTTACTAAAGTTAAAGTTCCAACAAAAAAATAAAGAGTAATGATCCTATAGGACCCTCCCCCACCTATATGTGTAGACTCCAAAAGATAACCATTAAATTTGGCACGGATCCTTAGAGAGATTATCACATGTGTGTAAAACTTGACTTTTTTAGAGATCCATGCTAAATTTAACAGTGATCCTTTGGTATCCTACACACATAGATGGGAAAGGGTTCTGTATGATCATTTTTCAAAAATAAATTATCAAACTTTATGGCATAACCTATGCCATCCAATGTGATGTAATGGCTAGTAGCAATTGTGACTTTCATATGACAAAGATAAACGGTTTTTACAATAAATTATTTGATAACATACCTAACAAATATTTACTGAAAACTAGTTGATTAACCCAAATAGAAGTAGGAATTCTTAGAAATAATCCATGAATTAATTAGCTTCCAAGCAAGAGAAAATAGAAACTCCAGTTTGGAATCTATAATTTTCAAAATTATCTATTTTAAAAATTTATAGATTTCAATTTCCATACAACATCTTTGGGAATCCAAATTTTGGGATATAACTCCATAACCTCAAAAAAAATAGAAAAAGATACATGAGACCAAGATGTAATTACTTCAAACTAGCCTACGAAAGAAGTGAATTCCTATGCATTTACATGGGTTTGGGAATAATAACTCCCTTATATGCGAACATAAACCATCCAATTTTCGGATGACAAGACCTAACTATCTATGAACTCAGAACCCAAAAAGTTTTGGCTCAATTACATAGTAAAGCTGAATGACAAATTCTATAGGGTACTTGTGAGACCAACTTTACTCAATGAGAAAAGTTGGGAGGTCAAAAAACATGATACCAATAAAATGAGTGTATAAATCTTAAAAGTTGTGAATCTTGTAACAAATTTTCTTTGACTATCTATTTTTACGACTTTTATGGTTTTTTAAATCTATTGGATTTGTATCATTTTTTAAATTTCAAATTTCATGACTAGACACTAAAATAAATATTCAAACCATCATAAAGTTTCCCACACCAACACTATATATCTAGACAAAATTTAGATGGCCACATTTAAGAAGATGCCTTATACAAGCAATATCCTTTAAATTGGATTCCAAAATATTATATAAAATAATTTTCTAAAGTACCTATTTAGTTTTGAGTAATTTTACATTATGCTACTCAAGTTAGGGTACCCTACACACTGTTCTAGGTAATAGGGTGGCATTATCAATTCTCGGCAAAACATTGCCTCGACCCTGAGTGTCCCAAAACCTTATCCCAAGTTTAAACAACCCACTGTATAATGTGTACTCACTTCAAGCATTAAAACCAGTAAGGAAGAAGAAGCATCATAAGCCCTAATCCATTTCAAAACATCATAACCTTCAAAACCAGATTTCAATGGCGGATCTAGACCAGATGGACAACTCCAATCGTTTCGCACCTATATCCAAAGAAACAGCACTTCAAGCCCTAAACACCATTATCCAGCTCCACTTCGAGAAAACCCTAGAAAAGAAACGCGCAGTCGACCTCCAAAAGAAGCAGCTATTCCAGTTCTTTCTCCTCTTCTTTGTCTTTCTAGCCCTAGCTTTCGCCTCGTCGGCTCTCTCTCCTCGCCTTCAATGCCGCCATTGTTGGGCACCTATCGGTCTGGTATCTCTCGCTCACCTCATCTTCTATGCAGCCATGGCTCAAACCCTAAGGTGCATCAATGGATTCAAATATCAGAGAAGGTGCCACAAACTGACCCTAGGGTTAGCTACTGAGAAGCTAAGGCAGATTAGAAGTGGAAATGCGGCTGCAACAGAGGAAGAGGAGCTCGAGATCCATTACCAGGAGCCACCTGCATCTTATTTTGGAAAGTTTAAAAGGAACTGGGCCATGTATTTTGGATTCCTGGTTCTCACATTTGGGTTCACGGTCTCTTCCATTGTTGCTCTTCTGTGTTTTTGAAGGATTGGGGTTTCTGTGATCCCTAGAGTTTAGGGTTTTCTTCCATTGTTTCTGAATTCATGGGCTCTTTGGTGTGGCCATGGGTTTTCAAATTAGTGGTTTTTTGAATTCATGGCTTTAGTGACTCTCGATTTCGTGGTTATGAATGGTTGGTTGTATGTGAATGTGGCTTCTATGTATTTTTTTGAAGGCTCAAACCTTTCCTCTGCAACTATGTTTTGTCCCGTTTTGTTTACTGTTTCATGGATCCGGTGTGGCTTCTTTGAACACTCTCTCTCTCTCTCTAGTTGAGTTTCTAATTGTTCGATTTTGAAAATTTTGAATACTTCCCTCTCTTCTAATCTTTTCTCTTTCATGGCAAGAGATGAACCCTGGGCCGCCCGTTCCATGGACCCGGCCGTTGTCCGCTACTGCCAGCAAAGTCCTGTAGGCCCAGGCTCAACAAAAAAAAAAATTAAAAAATAAAAGTAAAAGAAGAAAAAAAGAGGTCCGAACCGTGTTGAACCGGGTCCTAACCTGGCCCTAGAGTCCTAGCTTGCAACCCGGACCAACTTAGTTGGGCTAGGCTCTAAGGGGTGGCAATGGATGCAGATTGGACTTGGGACCAGATCCGAGTCCGGGTATGGGTCCAATTTAGATCGGGTATGGGTATGAATCTTGGACTTGAACACTACTTAAGTCGGGGTTCAATTTGTGAAATATAATACAATTAAATACATTGTTATTGGTTTAGCCAAGAAAGGAGTTATTCTTGCTTCTATTTAAATTTTTTAAGGCTAGTCTTGATGTACCTAAAATTGTAATATTTTTGGATTGCAATCTAAAAATCTTGTGAAATAGATATGAATTGTTTGGACAACCCCAAAAGTTTTATTATATTTTTAGATTGAAGTAAAATTTTATGAATTCAAAACAAAAATTACCGTATGAAAGTGCGGCTCTCTCACTTGTACAAACCCCACCTTGTTATTCAACAATTCACACCCTGAAACTTCATCAGCCCCAAATCTTCTCTTTTTACCTCATAAACCCCAAATCTACTATCTCTTTTTCTACTCAATCTACTCTTTCTCTATCACAGAAATCCCAAATCTTCTCTCTCTCAACTACTTCGACCAGAAATCTCGGGGAAATCAACTCTCACAAAGAAATGAGAAGATAATAGAAACTGCTTCAACCCGAAATCTTTAAAGGGTAAAATCAATTGTCACAAAAAAAAAAATTTGAAATCTTCAAAGGGTAAAATCAACTATCACAAAAAAAAATAAATGAGAAGATAAGATAAGAAGATGAGAGAAACTCAAATAAAGCAGAGAAGATGAGAGGATAAGAACAAGAATAACAAGAGCTTGGGTCTCTTATTGAAGGGAAGAAAATAAGAGGGAAGCAATGAAATCTTTAATTCATCATTAGGGTTTGCTAGCTAGAGCCTTTTGTTAAAGGAGAGAAGATAAAAAGCAATGAGATCATTAATTCACCATTATAGTTTGCTCCATTATCCTGCTCGCGGATTTGTGGTTCATCAAGGTTAGAAGGGGATTTGTGGTTCATCAAGGTTAAAAGGAGAAACACGTAGAAAGGTGAGAGAGAAAACATTAATTGCCTAGTTGTCCTCTTCTTGTTGAGGGATAATATAGTAGAGAAAAATAGATTTTAACATCCAAACGACTTTATAAGAAAAGAAAAAGAGAAAAGTTTACATAGAGTCGAGGCTCTAAACAATCAAATTTGAGCCTACCTCAAAAAATTCACTAGAAGTTGCTTTGATGTTCAAATATCTTCAAATTGATCACCTTGACATCAAGAAGAATAGACACAAGAAAAATGGATTTCAGGTTTTGAAAATAGTGTTTTTGTAATGCATTTTTTGACTATCAATTTTCAATATTTTCAAGTTTTCATAAATCTATCGATCTACACTATTTTTGAAGCTTTAAACTTTATAAATAAATATTAAAATATTTTTTAAGGCTATCACAAAGATTTTCAATATTGAAACCACATTTCTCGACACTAGTTGAAGGTAGGCTCTAATTTGATTGTTTAGAGCCTAAGCTGTATACAAACCGCATTCAAAGAAAAAAGGCTTGGTATTTCTTGTAATTAGCATTTGAAAAACTTCGTTTTATTTGACATCCAAACTTGTAGTTAACAATAAAATTTTATAAATATATAAATATTTTAATTTTGGAAAAAGTTCATATAGAGCCTAGGCTCTAAACAATCAAATTAGAGCCCACCTCAAAATTTTCAAGAAGTGGGTATTTTGATGCTCAAAGATATTCAAAATGATCATCTCAATGTCAAGATGCATCGACCAGAGAAAAATCTAGATTTCAAATTTTAAAAATAATGCATATTGTAACGTACTTTTGGACTATTAATTTTCAAGATTTTTAAATTTTTATATATTTGTTTGATCTACACTACTTTTAAAGCTTTAAATTTTATAATTAAAGATAAACATATATTTTAAGGGTTTCACAAAAATTTCTAACATTAAAAACCACATTTCTCCACATTATTTGAAAGTGGGCACTAATTTGATTGTTTAGAACTTGGGTTTTATGCAAATTAGAGCTTTTAATTTTTTGGTTGGATGTGTGTCTAGGTCCCACACCATATTTTTTGGTCTTTTGGGACGGGGACCCAACCCGACCGGACCCCTACGGCGGTCCCACCGTAGCAATGGGGGCCTACTCTTCGTTCCACCATGCGCGAAAGTAAACCATTGGGTTGCTCTCTCCTCGGCTTTATAACCAATGAGTGGGCATATGTTTTCCTTGTGATTGTGATCCCTCGGTAGCACACATTCTCTCCCTGGCCATACCAAAAGAAACGTCTCCTTCTCTGTCTATTCTTCCTGATTAAACGTCTCTTTCTCTCTCTATTCTTCCTGAATAAACGTCTCTTTCTCTGTCTATATTATTCAGGTTGGCTGGATGAAGAAGCCATTGCCGTACTCTGAGTTTTACAGAGGGCATGTACGGTGTCATGTGACTTTTTAACGTGGAAATTGAATGATACATCGATGAAATGAATGTGTATTTTAAATTTCAAATCGCTGGTTTTGACCTGCTGTTCACGCGCAAATGGTGACAGAAACTCGTTATGTATTCGGCCACAGTCCGTGACTCGGTCGTTTTTCTTTCGGGCTGACGTTTTGGGTTTGATTCTAACCGTTGGATGGAACGGTGGACGGCAAGCAAAAGAGTAGGACCGCATGTTGTCCCAGGTCATGCCATTCTCTGCAACTTCTCGCTCCACAACTCTCTCTCTCTCTCTCTCTAAAAACTCAATTCCACACAACTCGCTCTCTCTAAAAACCCAATTCCCTATTCTTGCAATAGTTCACTCTATAAAAAATTCAAAACTAGGGGCATGGGAGTTGTCCATAGCTGTAGTAATAGTTCTAGAGAGAAAATTTCAATGGTCATGACACAATAACTGAGAGATGAGCATTCCATTGAAAGCTCTCAGAACTGTGAAAACCATGTTTCTCTCTCTAAACAAAGCCATTACTGAGCTCACACACAAAGGCTCGATCGTGGGAGCTTGCCGCCTCTTTGATGTTGCTACCGGTCATAGTGACATAGAACTTGATGCTCTCTTGTTTTGTTCAAGCCATGGTTTTATCGGATGTTCGAAATGTGTTTGGTAAAATGTCTCACAGAGATGCAGTCCCTTGGAACCAAATGATCTCTGGTTTTGAAGGCGGCTGAGCTCAAAGAAACGAACAAAATTTTCGAAGATTCACTAGAGAGGTATCCTCATATAACACTCTTATCAGTAGTTATGGGAGAATTGGATTTTAATCATAAGCTTGAGCTCTCTTTCAGTCTTTGATTCAATGCCTTTTAGGACTATGGCTTCTTGGATTGCCATAATCTCTTATTACTTCCTAATTTGCAAGTTGTCATTATTTATTTTATTTTATTTTTCTCAGTTACTATGGTGATCTGTCTTTGGTCATAATGTATGATAGAATTGTTTATGGAATTGTATACAAGAAGATCATTTTCTTTTAGTACAAAAAGGTCATAATTATTTATAATCATTTGATGTGAAATCTAATAGCTTTGATGTGTTATAAGATTCATGAAAAATTCTTTTGAACTTTGAGATAGATCAGTTGAACAAATGTCACGTCCAATTTCACATTTAATAGTCCAGATTAAATATGACTATGCTATACCAAAGATAAATAGTTTGCATACTATTCCATCGTTTATTTAGTCATAACTCAAAGTATGTTCTAGACAAAGTTGTTGCCTCATAAAGATGTTGTTTCCATTATGTACTTAGTCAAGTAGCTTCTATTTGGCTTTATTAGGATGAGTTATGAATTTTGGGGTGGGACCACTAATGCAGCCTGTTTTATTTGGCTTTAGAGGCTTTGGAATGAAATGCTTTCTGTTTCCTCAAAAACAATACTTTGAAGTTTGAACCCATCTATTCACTTGCCTTTTTGTATTGGGAAAAGTTTGTATAGAGCCGAGGCTCTAAACAATCAAATTTGAGCTTATCTAAAAAATTTTATTAAAAAAAGTTGTTTTGATACCCAAATATCTTTAAATTGACCATCTCAACATCAAGATGCATAGACATGAGAAAAAAATAGATTTCAAGTTTTAAAAATAGTGTATTTTGTAATGCATTTTTGGACTGTCAATTTTCAAGATTTTTATAGATCTGTCGATCTACACTATTTTTGAAGCTTTGAACTTTATAAATAAATATGAAAATATATTTTAAGGCTATCACAAAGATTTCCATTATTGAAACCACATTTCTCGATACTATTTGAAGGTAGGCTCTAATTTGATGGTTTACAACCTAGTCTCTATACAAATCGCTCCCTATATGTATATAGGTTTATATTTCTAGAGAAGAAGGAGGGGTATTTTTATAATTTTATTGATAATTTGGGTACTTTTGTTATTTCACCATGGAGAATTGTGAATCCTTTGGAAAAGATTGGGTTAACCGCACCCTATATGTATATAGGTTTATATTTCTAGAGAAGAATAAGGGGTATTTTTATAATTTTATTGATAATTTGGGTACTTTTATTATTTCACCATGGAGAATTGTGAATCCTTTGAAAAAGATTGGGTTCGATTAGTTTAGGACTGGAGACATTTCCAAAATACAGTTGTTTGTGGCAAAGGATTTCATGGGTGCTAACCACTAATACGATCCCATCAAATTGCTCCTTTCCTAACATCTAAAATAGGTTTATAGTAAGCCTTATATCACTAAAAACAAATGAACGAATGGTTATAACAGGCTTACTCACTAATCTCTAGGCTTCCAGACTGCCGGGCTCAATCAAATATAGGCTGCTAGGCTTCCTTAAAATTCTAAACATGTTTTGGGACCAGTCCGGTCCTAGAACCCTAGGGCCTATGCCACAAAATGTAGCCCAAAATTCCAGCCTATAGCCTGAGGAAAGGGTTAGGTTGGGCCTAGGCCAAGGTCAGTATAGCTGGCCAGGTTCAATCCCCCCCCCCCTTACCCGTCATGTTTTTTTTAAAAAAATAATTTATTGCTTTTTATTGTATTTGGGCCGGCCTAGCCCTAATAGGGCCAAGGCTATGCCAAGCTAGGGCATGGGGTGGCCCGGCCCAAGCCTGGCCCCTAGCCAACCCTAGGTCAAAACATAAAATCTATTTACCAAAATAAACAACGAGATGACTCAAATCATCCTAACAACCATCATCCTTATCACTATCGCTCCATTATGTAAAGGAAAATTATTTCATGAGTCAGCACGTGCAAGAGCCCGCTGACTTACAAACATCCATCTTAAAGATAGACATTATCTAAAGGAAAAAGTTTATATGAGGTTGCATCTTTAAAATGTAGAATCACAGATGCACCTCAAAAATCCATCAGAAAAATTTGTTTTAATGTTGAAAAAACCTCTAATTGGTCATCTCAACATCACGATGTATGAATATGGAAAAAAAAAAAAGATTTTGAGTCTAAGAAATAGTGCATCTTGCTATACATTATCTAGACCGTCCATTTTCAAAATTTTCGTATGTTTATAGATCTACTTGATTTTAACCATTTTTGGACTTTAAAATTTTATAATTAGATATAAAAATAGATTTTGAGATAATTCTAATAATGTTTTTCACCAAAATTACATTTTATGATACAATTTGAGATGCGCCTTAATTGGATTGTTTAAGGTTGCAACCTTATAGAAACCACACCCTTATCTAAAGTGTATCATTCATAAATAAAATAAAAAATTAACTAAAAAATTATAGCTTTAATTTTAAAAAATTAAAGTGGGAGGCAGCATATGTACATATGAGTCGCCGACTTCTTGTGCACCCCTCTACTCGCCTCCACCTTGTTGCTAGGCTGAGGCTTAGGCTTAGGCTTAGGCTCACGGTCAGGCTCACGCTCCCCTATGGCAACGACATAATGATTGGACATGGTGGCCCTAATGAAAAACACCACCTGTTCGGGCCCCATTTTATGTGCGTGTGAAAATACAAAAATGGCTCCAAAATAAACACAAAAAAATAAATACAAATTTTCAATTGATGTAAATAAGATTCTTACAATGTGTTTGGAACCTCCGAGATCCGGTTTGGCAAATCCTCTCAAACAAGTCTGCTTTTATACATGGCAAAAGATGCCCCGATGTTGTAGCTCTCGTTTTTACACCTTAGTTCAATTTTGAGGCGCAGGGATGAAGTTTTCTCTCAAAGGAATTTGGGAACATAGAGGTGGAGCTAAGGTTTTTCTCTAGCTCACTTTCTCTTGTCTCTCTCTTAGGGTTCTTTCTAGCTCACATTCTCTCTCGAAGGGCACGTTTGTTTTTCTTAAAGATATCTTTTAGAAAGTTCAATGTTTTTAAATTTTTTTAAAAATTGAATATTTTGTTTTGAAAGGTTTAAATAAATTATGGGTATTGTGTTTGACATTACTCATATTGAGTAATGATCCTATGAGTCCCTCCCACATCTATGTGTGTAGGACCCTAAAGGATCATCATTAAATTTGACACAGATCTCTATTAAATTTAAATACCATCAGATGATTTTTTAAGGTTGTTACATCATATTATTATAGAACTGTTGCATGCACTCATTGTCATATATATATATATATATATATATATATATAGTAGGTA
>NW_006499930.1:1094453-1106781 GCF_000471905.2 Amborella trichopoda | reverse complement strand
GGAGGGTCTCATAGGATCATTGCTCATATTAATATTATGTAATTTTCTTAGGAAAAAGTTAGAGCTGAGGCTCTAAACAATCACATTAGAGCCCACCTTAAAAATTTCGAAGATGTTTTGATGCCAAAGAACAAGCAAAAAAAAAAAAAAAACAAGAACAAAATCCTAAATCCTCATCCAACGACTCAGAACAAAGGCTTTTTATGCCTCAATCTTTTTTCTCTACCCCCAATCCCGCCTCTCTCTCTCCAAAAAATACAGGTACTCTCTCTCCTAAGTCCCGGAGGCCCGCACATAACTCTCTCTCTCTATGTCCTATTCACAGTGGTTGTGCCCTAAATTTGGGCTTCTTAAAATCCTAATGGTGCAAAATTTTGGGCTCCCAAAAACCCAAACAGTGCCCAAAACTTTTTATCACTGAAAATTCTTCCTCTCCCAGCAGTGTGCCAGTATTCTCAAAACATGCCCTAAATTTGAGTTTTCCTATATTATGCCCAAATTTTCGGCTTCTTTCTAAATTATTTTTTGATTTTTTTTATTAATGAAAAATACTGTAAATTAATGTGCTCAATCTACTTGTATGGCATGTATGTATCTTTATTGAGTTTGTGCATCTTGTACAATTTTCTGTTTTTATATTATAAATGGATGTTGTGTGCTTCTCTAGTCCTTTTCTTTCTATTTGTTGGTGTTTCTTTTTATTATTAATGTGTAGTTGATCAATTTTTTTTATTTTTTATTTTATGCTTATGAACTCAAATGTTACTACTATATGAACGTATTAGAATTAGGGAAATAAAACACTTGTCTACCACTCTACCTCATTTATATTGATCAATCTAAAACTTATTATTACCACTCTAGCTTTTTTAATTTTTATAAACTTATAGAAATATGTTTGTATTTTTTTAATTTTTTTTATAAAAATCCGAAGTCTTTCTCCGAATCAACCGATGCACCGAATTGCTTCATTTTTCGTACCAAACCGAAACAGATGCCGAAATGAATCTGACAACATTGTTTCGGCGCGCCACTTTATTATGTACTACATAATGGATTTGGGCCCATGGGATTTATTCAAAACCAAGACACTCAAATACATGGGACTACACTTAAATATTCATAAAATATAAACTTGAATTACATGAACTTTGAATACAAATCAATCTCAAACTCAATCTCTAATTTCAAGACAATAAATCAAATATGTACTTAATCTAGGTTTCAATGATAGTAACATTGGGTAACATGGAAAATTGCCGACAACATATCCTTTTTCCTAGACATGTTATTACAGTAGGGTTCTTAGTTTTCATGTCACCAGTTTTCTACCTCCACATTTTTTTGCCAATTGCCAAACAAGGAAGCATCTAATTACCTCTTCATCAAAAAAGAAGAAGTATTTAATTACATTGATAGCACCCCATACCTTAATCATCACGTTGTGGTTTTTTTCCTATTACTAACATCATCCCACGAATACCTTAAAAGATGTAACTCTTAATCTACTTGAAAATACAGTAGGGGTTAGTCTTCCACACTAAATTATCCAAAAAAAGAAAAAAGGTGGTAAAAAAGAGAATAATGGTGTAGGGTAAATGTGGCCTCTAATTCAAACACTCCCTCAAAATCAAACGAGAGAGTGAAGAAACCATAGCCATAAAATTTGTAAAATTTTGGACTTCTATTCCATGTAGCTTGTATTATAACTGAAGAAAAATGAAAGGAGGGCTCCAAAAATTAAACTTCACATAAGTTTGGGCCTATTTGATAGGTGGAAGCTGGAAATTCCATAGAAGTTAAAAGTTCTAGACTTCTAGAAGCTGAATTATTTATTATCCGGATTTGACAAATATTATTTTTGATAATGTGGGTGGAGTTATAGGAAGTCTGAGAACCTTTGTTTGATTGAAATTGGGGTTTTGGAAATTGGGGTTTTGGAAATTGGAAACATGAAAATTAGTCAGTTTTAGCCATTTATTGAAATTTACATCTATAAGAGGCTAATTTCTTTTAGATGAATGAGATTTCTAAGCCATAGGTCTAACAAATTGGACGGTCCAGATCGCCTAAAAAGGAAATGTTAAGCTCGCCATAAAATAGACTGTTGTGGACATGTCAAATTAATCTGATTTTATTTTAATTTTTTTGCCTCAAATTGGACTAAATATTTTTCACCCTCATGCACTTGCACAAAATAACAAAATTGGCATTTCAAAAATAAAATGGTCGAATACTTTTTAATATTTTGAGGGCTATTTGGTTAATTTCTTCTATTCTAATTATTTTTTAATAGATGCACCAAAATGAGGCACACATATTTCAAATTTCATTTCTATTTGATATTGGAAAATAAAAATAGATGAAGTTGAGGCTTAAAATGAACAAATAGTCCATATTGTAGTTCAACTAAAAGGTTATCTTTCTCAGTCGTCCTTCGAATGGTTTAGAACATATCTAAGTATTTGATATCTCTTTTCTTGCATATGGATGGGAACAAGCTAAATTTGGGGTGCCATCCTTCTAGCCTTGAGCACCTCTAAAAAATACAAAACAAATAGTTTGCATAACGAGCGAGTGCTTTGCAATAGCAAAAAGCGTTTTTAAAATGACCAAAATGCTTCTAAAACTTTGAGAGGTTAGTTGCTCATTTTATTTTGCACCAATTAGTTGTTTATCCAATCTATCCCGATCTAAGTTATTAAAACAAGGAAAACTTATTATAATGTACGTAAATTACCAATTGTTTGTCAATATATCTATTTACAACAGTCCTAACTTGTGATTATCTATCTTTTGATGGACTTTTTAAAATTAAGTAAAAAAGAGGTAAAATATTAAATAATACATCCCTTAAATATATTTTGATAGAGGAAATTGTTTATTCGAGGTTGTAACCTTACTATTAAAAATGAAGTAATAGTAACTTATAGTCTATTTTATGATTCAAAAAAATAAAACTTATACTGTCCACTGTACTTGGACGTTATACATTTAATACTATCTTGAAAGATATGCCAACATGGACTTTTTGAGGCATGTAAATCTACATCACCAATTAAAATTGACCGTTGTGCATTATAATGGTGCTTCTATATGCTGCCAACTTGTACAATCCACATTGTTTGACAAATTTATTAATAAATAAACAAAATAAAAGAGTTTATCTCTAGTCTAAAAAAAATAAAAAAATAAATCTTATCAAAAAAATAAAAGAGTTTATGCAACAAATTGGAAAATTACATTACCTATTTTTCGGTCAAGCCGCGTATCCCATTTCCAAAGCCTCTGCGTCCCATCATCAAACGCATTTCTCAAAATTTAAAATATCGTGGAGTGGGAAATTCCACAGTTTCTGTCTTCCCGGCTGAATTCCCGCCGTTCCTTTCCTAAAAGCCAAGAAAACAAACGCATCTCTCTCTCTCTCCATTCCCCCTCTCATAAGACTCTTCTCCAGTCCTGATTTCTCCTCTAATAAGACTTTCTCTCTCTCTCTCTCTTTGTGTGGGATAAGCTTGTATTGATTGCTTGTCAGTAAACTGTTTGCGCGCAGGAAACTATATAATGGCGCCTCGGTTGTTTATCTCAGAGAGATGCGGTGAAAAGAACACAAACCAGGTAGGAGCTTCAGTCTTGGCCCTGTTTTACTATTATTGTAATATATGTTTGGGTTTATTTCTTGTTAATGGTGTATGAAGTTTTCTGAAGGGGTTCTGGATAATCTGATGCTTGGTCCAATCAGTTTCATTGGAATGGTTTGTTACTTCCTTTTCCCTTGATGCTCTGAAATAGGTCGGGAGAAAACCTGCATTATTGAGATTATGGAGTGGATATGTGGGATAATCTAATGGTTTGTGCCTTTGATCGGACATTCTCTCTCTCTATATATATAATACACACTAACATGTACACATTTTTTGTTGGTTTCTTTTCAATTAGGGTCCAAGATTTCATTTTTACTTTTTTTTTTTTGGGTAATTCAGTGGGGAAGTAAGGCCCTACCCGCTTTCTCAAGTAGATTAGGAGTTAGTTTTTTTGGAGGTATTAGTGGGGTGGTATTAGTAGTGGGAATGGAAACAACAATGTGGTGACTAGGGTGTGGGGTGCTACCGCCACGACGCAAGCCCCTTTCTACCTTCACATGAATCTATTGAAGCATACTATCATGGTGTTTTTCTTCAAGATAATGTGCTATTCTTATCGGCATTTCTCTTTTTGTTGTTAAATTATTATTGTTTTTGTTGCTGTTTTTATTTCTGGTATGTTGTTATAGTGAATACTGTGAAATTGATACAATGATGTAACCAATAGGCGCATTCAAATGTATACTTGTCATTATCTTTTAGAAAATGTGCTGCTAAATTGATACAAATAATGATTCAATACGCCCCTTGAGATATTTGCTCAATACATTGTATTGGATATGCATGAGTTTTCTTTAATCTATTTTTTTTGGATAAATGAGTCTTTTTATACTAGCATTAGATGAAACTGTGATCCCACCTGGCTGGTTCATGAGTTGATCCATTGACATGTCCCTACTAATTGCATCCTCCATGAATAAGTTGGACTGTTGCAAGTAGTTGGTTTCAAATATTGATTGAATATTGATGTAGCGATTGTCATGTCTGGAGTCTGAAATTGAAGGAGAGTATGGGTTTTTAAGGCCTTCATTTAACCTTTAACTCGTTGCCATTTATTTTGACAAGGAGTGTATTGGGCATGAAGTCTTTGTACACAAACAGTACAAGTAATGAATGGTTGATTGTGATTTGACCATTTCATGTTACTGCATCCAGATGCATCACATCAGTTAATACATTCTTTGAATGGATGAGATCGATTTTTGCACATCATTTATGTATGAAGCCTTTTGTATCCAAGACACATTATTCCAAATCATCAGATAGCAATATAGGAGATATTGACAGCTAACACAATAAAAAAAAAAAA
Organism: Amborella trichopoda; assembly: GCF_000471905.2. The sequence continues at coordinate 1,101,828 of NW_006499930.1, read as the reverse complement.
ATTTATTGGCTATACCTATATACTGAACGGCCCTTCGATTCCTTTCTTTGGGAGGTCTCTTTTCTTTTTGAATTTTAGTCGGAAAGCTCACATTATGATGCCTGATTGTACTGTTGTTAATATGATCTTCTTGAGCTCTTGAAGCGACTAATTTATGAAGGTTCATGCGAGGATAGAATGATTTGCATGTTGATTTCTTGTTTAGATTTTATTATTGTTATTATTATTTGAAATTCTATTATTATTATTATTATTATTATTATTATTATTATTATTATTATTATTATTATTATTATTACTATTACTACTACTTCGGTTTAATTATTCATGGTCATAAGAAATCATAGTCATACTGAGCGGCTCTTCGATTCCTTTCTCCGGGACCCTGTTTATACAATACCTGGGCATGTATATTCACGTTTTTAAGTCCGCCAACACGTTTGGATCTAACTTTGCCACCATAACCAGGATATAATTATCCTCAAAACACCCCAAAAAAAAGCTGGAATGAGTCAGACCACGTTTATGATAAAGCCTGTTTTTCTTCAAAAAGATGCTGCCCATTGCAAGGAGCAGACCTTTTCTTCTTCTTCTTCTCTCTCTGCCGAACTCAATGTTTTAAAGTGCGGGATGCGGCAAAAAACGGGTGGGGGGAAGGGGGGGGGGGGGGGGGGGGGATGCAGCCCGCGGTCAATAAATATAAAAAAATTCTAAAAAATCTAAAAAAATATGGAGGTGATATATGTGATAGTACGTATTTTAGTTTAATGATTAACTTCAAAATTATTAGTTGTCGGAGATTATTTATCTAGTTATCCACTATCCCTTGATAGAAACTAGAAACTTGAAACTAACTTCATAAAACATTCAACAATCAACAACCATAAGCACAAATTTGCACCATAAGCACAACCATAAGCACAAAAGCACAACCATCAACAACAATAAGCACAACCATAAGCACAACCATAAGCACAAAATAGTGATATTACAAACTAAAAGTCAAGCTCAAGAAGAGTTAATAGTTAATAACTTAATACAATCATCCATTTTGAGAGTCAAGTTTGAAATTTGAAGTCAATTTTTCAAATACCAATCAGAGAGGTCATCTTGAGAGTCGTCATGTGCATCATCAATATCATACTTGACGGCCTCCATGTATTCTTCTTCCTCGGTCTCCTCTGAGTCAGCTTCCTCCTCCTCAATCTCTAAAGCTAATGTGCGAGTGCGACTAGACCCAACAGCTCCTCTACTCCTTTGTGCTCTAGTGTTAGGTCGATCTTCTTCATTAGCCCTTGTTGTTAGCTCGACATCAAGCTATGTAAGATCCTCACTATCAAACACACGCTGTTGTCTTGGATCCATGATCCACTCACTTGTAGAATCACCATAAGCTTCATGTAATTGAATATGGTTGAGTTTCGTGCGATTTTCATACCATTTCCTAAGCTGCTCATTATACCCACACATAAATCAAATCATTCAATGTTTTCTGCTTCAAGCTATTTCTCTTTTTTGTATGGAGTTGTGGTAAAAAATTGAAATTAGATAAATTAGATTTTAGATTAGAAAATTGAAATTCAAGAAATAAGGATTAAGGAATAAGGAGTAAAAGACTTACATGCTCAAATGCACTTCAATTGCGTTCACAGCCAGATGAGCTACATGTGAGATTCAACACTCGAATAGCGAGACGTTGTAGATTTGGTGTCTCACTTCCATATGATGCCCACCATGCAGTTGTATAATATTTTATAATTTAGATTATAGATAAAAATTAAGGGTAAATAAATAAACAATGGAACTATACATAAAGTCAGAGACAAGTAAGGTTACTTTTGGCCTTTACCTGGGTCTGTAGTGTCCCTATTTCGAGTAGCAATATCTCTCCCAAAATTTCCCATGGCTAACTTGAACTTAATCAATTCATGGCTTTGGATCTCATCCTAGATATTTTTGTCAGGTACCAACCTCTCAAGCACATCTAAGAACCCACAATGTATTATACGATCCAACTCAATGGATGGGTGCTTGTAGTGAAGAGATGAGTTTAGAAAGTAACCGGCTGAATGGAGGTACTTGTGAAGCTAGGTATCCCATTTCTTATCAATAATTTCAAGTATAGCCTTGCGCATATTTTCATCATCCTTTAAAACATCCGTTATTTCAGCTCTTGCCCTAGTTATTGCCTCATGTACGTAGCCCATGGCGGGCTTCACATCACCATCAACCAGTCGAAGCGCTCTCACCAAAGGGCGAGCCACTTCCATTGCAAGAATTATTTGACTCCAAAAAGATGTATTCAGAGTAATTTTTTCAGCCTTTCTCCCATCCTTATGCTTTGACCATTTGCTTTGACTCCATGGCTCTGAAACAAACATGGTCCTCAAGGCACTTTGTTGCTTGGCTAGGCTTTGAAGAGTGAGAAATGATGTGGCAAATGTAGTGATACCCGGTCTCACTAATTCTCTCTTCTTTTTAAAAGACCTCATCATGCTTAGGACTATAGTGTGCTTGTAAATAAATCCAACAACAAACATAGCTCTTGAATCACCCCACTAAATAAAGATGTTGTACCCATTTCCTTAAGCATAAGATTAACACAGTGAGCTGCGCAAGGAGTCCAAAACATATGTGTCATTTTCAAAGTGCAGAAATGCCCGACTGCAGCATAATTGGCACCATTGTCAGTTAACATTTGTACCACATTTTGCTCACCAATAAACTCGACAATCTCATCTATCAAGCCACATAAGTATGTAGCATCATGTGACCTATCTGATGCATCAACAGACTTAACAAAAAAAGTACCTATTGAGCAGTTAACCAAAAATTAATGAATGCCCTTGACTTCCCATCGGACCAACCATCACACATAATAGTGGCCCAATGTTTCTCCTACCCTTCTCTCTGAGAAATCAAAATTTTATTCATATCAAATACAACATTCTTCAACAAGGGCTCCCTAACCTCATCTAGTGAAGGAGGAACAAGTCTTGGGCCATATTACCCAATTGCCTGGACGATACATGCAAAACTATCCAGAGGTATAGTATTAAAAGGAATGCCGGTCATGTAAATCCACTTTGCAATCCACTTACCGACCTCTTATGCTCTTTCTTATATCTATTTTCAATTATGGTTTGTTTTGTTTTTTTTCTTTCTCTCCTGAACCACAATTTCGGGGCTAGGGGTGGAAAAAGCATCCATTGGCCCCATGGAGAGAGGTATTCTTCTTTCAATACTACCACCATTATTTATAACCATCTCTCTTGAGCTTAGAGTACGAGTACCCTTTTGCCTCATAGCAACTTCCGACATATCATCATCATCATCATCAAATAATTGGACATCATCAAGTAATTCTTTTCTTTTCATCTTTTTCTTCTCTTTATCTTTTTTCAATCTACCCAAATATTCTCTAATCTCCTTTTTTATATTATCTGTAGCTTGTGGGCATGCTCTTACATTCCCAAAAATTCTGGCTAAGTGCTCTTTTTGTCAAAAAATACCACCTATATAAGTATTTCCACAGAGCAAGCATATCACACAATTTCTATCTTTCGGATTTTTTAGTTTAGAATATTTCCAAGCCAGATCTTTTTTACTAGAAGATTGGGAAGAAGACATTGCCCCAAAAATAAGTATTACAGTATTACTGTACAAAAAGGAATAAAAAGTTACCGACTCTGTGAAGCAGTGCTCGATTTCTTCACGACCTCTGAAACCTCTGATTTCTTATCACAAACATCCCCAAATTAACAATCAAAGCATCAAATCAACATCCAAGTATCAAACAACCGCCAAATCGAAGATTTGAATGAAAAATAAATTTTTGCCAATTTTTTTTCCGTCGATTTGATGCAAAAAAGCCACAAAAGTGGTTGAAAATCATCGTTTAGGGGGGTTTAATACCCCCCCAAACAGTTTCTCCCATTTTTGGATGGTCAAAAAGACCATTTTGCCCCTCCCCAACGGGCAAAATCAAAAAAAATTTCGGGGGAAGGGGATGCGGCGCGATGCGGGATGCGGCTACGATGCGGGATGAGGCCTGATGCGGCCGCATAAGTCAAAAGCGCATATACGGTCAGTTCTGATGCGGAGCCCACTGCATACCACATGATGTGGCTGCATATGCAGCGATGCGGCCGCATTTTAAAACACTCACCGAAATCCATTTCTTCCCCACACTGCCTCCATTGTTGCAGCTCCTCCAGCTGAAACTCTCAGCTGGTCTTCTCAGTTTCAAGACCCACTCTATTGTTACCAGGGTTTTTGAAACTTTCAGTCATCCTCCTTGTTCTCAGGTCGGTATGGTATAATGGTTGAATGATTTTTATTTTTTTTCTTTTTGTGGCTTATTTTTGTTGTTTTCCCTATGATTTGTTGGCTGCATTTGCAAAAACTTGGATTACAACATCCATTCCTTTGAAATCAAGTTTTTTTGTTGTGAATCGGGGCTTTTTGAACCCTTCTTCCAATGTTGCACCTCCACCGAGTCAAAGGCTGAGCCAGGGTCAAAAATCAATCGAGGTTTTCAATTTTCTCTATCGTTTGTTTTCTCGCATTTATGTGAATTTAATTTCTTGTATCTTGCAATATCTTCTGTTACAACAACAACTTTCTCTGTCTCTAGATCGATGGTTTCTGTTATGGTATAGAAAAAATAGAGATCTCGGTGGTTGATGAAATGGTTATTAGGGTTTTTCTCGTTCTTCTCCCTTTTAAATTTTTGAGGTTTTAAGTAGTTTTTATTGAAACAGTTATATTGCTAGTTATATGCCTCATTTTCAGTGTTGAGTATTTTCCCTTTGTTATTGATTGGTATGCTCTGATATCTTGTATTTCTTTTAATATTGGTTCGGGTCTGTTATGCAAATTTTATGTTATGAAGACCCCAAAATTCGTGATACATTTGACTGAAGCTGATCTTAGTTACATAAAAAATTACTTCGCAAAAATAGAAAACCTTTTAAGAGTTCTTCTTGAAGAAAAGAAAAATATAGAAAACTTTTGAAGAAACTACCTGGCTGAGAAATTCCTGAATAATTTTTTCACTGAGTTTTTGTGTCTTAGATTGTATTGTCCGGTTGCCATAGTAAGGCATTTGAATGAAAGTTGGTCTAAATCTAAACTTGCACTAGTTTGTTTGATCTTGTTTTTATGGGTCTAGAGGCATCCATTGTTTGAAAGTCTCTTGGGTCCTAAATCTCAGTGGCATTTGAATAACTGGATTTTTTTTTTTTATGGAATCCTTGCCTGCTCGGCTACAAGACCAATAAAGAACTCTGTCAACTTCGACTTTTCTCCACTTTTTCCTTGATTACGGGTTTCCCTTCTTTTGCCTCTACAATAACAACCAAACCTACCCCAGGCCACTATCCAAGAGAAGCTTATCCACGAGCCAATTTCTTTTCAATTGCAACCAGCAACTAAAATAAGGGTGATGATGTCTTAACTTTTGGTGTTTATGTATGATAATTTTACAACATTTTAACATAAGCTCCCAAAGTCAAATTTTGTGTTCTTTCATTCCCTCGAAGAAGATTTTTTAGAGATATTTTAGTTGGTTTTTATTCCTACAATCTCAAGGTTGTAAGAAGTGCGATTGTTGTACTGTTTCCCAAAGATATAAGGAAAGTCTCTTGGGTTCTAAATCTCAGTGTCATTTGCTTGTGTTAGACAGCTTGGACTTCATTGCCTTACTGTTTTTCTTGCACCTCTATGGCTTGGATAACTGATGCCTATATATCTATGGTTGGATCATGATCATATGCCTTTGAGTACTCTATTGAATGGCTTATGGATGAAGAAAATTGAATTTTAGATTTCATGGGCTTGGGGATTATATATAATGAATTGAAATCTGATTTCAAAATTTGTTTATGGTATGGGCCTTGTTTTGCCTATGCATATGGTTTGTGCCTTGAATTGAAATCTGATTTCGAAATTTGTGTATGGTTTGCCTTTTTTTAGTTTATGACTTACGTTTTCCTTTCTCTCAGGCATAAAACTGCAATTGATGTGTCAGCTGCATTTCTTGCGTTATCTTCTTCCCATTGTGTGGTTTTAATACCACTAGGCGTTTTGTGTGCAAACTGAAACATGATTCTTTAACTGATATGCCGGTATTGTAACCAGTTTTGATGTAACTCTAACCAGTTCCACTGAAAATTAAGATGCTTTTATCTGGATGCTTTGGAAATTCTTACTTTAAAATGCTATTGGCTGAATGCTTTGGACATTCTTTTCACTGTTTGGAGAATTGTGACTAGTATTCGTCTCTCATCTACTTTCAATCATTGGCAGTTTTGTTAAAGCATGTTTGAAGGAGATTACTGTTATATTATTCCCATTTTGTGGTTTTAGTACTGCTAGGCGTTTGTGTGCACTTCCTGCTGTTATCTCTCTCATGCATAATACAATTGTTTACCCATCAATGCTACCTTCAATTGAAATTCCACAATGCAGTTTCATTCTTTGATTTGTTTCCAGTGATAAATTTGAATTCTATGCTTCTGATTGGGGTTCAAAGCTTAAGAGGAGATTGACAATGGATTATGATGTTAACCTTAGGCGTTATAGCCTTAATGAATCAACAGGGCTTTGGTCAATTACATGGTTAGCCATGACAGAGCAGTGTAGAATTCATGGACTTTGTGGAAAAAATGGGATATGTACAGTTAAAAGTTTCAAAAAAAAAAGAAATGGGATATGTACTTGTTGGGTTTATGTAGCCTTTGAAAGCCTTATGAGTGTGTAGTGAAATATTTTTATTATAGTGAAACATAAACTCAATGGGAGTGTGGTCCCTCGAGGACCATACTAAGCGAATGATGTTTGCTTATATCGGTCTGTGCTTTTGATCTAGGCTAGTCGTTTGGAACCCAAGGTACCTGGGCATAAAGAATTAATTGATGAGGGTTTTGGGTTAGCCCTTGATGAGGTCGGAGCTTATGCTTAGATGAGAGAGCCGAGGGACTGTGTGACCCTTGTGTGTGATGGGAGGCCTACTGAGACGGGGGCCAAAACCTCATTCATGTTCCATCACACGACATGCATATTGATAGATCGTTCGAGAAAGCCAGATATCCACCTTTTGGGTGAAGCGTATGCATGTGCGAGAGATACCTCTATGCGCTATAGAACTGTAGTCGCATCGCGTCGTGGTGACCTTGACTCGTCTCTAGGGGAGGATCTGTAATCCACAAACTGGGATTGCGGCTCCTTGATTCATCGACTTAACTTTGGTGACCCGCTAAAGAGCTCTTGCTTGGACTGTGGGTCATGGGAAACAACTGGTCGGTTCGACTCTGTAGTCCACAGTCGAAGGTGGAGTATCCCATTATTACAGATTGAATTCTTAAAATCATAT
>NW_006499930.1:1053192-1085311 GCF_000471905.2 Amborella trichopoda | reverse complement strand
GAGAGAGAGAGAGAGAATCATAATTTGACCTATAAACATAATGAAAAATATGATCGGAACTGTCAAATATATTTGTTATATTATTGATAACTTATTCCCAAAAAAGAATCATAATTTGACCTAATTTGACCTATAAATATATGGAAAAATACGATCGGAACTGACATATATTTGTTAAATTATTGCTAACGTATTCCCTAAAGATATTTTATATTGGCCATGTATTACTAGGGAATCATCAACTTATAGAATGAACAGCTAAACTGCATTATCAGCAAACAACCAAAACTCAGTTTTCATCTTCATGGTGCCAAACAGGGTATTTTTTATATATCGGGTTCTTCCAGCAGCAAGCCAAACAACATTGTTTGCTAAACCAGGTTTTATATATACTAGAATCTGCAAAACCAAGTATTGAGAAAAACCCAGGATTTGCGCATCCAGGGACCCAAACGACCCATTAGGGTCCAAGGTTTCTTTTTTACTTCATGTAAAAACAGTGCATGATTGCTTCTGTCCAATTGCTACGTTCACATGAATCTATTGAAGCATAACTATCATGGTGGTTTTCTTTGAGATAATGTGCTATTCCTGTCGTTGTTTTTCTTTTTGTTGTTAAAATTATTATTGTTTTTGTTGCTGTTATTGTTTCTGGTATGTTGTTATAGTGAATACTGTGAAATTGATACAATGATGTAAGCAATAGGCCCATTCAAATGAATACTTGTTATTATCTTCAAGAAAATGTGCTAATAAATTGATACAAATAACGAATCAATATGCCCCTTGAGATATTTACTCAATACATTGTATTGGATATGCATGAGTTTTCTTTAATCTTCTTTTTTTGGATAAATGAGTTTATATTAGCATTAGATGAAACTATGATTCGACCTGGCTGGTTCATGAGTTGATCCATTGACATGTCCCTGCTAGTTGCGTCCTCCATGAAAAAGTTGGACTGTTGCAAGTAGTTGGTTTCAAATATTGATTGCATTATTGATGTAGCGATAGTCATGTCTGGAATCTGAAAATGAAGGAGAGTACGGGTTTTTAAGGCCTTCATTTGACCTTTCACTCGTTGCCATTTATTTAACAAGGAGTGTATTCGGGGCATGAAGTCTTTGTACACAAACAGTACAAGTAATGAATGGTTGATAGTGATTCGACCATTTCATGTTACTGCATCCAGATGCATCACATCAGTTAATACATTCTTGGAATGGATGAGATCGATTTTTGCACATCCTTTATGTATGAAGCCTTTTGTATCCAAGACACATTATTCCAAATCATCAAATACCAATATTAGCTATACTGACAGCTAACACATTCAAGAAAAAGAATATTGGCTGTACCTATAAACTGAAGGGCCCTTCAATTCCTTTCTCTTGGAGGTCTCTTTTCTTTTTGAATTTTAGTCAGAAAGCACATATTATGATGCCTGATTGTACCGTTGTTAAATGATCTTCTTGAGCTCTTGAAGAGACTAATTTATGAACGTTCATGCATGGATAGAATGATTTGCACATTGATTTCTTGTGTAGATTTCATTATTATTATTATTATTAGATTGAAATTGTATTATTACTACTACAAATTTTTAATTATTTTTATTTTTGTTATAGGGACTTGAGACTAGAGAAGAAATTAGTTTCTCAATTTTGAGAGTAGTCAGTCAATGGATAGGTTGGAAAATTTAGGAAAGGCCTTGGTCAGTTTTTAACTTCCAGGGAGGGAAGTTTGAGGTTTCTGCTCGTGTTTTCATCGAGAGAAAATTTATGAGAAGCATTACTAACTAGATTTCGAGAAACCGTACATTAGAAATTGGTGGCAATAACATTGTAAAGTTTCTTGTTCTGCTCATTTCACTTATACAATCGATATTGACATATGCAATATGTCTAAGTTTTAGCAATGCATCTTTTTCCTTTCCAGGAATTTGTTGCTTGATTGTGATTGTCATGTCCTTTCTTCTGTAACCATATATATGCCATTTTTACTCCTTGCCTCTGCATCCTTTTCACATCAGGCCATTTGGCTCTGGAAAGAAACTGCATCACTTATTCTTCAAGAAGTATGGCAAATTTGATTTAATATGTTGTTTTGCTTTATGTCTGACATCATGAATACCTTCGACCTACTGCTAATTTAATGCCAAATAATTCCAACTGATGCAGTTGCCATCACAGTCCCACTGAAGAAGAAGTAGGATCAGCAATTGTGTTTTGATCCAAGTGAGAGGACATTTCTTTCCTTCACAGCTTTTTTTTAGCTGTTCGACATCAAATTCCTGAACAGGAATTCGAAGAAAACTATAACAAATTGGTGTTTATCACATTATCTGCACAATGAGTTTGTCTTCTCTTTCTACTCATGATTTGCAAAGGGATTTAATCGTCTCAAGACTAACTGCAAGATTTTCAGCTGAGTTATCAAGGGATTGTCGTCAACAGGTCCCATGTTCTCCATCAAGATCAGTTTCTATGTCACCTTCAATTAGCCTACCAGTAACTCAATCTATTTATCTACCTCGTAATCCCAAACAAAATAATTTCTTGTCCCCAGCCAAGCTTTACCAGAAGGAACATTTTTTATGCAAATCAGTGAAGAATGAAAAGGATTCCCATGCTATTAGCCTTGGCAATTCTTCAACATTTTCAGTTGGAACAAAATTTCAACTTGATGATGTCATAGAGGCTCAACAGTTTGATAGGGAAATTTTAAGTGCAATATTCGAAGTGGCTAGAGAGATGGAGAAAATTGAGAAGTCCTCATCAGGAGCGAATATTTTGAGGGGCTATTTGATGGCTACACTCTTTTATGAGCCCTCAACTCGAACTAGACTTTCGTTTGAGTCTGCCATGAAACGTTTGGGTGGAGAAGTCTTAACAACTGAAAATGCACGGGAGTTTTCATCAGCTGCAAAAGGAGAAACATTAGAAGGTATGTCATGGTGATGAATTTTTTATGGATCCTAGTTCATATTTCATTATGGAAGAGATTTCTAATAATCCAATGCACTCCTAGAAACCATAGTCGATTGTGGTCAGCACAGTCCAACGAAATGATTGGACAGTACTCTCTCTCCTTCTCCTTTTATGCTGATGATCCCAAGGACTAGGATTTTTCATAGTCCATTGGATTATTCATTATTGTGTACTATACTTTCCCTTCCATTATGGCTGATTAACTATATTTAGCTCCCTAATAAGACTGAAAATGCAGATAGCATTAGAACAGTTGAAGGTTATTCGGATATTATTGTCATGCGCCACTTTGAAAGCGGGGCTGCTAGACGAGCGGCATCTACTGCTAGCATTCCTGTAATTAATGCTGGGGATGGCCCAGGGCAGCATCCAACTCAGGTGTGTCCTTATTTACGTCAATTCCTGGGTGCTTTATAGAGGATTTTGTGTACCTAAAGAGTTTAATACGAATTTATATCAATTTAGTTATAATTATTTTGTAGCAAATCTTCTAGGTGTCAAAAAGATTGAATATCATCTTTGAATTTTTCTTTTTTTTCCATTTTAAGAATCATTTTGATTATGGTCACTATGTTCAGGACATAGCATATGATGCTAGCAGTGCAAGTTGTTCAAATCTTCTGAGATTTCTGAATTAGTTCTATAACTTTGTTGATGAAAATGTGGTTAATGAGATGAATCTGGTTTTTTAGAGCTTGCTTACATCTCACAGTATGTAGCAATTAGATAAATGAGGCTAGCAATGCAAGTTAGTTAATGAGATGAATCTGGTTTTTTAGATTTTGCTTACATCTTACAGTACGTGGCAATTAGATAAATGAGGCTAGCAATGCAAGTTGGTGTCCTTTTTTTTAAGTGATATATAAATAGTTCCTATCAGTTTTATTGGTGAAAATGTAATAAATGTCAAACACTGTTGATATTAGGAATCTGGGAAGAACTTTCCTTTCTCAACACACTGGGGCTCCCTATTTATTCAAAGCCAGTGGTCCATCTGATCTAGAGTTGCACCATTTGAATCTGAATTTTCTGGCAATCAATTCTTGGATTTTGATGAGTTGTTGATGACTTAAGCTATCTGTCTGTCACCTTCAAATTTTGGTTTTGTAGTGGAATATTTTTTGTGTCTCAAGTAGAGTATTGTAAAGTATTAACTGTAGAAGGAAATTATGAGACTACTGAACTTTTGTTTACCAATGGCACAACCAGAGCTCTGATGCTTTAACCCCTTGAGATCATTCAAACCCCACCACCATTTGACGCCCAGCAGTCTTCTTTGATACTAGCCCCCGCATATGTCATCTCTGACGTCAATGGATTACATTGACCTAATAACTCAAAAAGTGGATTCCCCACCCATCCAAGAAAACTCACATCTGTATCTCTCTGTAATATCAATATCTTGAGATATTTGATAGCTCAAACCCCTTAGTTGCCTTTGTAGTTCTTGGAAGACATAACCTTGGACAACCTGTGAGATAACATTTTTTTATCAAATAAATATGCTAGTTTTGTCCTGTTGTAGACTGTTAGCAATGTGACGCCTTTGCACATATTCTATAGCAGTGAGCTTTACTTTATGAAGTTAGCTTTTGTACCAGTCCCTTAAAAAGAATTATGCTATTCATAGGACTTAGTAGATCTCTGTTACTATGGGAGAATAAATAGAGAATGGTTTTTAAATTGCTCTCCATGACTACTTTTTCACTCCATTTTTTCTAAAATCTCTTCCTAAGACTTATAACAAAGTTTAGAATTCCTAGATCAATCTGAGCACATTAGTTAAGCTTAACTCTCTCTCCAACTCCAACCAATTCCTAGATTCTAACTTCGTAAAATATAGAGAAAATAGGACTCCAATCTCAAGTCTTTCCTAGAATTTCAAATATCTCATTTAAAAAAATTAGTATTGATTAGTTCATAAACATTTCTAATAAAAAAGATCTTACAAGTAGATGTTTTAAATAGGAAATAAATATTTAAACTTCCTAAATAGTGAAAAATAAAATATAAGCACAAAACTTGAATTGAAAATATGAGAAAATAGGATAGAATTCACATTTTCGAGCTTTGTGCATTGCGCATGCCATAAGCTAGTCTATTCGTAATGGGGAATACCCCTTGAGATCAAATGAGTATATACATCCTTATATGGGTTGAATTGTACAAATAGGAGATTCTGAACTAATTGAATTGCATTCACAGATCCTATATAAACATGGTTTTGGATTAAGGAAAAACATCAGCTTAATGGACTGATGATTCCAACTGGTACCTTATTTAAGTTGAGTTGTTTCTTGTGACGGATGTTGAGTTACTCGGACCAGCAAGGTGTCGGGTCATGTAGAAGAGCCTCAGAAACTGGCTGAGTCTCACCTTGCCCTGAGGTTACTTTATCATTCTTTCATAAAGTCCATCAAGCCTTATTGAGACTTGGCTGAGTCAAGCTGGCTTTTTCGTGTTCGGGCCCTGCTCAGTTCCATGCATGAGTCTGAGTTTTCAATCACCACTTGTAATTGTTGTGATGGCGTATGGCCTTTACTATGTTCCCTTTTAGTGACATTTACTTTTCAAACGATATGGAGTTTGTTTCCACCTTTAACCTAATTGATTACATGTTAGCACTTAACTGATGATTCTCAACCAATATATTTCCATTCATTGAGGGACATCTTCACAACCAATAGAGTAGCCAAACAATGAATGTACCACCTTAGGCCTTCTTCTCTCTGCAGATGTACAAACTCCTTTTATCTGTCAAGGAGCATATCAAAGTGTTCATATTTTAGATGGATATGGAGTTTGTTTCCACCATTAACCTAATTAATTACATGTTAGCACTTATTTACATGTTAGCACTTAATTCTCAACCAATATACTTCCACTCATTGAGGGATGTCTTCACAGCCAATAGAGTAGCCAAACAATCAATGGACCACTTTAGGCCTTCTTCTTTCTGCAGATGTCCTCAGTGCAGTGGCTTTGGTACTGGGTGATTGATATAATTAACTATTTCCTTAAGTGATTCTCATTTTTTAGGCTTACTGTGCTTTCGAGATAATAGAACACTTCCTGTCCTTCTTAACTACACTGACAATCTAAGAGATATTGGTACTCGGACTTTGTTATTCAAAATGTTGTGATTGCATGTCATATTATATTTTCAGAAGCTATGTCAAGCTTACACTGTGGGGCAAAGAGTTTGACTGGTTATGCCTAATTGGTCTTCCTATTTTAATTGTTGATGAAGCTTGCAAGCATCTCTCTCTCTCTCTCTCTCTGTCTCTCTCTCTCTTTTCAGTTTTTCCTTTCAATCCATTTTGTTATGGTGCATGTGCTGTGGTGAATAATGACTGTACTAGCAAAAAAAAAATTGAAAGTAATGGTAGTTTGTTGTCCCTTTGAATCAGAGTGGCTGAGTATACTTCGCCTTTCTAATGTATATTCCTTTCTACGAGGAATATACATCTGCTATTTGTACTAAACCTAATCAAGGATGACCTAACTAAACAGTTGGTGCAAAACAGGCTCTTTTGGATGTATACACGATTGAGAGGGAGATAGGAAGACTTGATGGGATCAGAGTGGGTCTTGTTGGGGATCTTGCTAATGGTAGGACTGTCAGGTCCTTGGCATATTTGCTTGCAAAATACAATGATGTAAAGATCTACTTTGTTGCGCCTGACATCGTAAAGATGAAGGTTCTCTCTCTCTCTCTCTCTCACAGACACACACACACACAATTTAATGATTATGATGGTAGAGGTCCTTGTTCTCCCTCTCATTTTAGTGATCATGATAACAGTATCCATGTCCTCTCTCTCACATGCAATACCTTAATGATACAATTTTCTGCATGGTTGAGATGTGCTTCACTTTTGCAGGATGATATAAAGGACTACCTCAGCTCAAAAGGGGTTGAATGGGAAGAAAGTGCAGATCTCATGGAAGTGGCATCAAAGTGTGATGTGGTTTACCAAACGCGTATTCAACGTGAGAGGTTTGGAGAGAGGATTGATCTCTATGAAGAAGCTCGAGGAAAGTACATTGTGGACAAGAAAGTGATGGGTGTGCTGCAGAAGCATGCTGTGATCTTGCATCCTCTCCCAAGGCTAGATGAGGTGAGGGGAGAGAAACTTTAGGTTGAAATTGGCCTTGGCAATATGCTGATAACATGCAATTTGTTATGCAGATAACTGTGGATGTTGATGGGGATCCAAGGGCTGCATATTTTAGACAAGCAAAAAATGGGCTCTACATTAGGATGGCTCTTCTCAAGCTTTTGCTTCTTGGTTGGTGATCTCCTCTCAAACATGTGTTTATGATAGCACATGCGGTTGCAAGTTTTTTTCCATGAATATGGGCCAGGAAAGATGTGTAATAAAATGTGCTAATCATTTTTTGCGATGTGATTAATGTTGCAGTTGTGGTTGAGAAGTTTTTTAGTGGGGTTGATCTTAGAACCTACAAACTGCATGAGCTTGCATGCTTCGGATTTTGTCCTTTTTTTTTATTGTAATATTAATATGTTACTATTTATTGACTTTTTATATGGAAAAAAAGAAGTAAAAGGCTGGAAATAAACATTATATTACCTGCTTGTAGGAAATCACAGCTCGACCATTAAAATCCTTTGTACAATCAAGATGTTAGGCTAACTCATCTACATCCATTGCCCTCCCTATAAACATTAGCTAACAAAATCTCTTTTCCTCACGTCAAGTCTACTTCTCTCACTATAGTTTTGATCTTCTGAAGGCACACTTGTTCTCCTCTACACCACCTAATTACATGGAAAAAGTTTATATAAGGTATTAACCTTATCCGGATAGGTGCACCTAAAAAGCGCATTGAAAAAGCTTATTTCGTCACTAGGAATTTTTTGAATTGATTATCTTGACCTCAATACATATGGATATGAAAGAAAAAATAAATCTCAAGTTTTAAAAATAAGGCATCTTGTAACACATTATCTAGACTGTTCATTTTAAAAAACTTGAGGCTCATAGATATGTTAGATTTGCACCTTTTTTGGAGCTTTCAATTTCATTATAGGGGTGAAAATAGACTTTAGGCCATGATAAGAGTTTTGCACTGAAAGTACATATTTTAATAAGATTTTAAGGTGTACCTTACCATAATTGTTTAAGGTTGACACCTCGTACAAACTTCACCCACTTACATTAAGGGAAGGGTGTGGTTTCCATAAGGTTGCAACCTTAAAAAATCCAACTAAGGTGGACCTTCAAATTTTATCATAACTTACAATTTTGATGTAAAATGTTCTTGGGATTATCTTGAAATATATTTTTATATCTATTTATAAAATTTTAAATTACAAAAATGGTTAAAATCAAGTAGATCTATAAACATATGAAAATCTTGAAAATGGAGGGTGTAGATAATATATTGTAAGATACACTATTTTTTAGACTCAAAATCTTTTTAGTTTTCATAGTCGTACGTCTCAATGTTGAGATGATCAATCACATACTTATTCAACATTAAAATAAGCTTTTCCGATAGATTTTTGAGATAGCATCCGTAGTTCACATTTTAAGGTTGCAACCTTATATAAACTTTTTCGTTCAGGGGAATCTCCTTCAACTATAGTGGTACTCTGGTGAGCTTGAGCCCATGTAATACTGCATTAATCCCCACCTCTTTTGTGAGGATGCACCACCTGGCCCTAAATAACTTAACCTCGCATCCCCATCACTATCCATTGTTAAACCTCCTAAGAGCTGGGTTCCTAAGAAAGTCCCATCAAAATTTAGCTAAATCCAACTCCGTTCACATGGCACGTACAAGTGTCCAAGAAACTTAAAATTAAAAATCGTCGCAAGTGCTTTACAAGTCAAGTTGATATTCATAAACACTGAATTAAAAGAACATTGCACTCAAACTATTCATTCATTTAATTGTACTTTTAAAAATTTTATCTTTTGTATTGCATTTTACACTTATTTAATCTTTAAATGACTAATTTTTATTGAAACATACCATAAAAATATGGATGTGGTTTCTATAACAATCAAAGTAAGCGCACCTTCAAATAGTGTCGAAAGATGTTTCAGTACTGGAAATTTTTATGATGGCCTCAAACTTTATTTCATATCTAATTATAAAATTTAAAGATTCAAAAAATATTATAGATTGAGCAGATCTATGAATGCTTAAAAATCTTGAAAATTGACGGTCCACATAATGCATTACAAGATACACTATTTCCAAAATTTGAAATACAGTTTTTTTTGTCCATACATTTTTGGGGTCGAGATGACTGATTTGAGGAATTTCCGGCATCGAAACAACCTCTTCAAGGTGCGCCCTTAATTTGATTGTTTAGGGCCTCACCCTTATATAAACTTTTTCCTTAAAACTTTATCATGCCAATTTTTTTTTGTGTTTCACTCAATTCCATATTAGATGCCAATCGGGGTAGTCATAAGTTTTACCCAAATTTTCCACTATTTAAATCCCATGCGCATCTGTTGATGTGGCCGTTTGCCACCCCTCTTTAATGACATAAATATCAACCTTAAAATGTAGAATTAAAGATGCACCTTAAAAGTCCATCATGTGCGAAGACCCTCCAACGGATCATCTCGATATCGAAATGTATGAATATGAAAAGAGAAAAAAATTTCTAGTATGCAAAATAGTATATCTTGCAACACATTATCTAGACCACCCATTTTTAATATTTTCATGTGTTTATAGATCTACTTGATTTGAACAATTTTTAAAGTTTAAAATTTTATAATTAGAGATGCAAATAAAATCTCAAACCATCTTAAGATTTTTTGTATGAGAATTACATTTATAATAAAATTTAGAGGTGCGCTTTAATTGGATTGTTTAAGGTTGCAACATTATACAAACCACACCCATCAAATAAACAAAAGTTGAAAAAACTCAAAATTTAAAAATAATAATAAAAATAAAGTTGGGGCCGGTCCCCCAATTCTCTGATAGAACCGCCAGTTCTTCATATAGAGAACCAGTTGGTTTCTGATATATGGTGGGAATCAGATCTATCTCACCAATTTTTTATTCGGATCGGATAATTTCGATCCAAATCAAGAATTTTTAAAACCTTGCTTTCTATAGTTGCCAAACAATGTTCCTGTAAGAATCTTCCATGAAACTTATCCATGCTTAGAGAGCATAAGGCAGTTCAATTGGTTCATCAATTGCTGCACCAGGTAGAGGTAAATGTAACCCAAGAGTTGCATAGGCCGTCTGCGTATATTTTTTACTGCCTCACGGTGCAAGAAGAGATAATTGGTTGTTTCTTCGGATATTCTTATACAACACAAACAATTGTTCTCCATCTTTTCATAAACTACTACATTAAAGCTTGAATTTTAAGTGGGATTGTGATTCAATACAAAATTATTACTATTTATAAGTTTTGTTTAACTTCAATAGATGCATATTTTAATTTTTTATTTTAAGGTTTATTTTTAGAGTTTTAAATTTTTTTAAGGAATGTAGTTTTTTTTTACACATTTTTAAGATTTTTAAGAGTTGTTCAGAAAAGTACTATGGAGTATTTATGGAATATTTTATTTCATCAGGAATAAAATTATTATTAAGAATTTTACCTCAAGTTAGGACTGTTTTAGTTATTTTCTGTTTGGTAAGGGGAATTAGTCTTTTCAAGTTATAACCGTTTTAGTTATTTTCTGTTTGGTAAGGGGAATTATTGTCTTTTGTACTTAAAAGTAACGAATAAAAGAGGTGTGTAGCCCACGGGGATTTTCAGATTGAAAAAGAGAGAAAAGGCTTTTGAAGCCCTAGTTGAGATTGTAGAAAAAATCTTAGGTATCTTGTAATTGTTTCTTGTGCTTGGACAGCAATATTGTTGATTTTTAATTCTTCTTCAGATCATCTATACCAATTTGGCAAGAAAGCTACAACTTCTTCAACAACAAGGCTAAAAAATTACAGCTTAAGTCTAGCTTTTCCTGATTTTGGGCCAAGGTTTGCTAATTTCAACCAAAATTTACTGATTTCAACTAAATGTTTGCTAAACTTAACCTAGAACTCGTTTATTTTAGTACTGTTTTATTGATTTGCCTAAAGATTGTGATTTCAATGAACCCATAGGGTGAAAAGAATATGTTTAAAGGGGCTTTTAGACCCACTCCGTAATCCCCAGAGCCAAGGTAATTGAGGACCTTAAGCAAGTTCAGCAGCTTACATAACAATATGGAACATTACTAATGGGCAAGCCAGGGATCTTTCTGCCCACGAAGATGTCGAATTCAATCTTTTCCATTATTGCGTTCCGCATGTAAAATCGAGTGACGAGAATAGTAACAGAAGGCCCAGACGGATTTATCAAAGTTTGTGATTCAGTGGCCACACAAAAACTTCACCCCAATAAAATAAGAAATACTAGAAATATGAAACCATGCCCGTCAACCAAGCACTACAAAATTTTCGAAGCAGTTCCATGAACACAACTATTCTGCAATTATATCGCACTACATCGTGGGCAACCTCGTCCAAACTCACGACCTAGACAGAATCTGTGCGACCTTAAATCTCCACTTTTGATGGCCTATGCAGATGAAAATTGATCCATAATACCATCAAAAGCCCATAGTTTGTCAAAGCAAAGTTCCGGATCATCCCACTGTACATGGTAGACCACCAACCGTGGAGATCGGTGTCCTACAGGTATCTTGTAGGACTCAAATCCCTGGAGCCATTCCCAATTCTCCATGCACTCAGCTGAAATTATAATGACTTTATGGAGAATTATTGTCTCCTAATGAATTCAGAAGGAAATATACAACTGATGATCCTCACCACGGTTTCCTTTCACCATTCATTTGTTGGCCATGTCAGGGACTCGAATCGAACCTGAAAGTTGAGACGACTTACCATTCCATTAAGCTAATGTGTCCAAATCACATAAGAATATGCTTTTGCCTCTCAGAAAAATACGAGGTGCAATGCCTCTACTCTCACATGAGTGAGAGAGGAACTCATAATGACAATTTCTCGTTGGTAAACATTAAGAGATCCAATCATCTTTAACCAAGAGCATTTCACAAAATAGCTACATGAAAGGGATGATAGATGACTTTAAAACCCACCTAGTTTATCATGACAACCTTGCTCATCATATTGTCCTCAGTGGCGGCGACACTAGTATAACACCATCTCCTCTTACAAAAAGAAACTTCACAAACCGCTTTGTAGTCTGAAAATAAATCGAAAGGAAATATCAACATGTATTTAAAAACAGTAAGAAGTAACTCTTGTCTCAGCAAATAATGACCACGATACTGTTTACTTAATATCAAAAGAGAGAGAATCATATGTTAAGGTTGCACCAGCTAGCAATACAATTAAGGATAAACATCTTCATCCGACAGCACAAAATGCTATGAATATCACATTTCACTGACACATATGGAACATGTATGCATCTTTGAACATAGGTCCACATCAATAGCATCAAATTATGAGTTATGTCAGTATTTAAAGCTGTGGCCTAACATACTCAGACATTTGTGCATACCTAGGGCACTTTGACATGGTACGATACCAAATACAGGTAAAAGCTTTGGGGGAATCCAGTCTATAAAATTACAGACAGGCATGCATTAGATGCCAGAAAGACTACCAACAACAAATGTTTGAGACCCCCCAAAACAAGTGGGGATTTTGTTCATCTGAAAACTTTCAGATCTTTAGTCACCCCCATGAACCATGCCATAATCAATGTTTCAGAAAACACTACGCAGCCCTAGGCAGCCGGCCTGGAGTGCAGCACCCAGGCGTGGAGCAGGTGCCCAAAACCTCAGGCACCCTCAGGTGAAAAATCTTTAGAAACATGCAGATATATGCTAATATTGGTGTTAATTATGCATTTTTTGCATTTGTATGTATTTTAAATAACATTTTCCATGAAATACACGCATGAATGTTGAAACACGTTCAAAACTTCAAATCATTGAAAATTTAGTGAAAAAAACATAAACAAGTCCATGGTGTATTAGTCTCCAACTCTGCAATCCATACTCCATAGTGACACACAATAATGATACACAAATAAAAGACGAGATGAAATACAAATGAAAAGTATAAAACCAATAGTTCAAATGTCCAATACATTTCAAAAAGCAATTGATTTGGGGTGTTTAAATTTTTTTAAATTAACTTTGGGGTTTAAAATGACCCAAAATGCCCTTAGGGGCCCCTTTTACTGCACCAAAACATGACCAGTACCTGGGCGCCCCCCCGCCCAGGACTAGGCGCTAGACCCGCCTGGGTGGCCACCCAGTACTAGCGCCCAGGAGGGGTAGGTGCTGGGTGGACCATTTATTTAAACAATGGCCATAATAAATAAAAAAAACAAAAATAACGACAAAATATTGGCTTGGGAGCTCAAAATATGCCCCAAAACAGCCCCCTCCCCCCCCTCTTAACTTTGACTCTAAACTTTCCATTTGAAGGATGATAAATATAGTCTTAAGAGCTCGAAACAATTTTCTTCTCTGTTTTTTGTACATTGTGCATGAATCAAAAGCTTATCCAAAAGTTTTCAAATAAAGAAAAGCCCTATATTTTTTGGTGGCTAGACCACTTAACTATATGGTCAGCCTACACCATATACTTTTTTTCTATTATAAATTTTATGCTATTTTATAAACTAATTGGCAGACACTCTAATTTCTGTACCATTGATCGCTACAACTAGGGTACTCTTATACTGAGCAACCTGAACACTAATGGTGTTCAGTGGTTTAATGGGTTAAACTAAATTTGATATGTATATGACAGATAATATGCAATATTTTCTTTCCCATCTCATGATATCAATGTCAGACAGGGCCTAGCAGCCCGGCCCGAAACAACCCAGCTCCGGAATACTAAATTTGGTATGCTGACTGGACTCCCATCTCATGATAACAACAGCCACTGAGAGAACTTGCAACTATCCTCACACCTGCCAACCACCCAAACCTCCATCAATGAGGTATTATAGCACCGTTACATAAGAACAGAAACAATAAAGAAAAATTTCAGAGACTTTAACTCATCTCTCTCCAGCAGCAGGACCACCATGGAACCGCTACGCTGACACCTTGAAACCTGTACAACAAAATGGCAGCATGCCAGAGCTTAGAGGGGCCTGATGGCCCCACTTCCCTGCAGGCCAGAGAAGTGAAATACCTGATACCCCACTGCCCCGGTTGCGGAGAGGGGGAGGGAGGGGGTGGGAGAGAGAGAGAGAGAGAGAGAGAGACGACCCATGGCTCCCTCTACAAAGGGTTGAGATGGCGGTGCCGCCAGCTTAGAGGGGCTTGATGGTTCCACTTCCCTGCAGGCCAGAGAAATGAAATACCTGATAACCCACTGCCCCAATTGCAGGAGGGGGGGGGGGGGGGGAAGTGCGTGAGAGAGAGAGGAGAGGAGAAGGGGTGGGGGAAGAGAGAGAGAGACCCATGGCTCCCTCTACAAAGGGTTTGAGGTGGCGGCAAGTATGGCTCTACATGGCTGCTCAGCGTGGGGTATGTATGTTTTGTTAATATTAAAGAATATGGTGCTGTGTGTGTGCGTGTGTGATGGTTAGTTTTGAATTACAGTCATAGCTCCTTTTCCTTTCGTATCTCCTTTCCTTTCCCATTTTCCTGTAATTTTTCTCTCTAAACTCTTTAGGTAGGCTTTTTATCTAAATCTAATAAGACCTAGATCTTTCATTAAAAACACGTCCAATTTATTACTTATATTTAACTTTCACGAAAAATAAACTAGAGTGAAGAAATAAAAAGGAAAGAAATTGAAATAAAAAGGAAAGAAATTACAACAAATATCGTAACTTAACAAATATAAGTTTAAAAAGGAATTCTTGCCAGAACAGAAATTCTAATCAAAATAACAAGATAGCTTTCTGTCAACAAAGTTGGAAACAGTGTAGGTAAGTGAATCGAAAATAATAGGAATTTATAAATAGATTTAAACATGGAAAAGTGTCTATCTATAAACATGGAAACGTGCATAAAATAAATTTTTAAAACTTGTATTACATTTATTACTTAACTTTTTTAATAAAAAGAAACCACAATGAAGAAATTGTGACCTCTCTTTGTTTACAAATTTCCCCAAAACAATTAGATAGCTTTCATGTCTACAATATAGGTATCTATGTTTAAAGCTTTTTCTTTTTTAATCAAAGATGTGCTAAATTTCAGCCCAAAAAAATCGATCCAGATATGTATTTTAGCCAACAGGATTATCCTGTAGCCTAAACATTCACTTATATAATCTTTTTCCTGATATATAATTTATAATAAATATTTCTAGAAATTATTTTTCATCTAATATCTATGTTGAAGCATTGTGCAATGCATGTGCCATTAGCTATTTCAATTAGAAGTGGGAAAGAAAAAATGAGGGTCATTTTTAAGAACCATTTCCTCTGTCCCACAAACTCCACTCAGTCATTCAAATCTGACTTATTGATCATTGAGATCAGAATTATCATTTATATCACAATTAAGTGGGAAAAAATCATTGGCAACACCTTCTTAAAGAAAAGGATATCGACTAATGAGCTTCCAGAGATAACAAAACAAACTAAAAAGCAAAACAAACTAAAAAGCACGTAGACACTGATATTATCATAAATAAATTCATTTATTGATGTGCGCATAATTATATACCCGGACCATACAATCCTAAATTCAAGCAATCCAGCATATTCGGTAATAACACAGAAATTCTAGATCAATCAGTACAACAAGAAGGTTTCCTTTGCATCCATATGATGCAAGGATAGCATCGAAATAACAAGTTGAGAGAACAAGCCAAAGGGATCTAAAAAAATTAATTTCCCATAAAACATCAAACTACTACCTTAAGCTTTACAAAGGTGCAAATGATGAAAGAACAACAAAAATAACAAGATGCTCCTGAAGTAACCAAGTTTTCTGAAGCATACCCTAACTATCTCTTCATATGTTTCGTCATCAATTTCCAAAGTGGTGATGACTTCATCAACATCCCCCAAAATCATGTTCAAGTGTTGATCATAAGCCTATAAAGCACAAAATCAGAAAAGGATACTTAGCTCCCTGTAACATAATACAAGTATAATTAGAGAGAGTTTTTCATAATAGAAACAACTATCAAAATCTTCACGCATGACAGCATAAAATCTAAAATTCTAAAACACAGTAGAACCCCAGCATAATTTTATCTTCTCATTTCACACCAAAAAAGTCCTCTACCAGCCAACAATATGGAGGAGGAACAGGAACACATGAGGACCCAAGCTGGAAAGGACCTCTCTATCATGAAAGGTATAAACCCGAGCTGGAAAGATACAAATTACATGCATAATGGGAATCACATTCGCTTGGTGAGTTTACAAAAGGGTCAGAAATATATATCGGAAAGGCATAGTACCAAGATCTATTTTATCAGAGAAGTCCAGCTCCAACAAGTGCATCAAGAAGAGCTGGCATCTACAATGACTTCTGAATTAAAATTTCGTGGTTCAAAATTTCATACTAAAATTTGGATACTTATTACACAGATTGTGGAGGGGGAAACATAACTCCATTGTTCTTATTTGCTGATCAAACAGTACAGGCTGGGAACATCAAATCTCTACAAAATGAGGTATAAAAATTGTTATATTATTTTATTAAACTGCAAGGTATCTCAAAATAGAAGGTGAACAAGGAATTTTTTTTTTGGGTAAGTCAGTGGGGGAGAATGCAAGGTGAACAAGGAATTCCGAAAGGACAAATGCAACAAGAAGAAATTGGGGCCAGGACTCATAAAATATTGGGAAATAAATTGGGGTATAAACATTACCATGGACACAAGAAAACAATCATAACAAGCTCCAAAATATACAAATCTAACATGAGGAATCTTATAATTACCAAGCCTTCTTCCACCTTGTTAGCTCCTGAAATATATGACCACTGCTAACCATGGAAAAGGATCCAACGAAGTAAACAATCTGACTTTAAGAAGAAGTAGGTCTGTGGCAGCTGGACTAACTGATCCTAACATTCATATGTTTTTAACCGGAACTGGTTGGGCTTGAAGCTGGGCAGGTGCCCCAGCTGGCCAGCTAGTAACGGTTCACTAACTTGTAGGTTAATGACTCCCCTTGGGTTGGGACCTGGGGTAGACTCTGGACTACATTCCCTGGTTTGCCAAGGCTTGGATGTGGCCCAGGGAGCCGCTTAAGCTGACTACGACTTAACCCTAGGACTATTGTAGAATCAAGCTCGAAGCCATTAATGGTGCTTTGGTAGGTGAGGCTGGACTTGACGAACCCTTGGGGGTTAAGGGAAGATGCCTAGCTCTCTAGGTTTTCTGGTGGCTAGCCTAATGTGAGCCCTGATAAGGTGGATTACTGATTGATTGGTTATTAAGGTTAGGATGGTGCGATGGTGATTGAGCACCGAGGTTAACCCAATTTGGCTATGTCAACTTAAGTTTAGACAGACCTCTACTTCTTGAAGGATTGCCCACCTAATGTATTCACTACTTAGGGTGCTATGGATTTTACTGACTTGGTGGCCCACAATTCCTACACCATGGGCGGGATTAGTGATTTAAAAAGCGAACCGCTCAACTCCTAGGCGGTCTAGAAGGCCAGGGCGCATCACCTAGGCCTAGGCGGCCAAATTAGGCAGGCGGTCCTTAGGCGGCTGACTAGGTGGTACGGCACCCGCCTAGGCAGGCGCACAAGCGCAGGGGCGGAAATGCCATTTGTTAAGGGATTTTTTCAGTTTTTTTTTTATTTTAAAAAAAATGTTTTTAAAGGTGGGTTTTAAAATCATTTGAAACCTAAACCCACTAGAGCCCATTTGAGAGAGAGAAAAACCTCAAAAAAAAAAATGGCTAGATTTTATGATTTTCATTGGATTGAAGTGTTTCTCAAAGTTATGAAAAATGGATCCAAACATCACCTATTAATATTAGATTTAGTTTTGGAGTTTTTTTAGGCCTATTAGAGGGTGTTTTTGAAGATTTTACCACTAAAAAACATCTCAGAGTTGGAAGTTTGAAGATTGAGCAATCAAAGTGAGTGCAAAACTTTATTTTTTTGATCGTTTGTATTATTTTGAGACATCTTCTTCAAGATCTAGTCGAAGTGGTGATCTGGGTAAGAAATATGGATATAACCCGAATCCAAATGACAAAAATTGCGTAAGATGCAATTATTGTAAAAAAAATACAAAAGGGGGCATAAATCGGTTTAAGAAACATCTTGCCGGCATTAAGGAGAATGTTGCCCCTTGTAAAAATGATCTTGAAGCTATTAGAGACGAGATTAACCAATATATGAGTTTAGTAAAACACAAACATGAACAAAATCCTTGTCATTTGGATAGGTCTATTTCTGGTTCTGCTAGAAGAAGTGATCCGAGTTGAAAGTATGGTTATGACCCGAAACCAAACGATAAAAATTGTATAAGGTGTAATTTTTGTAAAAAAGATGCCAATTGGGCCATTAACCGATTCAAAAAACACCTTACCGGTATTAAAGGGAACGTTGCTTCTTGTAAAAAGGTTCCTGAAGCTATTCGGGATGAGATTAAACAATATTTGAATTTAGTAGAACCAAAAAAAGAAGAAAATGAGCCTTGTTTAATGGAAATATCTTCTCCAGGTTCTTCTAAAAGTGGTGATCCGGGTTGGAAGTATGGTCATAACCCGAATCCGAATGACAACAATCGTATGATGTGTAATTACTGTGAAAAGGTACTAATGGGGGCATTTACCGGTTCAAGAAACACCTTGTTGGTATTAAGGGGGATGTTTTTTTTTTTTAAAGTTGACGGTTAATATTATAATAGTAAGAGTTTGCACAACTGCAAGGGTTGAGGTAACCCACAGACTGGGACTCTCAACCTAAAACTTGGTCACTAGGGAGTGACCTATTCTAGAATACAAGTTCTAACATTCCAGTGAGACGAGAAAAAGGGGCTTATAAGAACTGCCCGTTACAAGGTAGAAGACAAGAATCTAGAAGGAGGTGGCCTCCCCACCATGTTAGTGATTGTATCTCCATATTGTGCGCATTTATACAAATACAGAAGGCTGGTTCCTAGCAGCTTCCTTGGCGAGACGATCTGCGAAGTTGTTGGACATTCTCCAAATATGCGTCCATGAGACGTTTATACCCCTGCAAGTATGCTCAATTTCATAAAAAATGTGTGCTAGGTACCAAGGAGGGACCCTTCTAGTGGCCCATAATATTACGTTTTTGGCATCTCCCTCTATGTTCAGGCATAGGCCCCAAAGGGGTTAACTTTCTTGGTTCCCATCAATAAGGCCGTGGCCTCAACGGACTGTGAGTCTTTGTGGCCAAGGTGTTCGAAGAATGATAAGATGACCACACCGTTATGGTCGCGGAATACCCCTCCCGCGCCTGTTGAGCCTGGATTTCCCAAGGAGCATCCATCGAAGTTGAACTTAATCTCACCCACCGGTGGTGGGTACCAGTGCGATACTCTTGAGTTGCGATATTAAGGGGGATGTTGTCCTATGTAAAAATGTTCCTGAGGTTATTAGGGAGGAGAATATACAATATTTGAGTTCAGGGAAGCATAAAAAGAAAGAAAAGGGTTAAGAGGCACCAGGTAGAGCAGCCAAGACTCTTAGGGCGTCATCTGCACAGAGTAAGAGAAAGGTAGAAGAAGATGAGGAAGAGGTAGATTCAAAAATAATAGAGGAGGACAAGTGCTATGTTAAAGAGGGAGATGACTTTGATGATGATGGCCTCGAATCTGATACATATGATGAGGCATACCCTACTCCTGATGATGATGATGGCTGAAGAATGAAGAAACTTGACTCTTGGTGTTGACTATTGAGTCTTAGACTATATATTTTCTTTTTTTATTTTTTAGTTTCTAATTTCTACTATCTAACTCTTATGTGTATGCTTGTATGGTTCTAGCATTGTATGAAAATATGGATTATAGACTATCTAAATTCTCCTCATTCACGAAAATATGGATTATGGATTATGTGTTATATCGTCATATTGTTAGACTTAGACTTAGACTAAAAGTTTTCTTTCTACTGGCTAGCTCAGGTTCTGGGCGCCCACCTAAGGGCTGGGCGGCCTGGACCCCCCCGGCCGCCTAGGTGTCACTTAGTGCTTTTTGAAACACTGGGAGGGATGAATTGTGACCTAGAGATCTAGGTAACTAACTGTGGTCCCACGTGGGTTGCGACTAGACTCAGTCCAATGGGTCGAGGGTGCACCTTAGTGATACCCCAGAGACATACTTGGCTCCCTAAACCTAGAGGCTAAAGGGTCAGACTGCATCATGGTCTAGTCCTAAGCAATGAATCAGGAGCTTAGCGAGACTAGAAGGTTGGTTCTAACTTTGACTAATTTAGACCCATGGTCAACCCAATCAAGTGAGCCAGCATAGGGAAGTCCATGACCCACAAGTCAATCAATCGTTACCAATTGGTGGACCCACCCAGCTTCGAGCCCAACCAGTTTTGTTTCAAACCTATGAATGTCAGAATGAATGAATCCAATTGCCATAGGCCTACCAGCCTCTGGTCCAACCTACCTCACTGGTGCCACAAGCTCTGATCTACAACCCTGCGGCTCAATCAGTTCAGGCTGCACCATAGGTTCAAACCTACTACCCACCAGTCCAGTTCCTTCCGAGATTGCCACAAGTCCAGATTCAGTTAACTCCGACTGTTCCGCAGACCAAGATCTATCCTATTTAGGTCTATCAGCCGCTAGTCCATCCTTAACCAGCCCAATTGGTTCCAGTTGTGTCAACGAAGGAAGCTAACCCATAAGTGTTAGGCAACCAACGCCCAATCAACTGAGTTAGCTGACCTGAAGAGTGATCTAAAAACCTTCCAAGATAACTCGGCAATGATGGGGGTCCCCGATATCTTGCCCCCAAATCCTACATCAAACACTTTAGAGGATGTAGAATGTCTCCCACTGGGATTTATTCTCCCCCAATTTAAAAACAAATTCAGTGAAAAGGGTGACCTAGAAACCCATGTCACCACTTATCTTTTGACCGTACCATCTCTAGAGGACCAACCCTGATAGCTCAAGGTTTTGTTCAATACACCTTGTCTGGCGACTCACTAACACGGTATCATGAGGTCATGACCAGATTCCTAAATCAAACCCCCAACAAATTGTTTTGACACTTTGTCACACAATATCGCAGGGTTAAGCCAGGACCGATGACTCTTGGTGAATTAACAGCTACAAGACAAAATCCAAGAGAATCACTCACCAATTTTGTCACCAAATTTAGAGATATAGCTGCAAAGGTCATTGACAGCACACTCTCTAAATCCTTTCAGATCAGCATCGCGATGGAGAATGCATCTACTGAGTATTGCTTCTTCAACAAAAGCACTTGGCCCTTCTGTTTTCAAGTTAATGCTTGAGATGGTCTCGTGATATGAGAGCAAAGAATAACGCCAGAGATCACCACCAGCCATACTGGGGCAAGAGCTTGACCATGATGCAGCCATATTGAGGCAAGAGCCTGACCATTATGAAGCCCTACCAGGTGGTGACCATGATGAGATGATGATTCAAGAGCCAAAAGCCGATCCCAAGTTGGAATCACCTTCAAAATAGCTTAGGGATATATACATGGCTCATTCATGGCAAACTCAAGGAAGCCAGGTGATACCAGACGATACCACCATGTCAAGTGAAGAGGAAAAAGCTGTAGCCGATATTAATTTGATAATGAGTCCAAATCCTTGTCCAAGCCTGAAGATCATCTAATATGGCCTTTGAGCTCAAGAAGAAACCGACCAGAAAATTTAGCATATGAAATTAAAATGATAAAATTATCCAAGTCCTTGTGGTTTAGGGAATCTCAAAAACAAAATGATGAGAATTGCCTTAGCTTTAAGATAACCATTCCCTATACTATTGGGACAGTCCAACCCGCAAAAGGAGTATACAGCCTCTATAACAAAAAATGGTGCAGAGATTTTCCAGAATTCACATCCTAATAACATTGGTCGCCTAAAGGAGGAAGCAATACAAGCCAAATATGTAAGTTTACCGATTCATGATTCGGCAATCGATAAATTTCAATTTTATACTTGTTGAAACTGGTTTCCACGTTTACCAGAATTCTACCCTCTCCCCCTTTCTTGTTTTCTTTTTGCTTTTTGTCTAGAAGTGATGTTTAGAAGTTTTCAAATTACTCGAGCTAGACACTCATTTTCAAGCCACAAGATGCAGTCATCTTTTTTGGCATAAAATGACCAGTAGAAACCAAAGTGATGGTCCACGTTCTCCACTTAATTCTTTAAGTACGCCTTATATTGATCTAATGGAGAGATTGCAACTCCAAGATGTTAGAAATAATGTAATATAGATAATGTAAACATGCATGTATGGCATTTCGGTCGATGAATGGCATTGAGAAATGTATTGTTTCTCTCTCAATTCCAAAGATGTCAAAATCTCAATTTCATAAATGACGAAATCTCGATTCCATATTAATCAATTCCAACTAGGTCGAAAATTCAATTTCAAAGAGCTAGGAATCACATTTCTATCTATGTAGGGATCTTGATTCTATTGTGGTCGCATCTCAATTCCTAAAAATAGGAATCTTGTCCCCCAATATTCCTCTTGTACGGACATTGATTCTAAAAATAAGAATCTTCCAACCAATGGTGATCCTACGCTTCGATTCCTAAATCGCGGGTAACTATGAGATAGCCTTAGCCCAAGGTTCATAATACAAGAAAGCACCAAAGAACAAGCTACTCCACGAAAAATTGAGGATCCCACCCCATTGTAGAGAATAGAACGTGGGAAAGGATCTAATTAATATGTTCTTTTAAGAAAAAGTGCTAGATGAGGTGAACACATGAAAGATAATGGATCAAATCCACAAAAGGTCCAAGTCGTCCATTCAGAAGAAGATAGGTCCAAGTACAAGTTCATAGAAGACCCTGCAGGAACAAGTAATCAAAACCCTATGTCTATGGATCCTAAAAACCACAATGATGAGGATAGCCTTAGTCCATGTTCCATGTCTCTGAGAAGGACGCAATAGCAAAACAAAGGACTTCAATCATAATGGAAAATGCAAGCTAACAGAAGATCCAAGGCATCCGATTGATACATGTCACCACAAAGGCAGAAGACCTAATCAATCCCATACTCCAAATAAATGAAATAAGTGACCCACAAGAGGTCCAAGCCATCCCTAAGCTCAACCGAGATCCCGAAGTTAGGGATTCCCAAGACCACAGTAATAGGGAATGCTTTGGTCTCAAAACTACAATTCAAGAAGAAACAAAGAAGTCAAACCTAGAGGATTCAGTTGAACCATCCCCTAAGTAAACCCAAACGAAGATCCATCCCCTCATGTATGCATCGAAGGAATTGATCCTTTAGAACTCTTAAGAGGCCCACCGGGGCCACCTTCACCAGACTTCCTCGCAAATCCTCCTATTTGGAATAAGGAGCCAAGCTCAGAGGACTCAATTCAATTACCCTCTAAGATGAATGCGACAACTAATGATGGAGGGGAAAACCCAAATCTCATCATCCCCGAAAGTTCAATATCTCCACAAGAATCAGTGGAAGAAATCAAGCCCCTAGAAGTTCCAAGGGGACCACCAGGGTTACTCTCACAAGATTTCTCGGAAGATCCATATATCCAGGATGAGGAAAAAAATATTGAAGCTCAAATCATGTCATACCCTCAGCAAAAAGGATCCCAAGAATGGTTCTTAAAAAAAAAGGATCCCAAGAAGAAAACAAGGGCAAGGGCATGACTACACTAGCTAAGGCATCCATTTTCGAGAAAATCTGCCCCTTGAAACATTGAGTGTTGAAGAAGACCCAACTAGGGCAGTCCCATTCACTAGTTACATTAGGGATCGTCCCTTCCAATGAAAATATAATTGAGGTAGTCCCACTTAACATGCTCATAAGGATAGTCTCATCTAATGAAGGAAGCCCTATAGGGGCAGCCCCATCAAACCACTTGATAGAGGCACCGTCATTTGACGATAATATCATGGTAGATGCAGTCGGTGAGGCCCACGCCTCATCTGGCGACTTCCAACATACCACAAAGTCACTAACTCCAAAAGAACAACATGAAGTTCCAAATGAAAAGGATTATCGAATAGGAGTAGGGTGATCACTTGCTTCTCTCTCAATTCGCCAAGTGGGGCATCCATGCTTCACTTAGGAACCCTACTCCATGGCATAACAACCTAAGGAGTCATAAATATGAAATTGCCCATTAAAGGAATAAATCAAATGAGCTTAGCCAATCGAGTGGTAGAATGAAGGACTAGGAAGCTGAGTGTGACTCTGTCGCTCTGACTCTAAAGATCAAAGATTCGAGTGAAGCAATTTGAAGAGAATTCAATAGGAATTCAGCAACCTTTGTCAAGGAAGTGTTCTTCTCCTCCTCCTTCGTTCTTATTCTAAAAGAAAAGAAAAAGAAAAAAAAAGAAGAAAAAACTGTTAGGCAGAAAATCCAAAAGGAACCACGAGCATTGAAAAAAAACAAAGGGTCACTTGATTGAACAGTCGAAAGGGACCCCAGGGCAATAGAGAAAAGAAATTGCCTCTCTTTTCGTGTCTTCCTCCTCTCTCCCCAAAACATCGTCTTCATATCTCCCTTCCTAAGTCAGATTGGTGCTAAAACAATCTGAAAGTATTAGTCCAAGTAACATGACAGAACTCGACCTTCTGAACTTCAAAGAGTTGGTGGTGGAAGAACAAAATTGGCAGTCTAAGGAAATTTCGAGCACTCAAGGGCAGTATCCCATAGTATCCAATCTGTTGGCTTGCTCAAAAACTTCAGAAAACTCTCCTTTCAATTGCGACACAAGAGCCAAGATTGGAACATGAAAGAGTATTTAATGATTCCTCATCTAGAAAGTCCAAAGTAGAGGCTCCGCAAGCTCATATAGAGGTCAACCAAAGGGGTCACAAGCGATTAAAATGTAAAACCCACATTTTAAAATAACTTTTCAAAAAAAAAATTCCATAAAACCTTTTTTCAAACCACTTTTTCAATAAACTTTCAAAAAATAAAATCCCTCTTTCAAAAATCTCCTCTTTGAGAATTTCAAATTATGTGTATTGTAACTTCAAAAGTCTTAGTTACTTTGTTGAAATCACACACCCCTAGTTTTGTTTTAAAACAAGTATCTCTGTTTTAAAAAAAAAAATTCTAAGATGAAGGAATTAGACAATCGTACATGATATTACCATGTTTCTACCTACTTTGAAGATCTTGAAGAATAAGCTAAAAGATCTTCAGGAAACCTTTCCAAATAAAAGACGCTTTTCCCAAACATCTCTTTAGGAAGGATTCCCAAACCTTAAGATTAAGGGTGAAAGGTAAAGAGAAATTTGGTTGGCCAAGATTCCATCAACACCATCATTTCAATTCCTGATTCAATTCCCATTCAATTGGAAACCAATACCCTAAAGCAAAAAAGTCTCAAGCCCGAAGATGCCTATCTGGCGTCCCAAGTAGCATTATGGTGGCCTCAACAAAACATAACCATCCACAAATCAGCATCATTCCCGTTGTTGTCATTACGGATACCAATTGTTGAAGACCTCTCAACAAAACATAGCTGCTCCAGAATCAGCACAATTCCCATTGATGTCTTACATATCGAAATCCATCGGTGTATCGCCTTCTCCAAGGGTATTGGTCACTCCAAAGGATAAATCTCTTCATTCCTTTTATTGTATCCTGGCTGTCTACTTCTTTGTCGCTCACCCAGCGTCCAAGTTGAACGCCAAAGAGAAGCAACTGTAAACAAACCACCTGACATTTTGGCCAAGGGAGATCCCAAAAACCTGCAAACCATGTACCCTAGTCACCTTCTCAGATCTAAATCTAGACTTTAAACCTACCTAATAACCCACACTAGTCATTTAAGACAACCCTTGAGCCTAATGAACATAGGAAGCTAGCCTTAACACCAGTCTGATACCTAGAATACTGAAAACTGACACCCTGTGGATGTAGTTAGAGATAAAAAGCAAACTACTATAAAGAATTGCTTCAAGAAGGAAGATAGTAATTCGGTATGTTAATATATAGCCAATGGATGTACTATGCATGCCGTTCTTTCAATGCCACTAGGCTGAAGAGCTTCCAAGCTATGTTGCAAGCAGTGCGGCAATTTAGGTGCAAATTGAAAGCCCCTACATCTTATGAGCTCAATGAGCTAAGGCAGCCCTTGCTTAAGAAGGTAGAGCTCACAAATAAGCATTCGACAATGCATGGGGAGTCACAAAAATGACGGATTCATGGACTGACAGGAAGGGAGAAATATCATGAATTTTATGGAGAAATGTCCAATGGGGAAATTTATTTTTTTTGAAGTCCATTAATGCATATGAGCAAACTCATAATGCGAATTCATTTTAAGTAATAGTTGACTACAATATAGAGGAGGTGGACAAGTATGTTATTCAAGTGGTTACAGATATGGCTACAACTGTTGTTGGAAAAGAGGCCACATTTTTTTTGACTCTTGCTCAAAGCATTGCATTGACTTCATTCTTGCAATGATAAGTATATTGGAACTTGTGGACTCAACAATCATGAAAGAAAAAGCTCATATTATTTTTATAAACAACCACACAGAAGTCATGGCTGCAATGAGGAAGCTCACAAAAAAGATGGAAAAAAGATGGAGTTGGTTAGACCAAGGTGGACAAAGTTTGCCACTTCTTATTTGCCCCTTAAATATATGTTGGCCCAAAAAGACAAGCCCAGGGCATGTTCTTCGAAAAATAGACCGAGATTCGGTGGTCAAAGCATGCAAAGGGGAAGAATGTTTGATATAGTTTTGCAACCTCAATTTTGGAATAGGTTGGCTTACTCCCTCCAAGCATTTTGCTTCACTAGTGAGTCATTGGACCTGGTGGATAGTGCGAAGGAACAACCTGTGGGTCATATTTACAAGGCAGTGGAGGATGCCGAAGAACTATGAGAATGATGAGAGAGATTCACCAGATTTAAAGATTGTACGACGCAAAAGCCAGTCACATAGGCCCTTGCATGCAATAGGTATTTTCGAGCACTACTAAGAGCACTTTTATATTGACCCCATTGTTATGAGAGATATGGATGATTTTGGTGGGTGGTTTGTCAATGCTGAAGATGATCAAGTATTGCCAGAAGAGAGTATGAGCTGGGGCAAGTTAGTTAGGCTCTTGAAAGCTTAAAGAGCCCTGTGTTGGCCACTATATCTTCACAAATAACTTGAGGACAATAGGGGAGGAGGCTGACCTAGAGGAGATAGAAGAAGTGCAATATGTCAAGCAGAGAGATGACTCTGATGATGCGGCTTAGAGTCAGATGCAGATCATAGTGATCATGGAGATGGGGGTGGACCTAGTGGTGATGAACAAGATGAACCACTGTTGGCAATTTCAAATTTTTTTTCTTGTTTCTTAGTTTTGGCTTCTAGGACTTTGGAGTGGTTTCAAAAGTCTTCTAGGATTTGTCTTGAATGCAGCGCACTTGATTGTTTAGCCCATAAGGCCTATGCGGCCTACTGTATTTAATCCATATTCACAATGTTGTACAACTGAAGTGATTGGTATTATATTTCAAGTTTAACTTTCAAGTGTGGGCACATTGTTCCAAAAAATGTCGGGCGGTGCCTAGCCGCCGGGGGGGTTCCAAGCCGCCCAATGCCTAGGCGGCCCAGTAGAATAAAAAGTTTTTTTAAGGTCAAATTTTGTGTAAAAAATTAAAAATACATATTGAGACATATTTTAGTCCATAATTCCATGCATTTCAAATTCAAAAATCAAACTTTGAAGTTTAAACTTCAAACCATTAGGTATTAGAGTGTTAGACCATATCCATAGTCCATACCATAATCCAAATACCATGCACTCCATAGGCCTATAACCCGAGGCCTCTTAGGCCCCCACTCTCAGATCCCCCTTGTGCGATCGAAAAGAAAATGCACCCAGTCAACGAGCTTTGAATTTGCTATAGGCACAAAAAGTTGTAGCAAATCCCCTTGTACGATCGAAAAGAAAATGCACTCTCGGCACTTGATGAACCACCTTTCCCTATGCGAGTAATGCCCCTGTTCCTATCCGTGTAACCTGCAGGTAAGAGGGAGCAACAATTTAGAATGGGAAGGGTTGTTCGCCATTGGAAACTAAACTTGGGGGGCTGCTCGCCTTTTGAAGTGCCAGTAGGTCTGCCTGTACGTCAATTTGCTATCATACAAGTATAAGGCTTGCGCTTGAATTGAAGTAGTGCCTTTTGAATATGAGTAGGTGTTCGCTGACATGGTTCAAGTACAACTCCCTTTCCCTTCCCCATAGTCTGGGATACAACAAGCTGGTCCACCTCTTCACACCCCTCTTGATCACTATCATCATCATCAAAATTGACACGAACCCCAGACCTCTGCTCTAGTATGGATACCTCTCTCTCCTCTTTTATCATTTTTACAATACTCATATAAGTTTTTATCTCCTCTTTAATAGCATCAGGAACTTTTTCCATAGGGCAATATCCCCCTTGATACCAACAAGATGTTTCTTAAACCGGTTTATGCCCCCATTTGTATCATTTTCAGGATAATTGCATCTTATGTAAGTTTTAACCAAAGGATTAGGGTTATAACCGTATTTCCAACCTGGATCATCACTTCTATTAGATCCCAAAGAAGACATCTCAGAATAATAAAAGCAATCTAAAAAATAAAATTTTTCACTGACTTTGATTGCTCGATCTCCAAACTTCCACCTTTGAGATGTTTTCAAATCTTAAAATATTCTAAAAAACTCTAATAGACCTATTAAATCTCCAAAACTAAATCTAATCTCAATGGGTGATATTTAGATCATTGTTCGCAAAATCGCTCGATCTAACCGCTAACTGCCCGGTTAGATCAGAAACGACTACTGGCTGGTTCCGGTTTTGGGCGGTTTGGGTGATCAACAGGTATTTAAAAAAAAAATTCAAAAAAATGTATATAAATTATCAAAAATAAGGAAGTTGATTTGTAATGCATTTTAAAATATTCTTTACATTATGGTAAAGATTAAAAATTGTTTTGTCATTAATACTCACTTTTATATTTTTCCTATCTTTTATAGAAAATTTTGAAAATAGCCCTTGGAAAATATAAATTGGGTTAAATTCCCATTTTTTCATTAATTTTCAACTTCATTTTAATGTGTTTTGTTTTAATCATTCTTTATATGCTTTTCATATTTTAGTAGTTTTTTTTTTTTCTTTTTGTTTTCTTTTCAACACTTTTTTGACCACTCGGGACTTGTTCGGATATAGCGGTTGAATCGGTCGGTTTACCAGTTAGGTCGGTTAAACAGCTTCCAGGCCCATGTCTGGTTAACCGTTCCGGTTCAATTTTGCGAACACTGATTTAGACCGATTTCTTGTAATTTTGAGAAACCTTTTGATCCTAAGGAAATCACAAAAATCTATTTTATTTTATTTTTTTGATAAAGGTTGACTTTTGTAGTTAAATGGTAAGAATACATTTGGCTATAACCTAAAGACGGCACCCCCACAAGTTGGGTGCTCAGACAAACATAAATAATAAGCGAATAAAAAGATAAAGGGAGCGGTAAGAAGTAGAAAAAAGAATAACACGATATACATTAATAGAAGAGAAAAGAAAGATCGGAGTTCAACAGACTCCCAAAAAGTTCCCAATCCAAATGTTGCATCGACTAGCGAGCTTTAAATAGCCTTCATAAGCTGACTCTGTTGTTGCGAGCTTAGCACTGACGTCCTAACTTGCTTCCTCTGCTAGGAGAAGTAGCAGCTCGCAGAGGTAAAAAGGTGGTGTTGGTGGAATGTGAGCTGCTAGGAGAAGTGGCAACTTACAAAAATCTAGTTTTTTGAGGTTTATACCTCTCTAAATGGGCTCTAATGGGATTTAGATTTGAAATGAACCTAAACCCCACTTTTTATACTCTTATTTTTATCACACAACCTAAAAATGCCCCTCCACAAGGGGCATTTTCGCCCCTGGGCACAGTGCAAGCCCTAGGAGGCCGCCCAGGGCTAGGCGCAACGCAAGCCTTGGGCAGCTGCATATTTTTACTGCCTAGGCCTGGGCGAGGCGCCTAGGCGCCAGTCGGTCTGCCTTTTGGAACAATGCGTGGGCAACCTTCAATCTTCTAAAGATTTAATAATTCAAGTTTCAAAACTCATGTATGTAGGCCCACACAGCGCAACACAACAAAAGCACACAAAACATGCTAAAAGTTTAGTTTTTATTGTGCAATAAATACTTGTAATCAGGGGGGTTTGCCATCAAAGACAAACATATCAGCTAATTTTTCTACAGAAAGAATATAACAACCAATTCTCGTAAGGTGGGTCATGTGAAATTGAGACAGGGATCAGAAGGTTGTGGAGCAAGAGAATAGAAATATGCAATGCATAGCCATTAGTATTGGAATTGTCTAGAAAAATGGTCATATTAAACAATGCCAGACAAGAGAGTTAACTTTGAAGATGACTAGGGCAAGCATGCATACTTGGCCAGAAGGCCCAGTGATTGTTTAGACTCTTGTTTTAACATGGACACGGTTTTACTTGGTGGAACAAAAGGTGATACAGGACCTTCATCTTATGAATGCATAATTGGGTGAGATTCTTGAGTGATTGAGAATGTTGGGAAAGGATGAATCAATTGTGTCAGTTGAATAAGTGCGATAATCCCCAATGAAATCATGTTTCTAATTGA
The DNA here is from genome assembly GCF_000471905.2 of Amborella trichopoda. Next base: position 1,054,544 of record NW_006499930.1, on the reverse strand, counting down.
CCAGTGGTGATGGTAATTTCTTCCTAGATACAAAGAAATGGTTGGATTTGGTATCTTGGAGGGCATTTGTGTTTGAATGTCACTATTGAGCATATGAAGAGCGGACTCCGGATTCAAATGAAAATATTATTTGTTCGTGAAGTAACCTAGGGGTATGATGGGATAAACACATAAGAAGTCAAACAAATGTTAGATGGCAGTGCTATCATATCAATATTTCACATGTGCCCATGCAATTTGCACATGCTCAATAGACCCAAAAAATATAGTCGGATTCACATAGAAACTTGTGGATACTCTTAAGTACATGGATTGCATTACTAAAGCACTTCCCAACTTATAACAATTGAAGGAAAATCTCAAATTTAAACCACCATATGTCAAGCAAGACAGCATTCAAGAGACATTAATTCACATTAGATCTTTTCCAAACAAAAGTCCATAGCCATACACAACTTGCTACTAAAGAAAGTTCACATATATATTTCTGAAAAGCATGTGTAAACTGTCATTATACAGTCATCCATAGTCGTTGGATTCGGGAGCAGGATCGGTTCATAAAGAGCCAAACCGCTACAGGGTGAAGCTCCGTGGGGTTAGGATCAACATCCAAACATTCAACAACTTAAAGAGCTAGATCCTAGGATACTTAGGAGCAAAATCCCATGTCAATGGGGCTGAGGTTTTGACTTGGAGAGATCTAAGCTCCATTACACATAAAATGATATCAATTAATAATATATGATAAAATTAGGATTGAGACAACTACAGCTTAGCTTAATGCCAACGCGATAGTTATAGTACTCCAATTTACTACAACAATACAGTTTAATAATATCACAAATTGGCTTACTATCATATTAAACTATAGTTTTTTAATACCATAATTCTAGAATACCACGATGCTATATGTACCACAGCTTAAAATATTCTAAAGAAGTAAATTTACAATACCAAGGAGAGGAGCAGTAGTTCAATTAATCATATAGCTCCTCTCCTTGGAGGGATCCTAACAGCATATAGACCGAGATTTCATTTTATAGGAAGCGAGATCCATATTTCTCTAAACCTAGCTCCTTCTAAGATCCTTTAACAGGAACCTTGGGGATTGAGTTCCTAAGGTGGGACCTTGGCCTTACCCCCATAGTTCCGACAACTATGCCTTCATCCTTACCCAAAATGCGTAATGAAATTAATTGCAAACTACCTAAAAATGAAAAAAAAAAAAAAAAAAAACTTTTTATATATATATATATATATATATATATATATATATATATTCTTGTACTCTCTACTCCTCAGACGGTACCTGTCCTATTTACTTACGTACTTAGTAAACTAGTACTAATAAA
>NW_006499930.1:1026556-1053172 GCF_000471905.2 Amborella trichopoda | reverse complement strand
CCATCCTCAGAGGCCTTGCCATTTCTTAGTACTTGAAACTAGCTATAAAAATTGGAGAATAACACAGAAAGAAAAAGGGATGTTTAGTTTGAATCATCAATACTAGATGATGCTGCCAGCTTTCAGAGGATGTAATTTTTCACTAGGATCCCATTTAGGGCAATTCAAATCTCAATCAAAGTTTTCTCCGAGATCTACTACTACTATTTCTTAGTCTTTCCCTATTCATACGTTTCAGGCTCCAAATCATGGTCAAAAACCCACAAAGAAGTTCAATAATGGATTTTAAGATTGATAAGGTCTAGGTTTTATTTAATCAAGAAAGTTAGAATCATCTTTAAGTTTTAGCAATGCTCTAAAACATGGTCCGCCCGGCGTGCCCCATTTTGAGTGAGCACCGGCCTAGAGGCGCCAAGGGACATGGGCCTTTTTTTCGATTTTTAAAGATGCCCAAAAGGGTAAATGGGGTAATTTTGACCCCAAAAAGGTTTAAATAGGATATGGGGGGCATTTTCAACCCCCGAACACTTCCATAAGCCTTTAATCTCTTGGCTATACCTATTTTTGAGAATCAAAAGTATCTTTGGTGGTTTGAAGAAGCTTCCTAAACTTTTTTTTTCTCATTGAAATTATTTTCTCATATGGAGAGTTGGAGACTATTACTATTACATAGCCTATTAGACTTTAAAAAATTTTAAATTTTGTATGGTTTGAATTTTGAAATTTTGAACAAGTTTATTCTCAATATGCGAAATGTCATATGTTTGTATAAAAAAAAGTATGTTACAGTATTTTCAAATGCAATATATTACAAAATTGACACAAATATATACATGTATGTATGTATATATCTAAAGAAATTGTACTACAGAGCGCCTCAAGTTCTGGGTGCCTGCCTAGGCGCTGGGCAGCAAGCCGGCCGCCAAGTATTTCTTGAAAGCTTGATTTTTAGTGAGATTTTCTTTCCAAATTCTCAAATAAAGATAGTTTCAGATTTAAAGAGTTCTAGAAAAATTCTCACCATATTTGTAAGAAATGGTTACCTAATTTTCAAAGAATCTAGAAGATTAAGAAGTTCAGGGAAGTAGAGATATCTTGAGTCCCAAGCTAAGATAAATAACATAGCCCACCTCTACCCCAATCAAATAGTTTAGTGAAATTCATCACCTTATCACTACGCCACCAAATTGATTATTCCCAAGTCCTATAACATAACCCACCTCCTTACCAAACCCATCACCCACACTCCTAACCCACCTACTCCAAATTAACCCCAATCCCGTCTCATTCCTTACAAATCCATCAAAACCTTTGTTGGACCTGTAGTTTTCTACCAACTTCAACCCCATTGACACCCTCCAAAACTAACCTTCATACCCTACAAACCCTAACCCTCATTGTTTCCTTAATCACATCTAACCCTTGCCTATCACCTTACCTTCAATCCTACCTTATTTAGACCTTGACCCTATTCAATCTAGGAAACCTCAATACCTCCAAATCCCTGTAATTACATTTTATGTGAGTGCGTACAGCATGCGCTCACTGGAGCACGCTGTACATATAACTCACATTGTAGAAAACATCCAAACTACATATAATTTTTATACATTGATTCCACATTTTTATACATTGTTTATAGTTCTTTTAATTTTTTTAAGTGACCCGAGTTGCACCCAAGTACCCTACTCAGAAAGAAGCCAAGTCCAAGTAACCTGGCCGAGTCTGAGTAGACTTGACCAAGTTTTCAATCAGTGTCCCTAACTTATCAATTATCAGGAAAGATAAAAGCCAAAAGGCCAATAATGCGCGCATGTTCAGGTGAAAAACATTAGTTAAACAGGCTCGACTTAAAGCAAAACATCAACTGGTTTCAGAACATCCAAAACTGGTAATACCAAGCCAACCCCATTGAACCAAGTAAAATACATAATGAATAGCCAACTTTTGCAATAATATTTGGCTTTTCCCTAAAATAGTTTTCTCGAAAGTTAGGGTTCAATACAGATGAAACTAGATAAATTTTTTGCTAAATAACTAAATAATATAATGCAACATTAAAAAAACACGAAACATAAAACGCAAAGGTCATCAAAACAGCAGAGAAAAACCGCAGTGGAAAATGTTGCATCATATTTAAGTTTAGCTACACATCCGACAGTTTTGACCAGACCCGAACAAGTTAGGGTTACAAAAACCCCAACGTTACTATACCAGCGAAAACGAAATGGTCAATGGCAAAGACCTATTTTCTGTAAACTTCACATTCAAAAGTCCTTAGAACGTATGGAGAAACAGGTATGAAGGCAGAAGAAGAGAGAGCGGAAGGGGGCAGAGAAAGAGAGTACGAGCTTAGGGTTCCAATCCCCAAAACCAAGAAACATGACTTTGAACCAAAAATGGTTAATAACGAACACCACAGGTGAAAGGATGAACAGGTTTGAATTCATTCAAGAAGCTACAGAGAGAGAATTAGGGTTTGTAGAGCTTACATGTAGTTTGCCTCGAAGCTCTCTCTCAGAGCGGAGCTTGACGTAGATGCGCTCATCAAGGCTGAGCCTTATGAGGTCCAATGGTTCCTTCACTGCGCTCTCCTCTTCTCCAGCAGCAGCCGCCATCCTCTCTCTCCTCGCTCTCTAGACAGCAGAGCGCACTCTCTCTATTTCTAGGTCAGCATGAACTGGAAGAGAGGTTCGACGTTTCTCTCTCTTCCGAACACGAAGCTTGGTGGTTTGCCGCCTTCCCTCTCTCTTCGCTTCGGCTATTTTATATTGTTTTTATAAAATGACTCGGTTAGCATGCGGGCTAAGCCCTCATATGTACAATGCGGGCCCTTAATAAATATATTTTTGAGATGGATTTTTGGACTTAATTTTTCAAGATATATAATCTCCAACATGAGATCATGAATATGTAAATATAATTAAATTTTAAAATTAAAAATAATAATTCTATTAAAAAACATTTGTACAATTAGTTTCAATTGTTTTTAGAAGGACCACACACCTTTTTTTTTGACAAATGTAAATTATTTTATACTTTTTTAAGTAGATGGACCACATATTTGCATCAAGATTGATGTTTTATAATTGTAGACAACATATGTAGATATGTAGTCAAGCCCACATGAAACAATTTTCCTTTAGAAAAGTCTAGCATGAGCACATGGGCTTATAAGTCCCTCGAGGTTTTATATGATCTATTACTCCGTGGATATCAATTCAACGTGCACTTTTCAATTTAGGGGTGGCAACGGTAGGGTCAGCTTCGGTACCCAAACCCAAAAATAAATGATTATGGGATCCAGGCATGGACCCAAATAGTATTTGCATCAAAGATTTGGACTTAGACCTGACCAGCCAAGTCTAATTTTAGGACCTATACCTCGACCCAGATCGAGTCCACTTCTCGGGTCCCAAGTCGGGTACGGGTCTTTTGCCACCCTTACTTTACATGTTCCCAAACCACTCCTATAATAAAATCACAAATATTTTAATATTAAAATAATAAAACATAAGTAAAGGTCCTCCGATGTAATTTTTTGAAAAGTGCAATATGTATAAGGCATCCTGTAAGGCGTACCTCTAAATTTTACTCAGCGATGTAGGTCCGATGATGGAAATCTTATGATGGCTTGAAAATCTATTTTTATCTCAACTTATTAAATTTAAAAATTTAAAAAATAATATAGAACGAGTAGCTTTATGAACATTTAAAAATCTTTAAAATAAATACACTATTTTTAAAACTTGAATTTCTTTTTTCTTCGTGTGCACATATGTTAGTATAAAGTCACAACTTTATATGAACTTTTCTCCTTTCTTCAATAAGAAGTAATAACCAACATGTAAAGTGTAAAGTAATGGTCGAAAATATCTCCCCTAACATGCAAAGTTTGTGAAATAATAATGCATGAGAGAGAGAGCCACCTATCTCTTTGTTCTTATTAATAATAACACCCATTTAACCTTGGGAATGCATGCCTACAGCCTTATATCAAGAGAAAATTACAAAAAAACCCCAAATTTACACTTGTTATACAATTTACTCCAACCTAACTTTCTCTCAATTGTTTCTCCAAAATACACTTGCAATTACCCCTAACAAAAATAAAAATAAAAAAATACCTAAACCATTCTCCTTTATTTTTACCTTACCCACGCCTCTCTCTCCTCTATCCCATCAAAATAGAGGTCCGGCTCTGTGTAAGTGTTATCCGGCAGTAGGGCTCCGACACTATTGTAAAGTATGGTCCGGCAGTAGGGCTCCGGCACTGTGTAAAGTGTGGTCCGGTCGTAGGGCTCTGGCACTATATAAAGTGTGGCCCGGCAATTGCATAGGGCGGTCTGACACTTGAATAAGGCGGTCCGGCAATTGCAAAGAGTAGTTCAACAGTAGAAGTCACTGGATTCCTAGGCTTCGGCATTGGATAGGGCGGTCTGACACTATACATAAGGCGGTCCGGCAGTTGCAAGGAGTGGTTCAACAGTAGATGTTACTGGAGTCCTTGGCCCCGGCACCATCTAAAGGGCAATCCGGCAATACTCAGTTTGCAATGTGATGGTGAGCTCCAGTCCGGCAATACTCAGTTTGCAATGTGATAATGAGCTTCGGTAATGTGCCACTGGGGCCCAAAAGTAAACATCAAATCTAGCCAAATGATTTGTATACGAGAAGGGCATTTCCATCTTAAAAAATAAATTTTTTCCATTGGGGGTATTTGCATAGAAACTTTGTTTTGGGGAAAAAAATGAGAGAAAAGGTTAGGTTGGGGGTAAATTGCATAGAAAGTGTGGTCTTGGGGTTTTTTTACAATTTCCCCTTATACCGATGAGAGAATGAAACCTATTTAATGCTGGGAAATGCATATTTATAACAGATTTAGCCTTATCAGAGAGAGTGTTTGACTTCAAATGCGGACTTTTAGCTACCAGACGTGAATTTTGGTAATTGAGTTTGTATCTCAAATTTTGAAAGAAATTTGTTTTGAGCTATATGCATAAAATCGATTTTATCGAAATTTAGATTACATGACTGTGCCATAGTTAATTTGTCCATAGTATAAGGAAAAGTTTATATAAGGTGTCAACCCTATATTTAGAATGAGGTGTATCTTAGAAACCCATTGTGAAGGATTGTTTCAGTGCTGAAAAACCCTCCAATCGATCATCTAACCTTGAGATTTTATGAATAAAGAAAATTCTAAATCTTTAATATAATAATACATTGGTAACACAATATTCTTTTTTTCAAAATTTTTAAGTCTTTATAGATTTACGTGATTTGTATTTATTTTAGAACTTTAAATTTTACAATTAACAACACAAATATATATTAAATCCGTCGTAAGAGTTTCTCTCAGATAAACGAGGTGCATCTTGATTGTTTAAAAGCGTGCACCTTATATAAACCACACCTGGTATTGTACAATCCTTTTTAGTTATGGCACATGTTTTTATGAGTCCATGGACTCATACGTAGAAACGTGGGCTTTTTAATAATTTTATTTTGAAATAGAATTTAATCCTACTTTTTAAGGAATATATAATTTTTAACATGAGATTATTAATCTGTAAAAATAAATAACTTTAAAAATTAGTTTTGAATGATATTTTTTAGAAAGAAATATTTGAATCATTGATTTTACGTTTCTTGGGAAGACTATTATTTCTGAATTAGATCTACACTTTCTTTGGTGGATAGTGTAGATCTCCAAGCCAGCATAATAACAGATGCGCTCTTGGATGCACCGAACAATTCTCCTTTTTATTTATAGGGTTCTTATTTATATAACCGAGGCATGGACAATCATTTATTGGATATTTTTGTGTGGTTTAGTTCTTTTTAATTAGGAATCGCTTTTTGGAGGAAATTTTTTTATAAAAGTGGTTTTCATACAAAATTGTTATTTTAAACCTATAGTAATGAAAATTCCCCAAAGAAGATTTGACAATTCACAATAAACATAGCCTTTAAGACATCATCCCAAAAAATAGAAAAGCCTTTAAAATAATTTTTTTAAAAATTGAATATTGGCCTCTACCTTTTTTTAATTATTGAATCAACTACATAGAATGCAAGTTTGTAATAATAGAAGTAGCAACGAGAAAGTAGTTAAGATCGATAGTCAAGAAATACATAAAAGTTATTATTTTTATATCTTGAGTTAATAATCTAGAAAAATAGAGATATTGAGGAAGATGTCGCACATAGAATTAGAGTTGGAAGGGCGAAGTAGAGACGTGCAACTAAAGTTTTATGTAATTGTTACTTATTAATGAAGTTTAAGGAAAAGTTCTGTAAGACAACTGCGAGACCAACTTTACTTTATGGGATGAAATATTGACCGCTTAATTAAACAACATACTTATAGGATGAGTGTAGCACATATGAGAATATTGAGATGGGTGGGTGGCATGACAAGAAAATAAAAATTCATAATGAATATATTCAAGATACCTTTTAAGGTGACTCTAATAGGCAATAAGATAAAAGAAAGCAGACTTAGCTAGACTAGCCATGTGCAGCATAGATATAATACATCATCGGTTATAAGGTACAATTTGGTTTAAGTAGAAGGCTTTAAAAGGACAAGCAAAAGTCTTAAAGAACATAGATGGAAGTAGTGAGAAAAATGTAGTCATACTGAAGGTAAGACACTTGATAGAGCGGAAGGGTGAATAAGATTCATGCAGTCGACTCTAAATAGTTGGAGTAAGATGCTGATGATGATGATCGATGAATCGGCCTCTGACTTGGTAATAATCAATCAATCCCAATTCCCTTGATTTGACTCAAGTAATTATTATGTTGTCCCCGGTTATATTTAACCAAAACAATTTAAGAATTTGAAGATTGGGTGACCAGATGATTATGAGGTTTTTCAACTTGGAGTTTTAAGCCTCTTGATCCGGTCCAACTACTCAATCAAATAGTACAATAGTAATAGAAGTAGAAAAGAACATACATTTGAGGAGAAAAGAGGTGACAGGAAGGAGAAGACAAGTCGATTTGACACATAGCGAACCAATCAAAAAGCAAATTCACCTTCTAACATGCCTCTTCAAAGGCCATACACGAATGTGTTCTTTTCAAGGATCACCAACTAAGTCTTCGAACCCTTAAACCTTTGAGAGACCCTACACCACCAACTATTGAAGAACTACTTTTTAGTCATACGTATATTAATTGAAATAATAAAATTTATCATCACCATCGTCACAATTTTTTTCTAATTCATTAAGGTTTACTACATGAATTCTGGTATATTATTTTATTCTATTGATGGTCATTCTTTAGTGAGACCATAAATCCCCATATTTTTCTCCCCGCTTCCAACCATGTCTTTATAGGCATATATCTTATTCCTTTTGAGCCTTCTACGTGAACTAACTCTCACCTCCGAATATGTGTTGTACTAAATCTGTGTCACACATGACCAATTGACCTAATTCTACTATCTCTCATCTTATCACCTATTAGTGCCACAACAATTTTTTTTGGAAAGAATTCATTATGAAAATACCCTGCACGGTAGTCTCAGATCTGTGAAGGTATCATGATCGACCCAGAACCATGATGGTATTTCAAACACTGTGATGATTATTAGGTTACTGAATATTATAGGGCATCACGGCCGTTTAAACATCTTGATACCTCTCTTGACCATCACATAATTTTAAACACCGTGATGGTTATGAGTGTATTAGAACTTTAAAATCATCACGGTCTGTAGGGTGATGTGCCTTTAAAATATTGTGATGCCTCTCTTGGCCATCACGATATTGTAAATACCGTAATGGTTATAAGCATACTGGAACCTTAAAATCATCGTTTGTAGAGTGCTACGATGCTTTCTTGTATATCGTGACTTTTGAAATACCGTGATACCTCCCTTGACCATGATGACATTTTAAAGGTAATGGTAATTATTTGGGTTATGGAACTTTAAGAACATCACTGTCTTTTTCCCACGACCATCACGGTTCTAAGTCAATCGTGATGCGTACATGGATCTAATACTATCTTGAAGGGTATTTTTGTCAAAAAAATATACAAACATTGGATACAGATGGGGTTTTAGAAAATTTAGAGTTTATATCTAATAATTTAATATATATATATATGAGTAATGATCTTATGAGACCTTTCCACACCCATATATGTAGGACCTCAAAAGATCACCATTAAATTTGATACATAATTCTAAAAAAGTTATTACATGGGTGTGAGATTTGACTTATCTAGAGATATGTGTTAAATTTAATGGTGATCTTTTAGGGCCCTATACATATGGGTATAAGAGAGTCTCGTAAGATCGTTACTATATATATATATATTTTTTGATAAATTTTTTTTTTTCCCACAAACCTTGGAAATTTTGAAATCTCCGTGCGTTGAAGTAGCACGCTTTTTTATTCTTTTCTCAATTTGGAATTTGGAACGATCATAAGAACCGTGGTAGGAAAGAATACACCTTTTTGCAATGTTTTGTAGGAGCTTCTTGTCCTTTCCGAAAACAACGGGTAAGCTCTCATACTCTAGTTTCAACAATGTGGGGGTAAAGTTCGTCCTTTTCGTATTTCTTCTCTCTCTACTGTTAATGATTCATTGGACCTTGCCAGCCTTGTGTCACTCCATTACCAACTCTCCCGCGATTTCAGTCGCGCCCTCTCTGAAACCCTAACAAGTCGTTTCTTTCACGATTTAAACCCATCTCTTTTCCAGTTAATTTTCGGGCAATTTATCGTTGGTCTAATTCATGGAAGTTCGAGTTAGATTTTCTCCTTCATTTAGCAGATGAGTTGTTCTCTTCTTCCTCTCAGGGTTCTATTCATGCAATATCTCTGCTGCATATTCTGTTGAAATGTGTTATTTTTTCCCTGTGTAATTGGGTTTTATGAATTAAGGCTGGGGTGGAATCTGCATGTATCTGAGGTTTCTTTTGAGAATGGAACCTGACAGTTATATGGTTCTTCTTGCTCCAAATCTGGCTATTTTACTGGTTTTCTCTCCTATTTGTATGGAATTAATGCTGAGAAATTGATGGTTCTTTGCGAATGACCTGGAATTTGTAGGTTGTTCATGTTTAAGGAGTTTGAGGTTCTGGCGTTACTTTCCTAATATCCAGGGGATTAAAAGGTCTGTCTTTTAGGGTTTCACTATGGGTGTTAGATTGACTGTACTGGTTTAGTTTTATGGTTAATTGTTCAGATTGGTTTTATTAGAGTGTCGCAGAAGTGTTTTTTGGTTTTCAAATTATGTTAATTATAGAACTCGTGTGAGATCTTTCTTAGGAGCTTTTTCCTACAAAACTCTACAATTTCGTGCTGAGTTTTGCCACAAAGCTTTTAATGTGTTGTTTTTGCAATGAAGAAAACCAGTGGCGATCTCTGTGAGTTTATGCAATGGGGTTGCTTAAGATTGATGTAGAGGTTTGCCTGAAAGACTTCTATTTTTCTCTATAGATTTGAATTGCTTGTTCTCTTTTCAATAGTCAAGATGCAAGGAGCAGTATCAGCCGGAAACCTTCTCCCTGGTACATCTTTCACAGTACTGGATTTACAGGGCTCTTTAGGAATTCCTCAGAATCCAAACTCAATGGCTCACCACCAGCTCCAAGATGTGTATCCTCTTTCTATTGGGCAACATCTAGGAAATTCATTTAGTAGTGAGAGAGGCAAAAATTCAATGAGTGATGAAGAGGAGCGAAGCTTAACTGAAGATGGCATTGAAAACCATCAAGATGGCACTCCAGGAAAGAAGAATTCTCCATGGCAAAGGATGAAATGGACAGATGAAATGGTTCGACTCTTAATTACAGTGGTTTCTTGTATTGGGGAAGATTCTAGTCCTGAATTTGGCAAAATGGGTAGGAGAAAATCCACAGTGTTGCAAAAAAAAGGGAAATGGAAATGGGTTTCAAAGATTATGGCCAAAAAGCGTTGCTATGTTTCGCCCCAGCAGTGCGAAGACAAATTCAATGATCTTAACAAGAGGTACAAGAGGCTCACTGATGTGCTTGGAAGGGGCACCTCATGCAAAGTTGTCGAGCACCCGGCCCTCTTAGATCTCATGGACCATCTTTCTGAAAAGACTAAAGAGGATGTTAGGAAAATATTGAGCTCTAAGCATCTCTTTTATGAAGAAATGTGCTCTTACCATAATGGGAACCGGCTCCATTTGCCTCTCGACCCATCTTTGCAACAGTGTGTTCAATCAGTTCTCAAGGGTCGAGATGCCGATGACACTAGACGCCATGCCCATGATGATACTGGTGAAGATGACCATGATGATGATGATGTTGATGAAAGGGATGATGAGCTCGATGACCACAATACCAACAATAACAATGCTAATAATAGTAGTAGTTTTCATGGGGATGATGGGGGTTTTATTGGGGTTTCTTGTTTTCCAAAGAGAATGAAGCTAAGGCAAGATACTGAAGAGGTAAATTTTGCTAATTCTTTGAATCCCCAAGAATTAAATAATAGGTTGGGTTCTGAAGCCTTTGCTTCTGAGATGAACCAGATTATGCAAGATGGCACTAAAGCTGCTTGGGCACAGAGGCAGTGGATAAGGAACCGCACGCTTCAATTGGAGGAGCAGAGTTTAAGCATTCAGGCTCAGATGTTGGAGTTGGAGAAGCAGCGGTTCAAATGGCAGAAGTTTAGCAGGAAGAAAGACCGGGAATTGAGCAAGATGAGGATGGAAAATGAGAGGATGAAGCTTGCAAATGAACGCTTGACGTTAGAGCTGAAGAGGAAGGAATTAGAAAATGAACTTATCTGATACAGCTGCAGTCATTGTTATCAAATTGATAGTCATGGAAGGTTTAGCAAAATAGTGTTGTGGATATGAATGAGGTGTTTATTTATGTGCTTCTGAGTTCAGCAGTTACATGATTTGAAGTGGTAATCCTTCTTCATTATCAGTGGTTGGTTAAAAGCTGAGGTGCATTGATGGAGTTGCACTGTTTTGTTTGAGTTATCGTTCCTGACTCTTGAATATGCTTTTTAATGAGGTATGAGTAGTTCAGTTTTAGGGGTCATTGGTCATTTGGGAAGTCAAACCATAAACACTTGAGGTAGTTTCTGGGAGTATTTCTGTGCCTCTGTAGTTTTGTATGTTATGTTCTCTTCATAAATGTGTATGCCCCTTTCATATGTATGTACTCCCTGTTTAAGAAACTTGTACTTTGATCTCTTGGGTATCACGCCAAGATCATTGTTCTTTTGAGCTTTTATGCCAAAATCATGATATATCTTCTATCCACAATCATCTCATTTTTTTTGTCCATACACTTTGCTCAAAACTTTATTTCGCTTCCCTAATCCAAGAAATGTACCGTCTATCTAACCAAGTTGTGTGGATTAAAAGATTCTAATCAGTTAAAACCAAAATAGTTGTGAGATGAAGGGAAAATATAGTGCCGTTGCATTATTGGCTATCAAAACATAAATATAAATAAATTGGTAAATCATGGTTATTGGTTTTGGTCTTTGTGCTTGTTACGAAGGAGTTGAATGTCTTGGTAGGAATGACGCAGCCACTGGAAATTTAATGGTTATCTGAATTGCTTTCCTGCAAATCCATTTAGGACCAATGTGGATCTGTTGATGAGAATTTTGTGAATGAAATTTGGTTTTGCTAACCTTCCCACTTAAACAGCTGGTGCTTCATTTCTTACTACCAATGAGTTAGGTATTCCTAAGGTATATTTGTCATTTCAGGAAAGTGATGCTGAGAGTGTTGTGCAACATGATTGCAGGAAATTTTTGCTTGATACTGGCATTACACTTACAGTAACGTGTTTGAATGGAATGTGGAAGGGATTTCCTGAATGTTACCTTATAGATTAATCCAAGGACTTGCTTTCTGTAGTATTTTTTTACAAAATGAGCCTTGTCTATTGATTATATGATGCTATCGTCCACAATGTCCAACGTTTGACCTGTGTTTTCCCTCTGTTTTCCCTCTAAGAGAGCATGTTATGAAATTTATGATTTATAGCAAGTCCACAAAAGATGTTTACTATCTTGCCCTCTATTAGTATCATAGAAATTTTCTGAAGGACAAAGTTTATATAAAGTGTCCACCTTATACTATAGAAATAAGGCTCACCTCAAAAATCCATTGAAAAGGTTTGGTCTGATGCTGAAAAACCCTCCAATGGATCATCTTGACCTCAAGATCTATGGATTTGAAAAAAAAAGGATTTCAAGTCTTGAAAATAGTGCATCTTATAATGTATTATGTGAACTGCCCATTTTCAAGATTTTCAAGTGTTCATAGATCTGCCCGTTGGACACTAATTTTAATGCTTTAAATTTCATAATTAGCGATAAAAATAGATTTCCAGGCTATTACAGGGATTTCCTACATTGAAACATGTTTTGGCATCATTTGGAGGTGTGCCTTACTTGGATGGTTTAAGGTGCCAACCTTACATAACCATCACCCCTTTCTAAAAGGATCACTGATGTGGCTTTATTTAGACGAGAATTACAGGAAGATAGCCCCATAGTAGTTGAAATATATGTATATGGTGAACCATCAAAGAAATAAAAAATTATGCATGGCTGCAGATGCTATTCTTGTTATTGCTTCGCATTCTTTTTCTTCTCCACTTCTTTGAACATCAAGATTTCTGCAAGAAGAACCCTAAGAAGTTAGAACATCTAGGGCCATACAAATTTTGCAGATCCAGAGAATCATATTTTCTTTCTTCACCATTTCTTCAAAAACCGTATTTGTTTTTTTTTACTCTTTCAAAATGTTGTACTTGCACCACTGTAATCTTATGTGTCAAGCTTAAGCTATTTTGTAGCCTGCTCAGGTTTTTGAACCAATAGTGTACCAGATGTGGGGAACTTTATAAAGTCCCCAAATTGAGAATAACTGATATACAATTATGCATCACATTTATGAATTCATAAGTGGTATCACACATATACCCTGCAGAAATTCGTTTCTTCAGTATTTGTTTTATATTTTTTGAAGTATTTATTTATAGATGGTTTATGGAACAATGTGAGCGGCAGTTTGAGCAACTCAAAACTAACTGCTTCACGAGTTCTTTATTTATTTATTTTTGAACAAGGCAACTTGCCTTGGGGCCTTGTAACTGAGAAATAACTGCTTCACGAGTTCTTTATTTATTTATTTTTGAACAAGGCAACTTGCCTTGGGGCCCTGTAACTGAGAAATAACTGCTTCACGAGTTATTTATTTATTTATTTTTGAACAAGGCAACTTGCCTTGGGGGCCCTGTAACTGAGAAATTCCTATGAATGACTGCGGACTTGATGATTAACATGAGTGTCAACAAGTAAAATGCGTTTGTTGATTACCCAGATAATCTTTTCTTATGGGCACAACAAATGCACCCCTACGAGCTACTAAGGTCTTCATTTTTGTAATAAAGGACCATTTAGTTGCCTATGGTTGCTCCATACACCCCCTCCAGAATAACATCAATAAAAATTGGAGTTGCATACATTCTCAGACCTTGATTGGGGTTGGTTGGGGGGGGGGCGGGGGGGGGGGGACAGAAAAAAAGAAAAAATGGCTTCATAGAATAACTGCTTTTGTCTACCTCCCAAGTAGTATACACACCAGCATGTGATGCCATTGATAACATTCCTTTAGGCCAAGTCCCTTATATCATGCCTATAAATCATAGCTACCATCAAATTCATATACAACCACTCCAACCAACCAGTTGACCTTGCTTGGCTCTCGCTATAGATCCAAGTGCCAAACCTAACAATAGCTATTTTTTATGATCCTAACCCTAACAGTAGCTCCCATCTGAGGAGGAAGGTCCATGCAACAAATAACCAAACTCCCTCCATGGAACTCCCTAACCATTATGGTGAGCTACTCGAATGCAAAGTGGTAAGAGTCAACACCCTGGTGCCTTATCTGGTGCTCCTAAGCGGTTTAGGTGTTAAAGCCCTAGTTGAGTTCCTGATCATTCCTTGTAGAGGTGTGTAGTTTTATTTTTTGAAAGAAGGAAAGAAGACCTGTGCTGAACGTTTCTATATTGTCTCATACTGTTGGCTCTTTTGCAAACTTGGCAAGTCTTTCCTGGGTGTTTTCTTTTCCCTTTTCCTTTCATGCATCTTTTTAGCTTTGCCAACAATCCTGCTGATATAGATCTTTGGCTCTGACAGTGCTCTGATGAAATGTAGAACCTCAATCATGTGACTAAGAGTGGGGGTTTCATCCACGTTTGTTTATTGATTTAGTTTTGGAAGACAGTGGTTCCCCACTTAATTTTTTGAACCATAGAATTATGCATAATTCAAATTTCTGCTAACATTTTTTCATTGTTGGAACTTCAATGTTCCGGTCTCAAAAAGAAAAAGCTAAAAAGGATTGTCTGAGATATGATACGATTTTGGTGAAGTAATGAATGGGTGGCTTTTTGAACTGAGACCTCATTTGGGCAACGCATATGGTAGCGCATAATGTTGCATGCCTGAAGGTTCTTTATACCGGTTCAAAAGTGAAAACGAATTCAAAGTTGTAAAATATGAAATGCCTTAATAATTTGGTTTTGTGACTGCTTGTTTCGTCATTTGATGAGTTGATACGAATTTGATGCTCATGGTACTGGTAGTAATAAAGCAGTGACAGAAGCACCACCATTGACCCATAAGATGAACAAAAGGAGGGCCAATGCCACAGTTTACCTTAAACAAAATATGCTCACACTTTTTTCTCCTGCTCCAATACTCGAAGTGGCAAATTATAGTCTGAATTTGAGAAGTGATCATATCTTATATACTTTAGAAGCAGAGTTTAATGGTATCAATGCATTTTTTTGCAAACTTGAGAAGCGTTGAATCGCCAATGATGCAGTACTGTTGGAGCGTATTGAAGATAATTGATACTCTTATGGTTTGACATCCTGTCCTTGCATTTTGTTGGTTATTATTTAAAGGGAAATTTATCGAAAAATCTCTTTTTGTTTTTGAAAATTTAAAATTATCCCTTATTTTTTCATATTTTACTCTGTCTCAGTTTTTGAGACTTGATGGATCCCCCATTGTGAAAATGGCCATGCCATGGTCGTAGGATGCAGGGTTTCTGGGTCTTGGTATATGAAATCGCATCTGATAGAGATGGCACATAAGTCGAGTCCGTCACCATAGTCGGCCAATAATATTTCAGTCATCAGTGTTGATGACAAAGCTTTGGGCCTGATTGATGCATCCCATGCACACTTGCGTGCACTTCCTCCAAAGACATGCGTGCCTTTTCTTTGAAGATATCATAATTAAAACCCGATTATAGGATATTTAATAAAGGGCATCACTGGTGTTAGTGAACCTTGTAGCATGTCTTTCGCAGAGCAAGCTTTTCTTTCCTCTCAGGTGGTAGTCTGCTATGGAGGATATCGGCCAAGACAAGCTTGTGCCAATCCTCTGTATTTGTTTAAGAAGAAGTGATAACTCCCATTAAAGCAAGATCTAAAAGGATAGGGTGGAAACTTTTTTTGGGTGAGTCAGTGGGGAGAGGGCCCCTACTCTTGGTAGGAATTGAGGTTAGGATGTAGCGTTGCAAGTCGTCAATCACTAACCAATTAAGCTCGGGTTTTTTTCCTTGATAGGATGGAAACTTGTCCCAGAGGTTACACACTTCATCCCCATCAATTTTCACCATGTGTGGAAGTTTGTGCTTTGGATAGAGCCTGGTATTTTGCTTCATTATTCGAACAATTCTTTTCCAAGAAAAAGGTACAAGGGGCAACCCTTTATCTTGGTTATAAATAGGATTCTAGCTCTGGCCCTTTTTTTTTGAGATACACCATCAAAGAACAACTTACACTCTGGCTCCTCCCTAGTACACATGACTTCTTCATTAGATCTTCATTCATTGGAGATCTTCTAGAAGGGGATGAGTGGCTAAGAAACTAGCGACGGCTTGCATTTAATGGCCTTCTAGGGTATATATGTGATTTTGAATTCCATGAGAAGCGGTGCCCATTTAGCCAAGCTACCTAATAAGGTAGGGCATGTTATGAGATATTTTACGGGTTTGCCTGTGATATGATCTGTATAGGATGAGCTAACAAATAATGCCATAATTCTAAAGAGCAAACACTAATGCCTAACTTTTGGGGCACATCATTGCACGACTCAAATAATATAGGGTGACCTCCTTCCCTTCGTCGTTATATTGCGCAAGAAGAGTGCCAAGGGACCCTTCTAGAGCTGCTATACACATAATCAATGGCTTGCCCACTGTGAGGATTGGTTGTTTCAAAAGATGGTATTTAATTCCTTGGAAGGCTTTTTGGCATGCCTCATCCCCCACAAAAGGGTTATCGTTCTTCATGAGCCTAGAAAAAGGCTTATATCTTCCTAATAGATTAGAAATGAACCTCCAGATGTAAGAAAGTCTTCTGCACAAAGATTTTAACTCACGAATATCAATCCATGAACATAAAGGCTGCACATGTAGTTGTGGAGTCAATCATGCACAACTCATGCAAGGAAACTCTAAGGGAATATAACAAGATAGAAAAATGTATATTACATAAGTGTAATATATAGGAATAATTGTAAATTGTGTATGAATTTTACTCTTTTACTATTATATTGTCATTATGTATAAAATAATAAAAATGACCACAATAGTGCGGGGGCACAATTTTCTTTCAAGATGTTTATTTGTACATTTTTTCAAGGTATCATTGCGGGGATCTTATTCAATCTAATTCGTTCTACCGGTCACACCTCCAAGTCTCTCTCTCTCTCTCTCTCTCTCTCTCTCTTTCTCCCCAAGTACCTAGCAATCATTTCGACCCAATTTCCCACTCTCATGCTTTCTGTTCTATTGCATTGATTTTTTTTGCCCTACTCTCATCTACACATTTTTTTCTCTCTCTCTTCCCTCATGCTCTACACTCAATGATCTTCATTCATCTCTCTTTTCTGACCTCCGACCTCATTAGTCCTTCTTCCTTCTTCTCCACAACTGTTTCTTGGTGGCTGGAATTTGGGAGCAGGAGACTCGAAGCAGCCATGGATTACAGCTGGTGGGAGGTGGCTAGTGTTGCATCTGCGATTACGGTTGGTGGGAGGACGCTTGCTTCCTTGAGGTCAAATTCAAATTTGAATTATGCTAGAAGCGTTAAGGACTTTCCATATTTTGGTGGTCCGAGCAAGTCTATGCATGGCCCTGAGTGTTTTCTTGTTCCTCCTTTGAAAATGGTGAATCATCAAAGCAGAAAGATCTGGTGTTCTCGATTACTACACCGTTTGTGCCCCACAAGCCATCTTATGAAAAATCACCGCCTTCCTTGTATTTCAAGGTTCCTATCTACGTGGAGCATCCGATGGTGATGGCGGTTGAGATGGCATCGGGCCACGTGGACCAACAAATGGTGATGAGCATGGAAACAGTTTATTCCCCCTGTTTGGAAGGTTTGGAGGCGACGGGTCATCATCACGACA
This sequence comes from Amborella trichopoda, assembly GCF_000471905.2. The sequence continues at coordinate 1,035,704 of NW_006499930.1, read as the reverse complement.
TGATGGATTGCTTTGAAAAGGTACCTCTTAAATTTACTGTCTTTCTCGAAAGACATCATGCAAGATCCTGTGATTTTGGAGGTTGTGGAGAAAAATGATGTTGCTTTGGCCGCGCCGGTTGAGGCACCAGAGAGTGCTTTGTGGATGTCCCTTTCTGAATGGGAGTATGACCATGCTTGGGGTGTCTTGTCCTCAAAACGCCTTCCATGGTGGCCTTGGAGGCTCAACGCCTCAAGAGTCTTCTTCTTGTCACCATTCTTGAGGTGCTCGAGGCACCACCTAGTCTGGTAATTGAGTCATCGGATTTCTCTGAGGAGGACTTCCCGCCTGAATCTGCCAACTGGTCTATCAAGGCTTTCAAACGGGCAGTGGCTCGTGAGAGGATTGCCAAGATGCTTGAGGGCATGCGCGTCAAGTTCAAAAGGAGATCAGGCCGGTGGAAGAAGCTCTGGTTGAGGAGGATATCCTGATGCTCAAGAACCCATGTCCGAGGAGGCCTTGCAATTGCTTGCAGTAGGAGGCAGAAGAGTTGGTTGCGGCCTTGAAGTTTGATCCGCTTGCTATTGGCTCTATTGGGGCCACTAAGGGGGGTCATGACATTCGTCCGAAGTGATAATGTTGTCTTGGAATGTCCGAAGCTTGGGAGACGCCGGAAGGAGAAGGGTGATGCACATATTGATGCATAAATACAAGCCTAATACCCTTGTTTTGTAGGAAACAAAGCTATCATTCTTGGATCTGGATTTTGTTAGAACTTTTTGGGGCTCTAGCCCAATTGAGTGTGTTTTTCCCTTCTTGTGGCCTCTTTGGGGGGGCTTTTAACTGTTTGAGACCCCTATGTGCTTGTAGGGCATGTTTTTTATTTGTCTTTTCGTGCTACAACTGTAATTTTTAATGGACCTAGATCTTTTGCTTGGTATTTATCGAATATATATGAACCTAATGTGCTAGGGGAAAAATAGGTCTTTCTTAGGTCTTTTACAAATATTATTGCCAGGGTTGATCTACCTTGGTGTGGGGTAGGGCAGAAGGAAGAAGGGTGAGAAGGAAGAGAAGTTAGTAGTAAAACGATTTTGGTCCTCTTGAATTAAAAACTAGATATCTCTCAATTATAGAGAGGCATTTCTTTTTCAATGAAACAAAGCCCATATCTTGTTCCCTCCCAACCTAGCCTTAACAATAGAACTAGGTGCAGATACAAATATAGATGTGAGATAATCCCGAATCGATTTCATAGCCACCATCTATCACCAATCACATTCTACATCCCACTTCCAACTTTTCGATTCATCGGGTAGGTAATCATTTGGTTAAGGGTCGCATAAAGTCTTATCTTCGAGTGCTCTTTCTCCCCAAATGACTCTTTTTGATAATTTCATTACCTCTGATGGCCTTTTAGATTTCAATATTTTGGGGGTCAATTTCACTTGGTCTAATAATTTGGCTTCTCACCCTAAGATGTCAAAGTTGGATTGTTTCCTTTCTTCTGGTGTTTGGGATTCTGTCTTCCCTAAAACTTTGGTGAAGGCCTTACCACAATTAGCCTCGGACCATGTTCCTATCCTCATGGACATGGATGGTGAGGTTTATGGTCCGATCCCCTTTCGATTTGAATTGATGTGGCTGGAGGATAATTTGTTGTTAGAAGTGGTTTGAGACTCCTGGGCTAACTGCTTAGTTCATGGGTGGCCGAGGTTATTTTGTCCAAAAAACTAAAAGTTCTCAAGACTAAATTGAAGGACGTGGGTAGATGTAAAATTGGCGACTTGTCTCTTAAAGATTAATCCCTTGAAACACAATATTGAGCTTTTCAACAATATGGAGCAGGCTAATGGTGGTCTTTCAATGGACCAAAAATTGGAGAGAAAAAATAAGAAAGGCTAATTAGATAATCTTCTTAGAATGGAGGAAATCTTTTGGCTTCAGAGTTCCCGATCCAAATGAGTTAGTGATGGTAATAATAATACTAAATACTTTCATGCAATTGTCAAATCTAGAAATAGAATTAATAGTCTGAGTGGTTTGCAAATTCTGGGAGTAGAACTAATAGTCTTAAGTAGAACCATTGTCAGCCATTTTCATTCTGCCTTTTCTTCGAAGTCCAAGTTGCTTGTTAATCTTGTAAATGTGCCTTTTAAGACCCTATCCCAGGATGCTGCCTTGGGATCAGAAAGAGAATTTTATGTAGAAGAAGTTAAGGATGTTGTTTTTTACCTTCCTAGGGATAAGGCTTTAGGTCCGGATGAGTTTCCACTCACTCAATCAGTTTTTCTACGATGGGATGGTATGCTATGCCATTAAGTTGACCTTTATCTCCCTCATTCTTAAGAAGATTTCTATCCAATCCCTTCAGGATGTTAGGCCAATCACTTTGCTCTTTGCTTTTTCCAAAATTCTCACAAAAATGCTTGCAAATAGGTTGTGCAAACTCATCCATGAGGTTGTTGAGGGCCTCGAAACAGCTTTCATCAAAGATCGTTTTATTATGGGTGGCATTCTCTTGGCTCAGGATACTATTCACACCACTTTGTCCTTGGGTGATAAATGTATTCTACTTAAGTTAGACTTTGAAAAGGTCTATGATAGAGTGGAATGAGATTATTTGGATAAGTCATATAGTTAATGGGTTTCGGCCCTAGATGGAGAAGATAGATCATGTACAGTCTCTCTTCAACCCATTTCTTACTTCTGGTCAAAGGCAAAGCTACTGGTTATTTTAAAGCTACTAGAGGCTTCTAGGGGATACCCTTTCCTTATTTTTTTTCACTTTAGTGGCCGAGGCCTTTAGTAAAATGTTGTAGGGAGTGGTAGACTTAGGGATGATTCGGGGGCTTCAAGCCTGACCCAATGGTATGAAGCTGAGCCACTATTGATATGTTGGTCCTCTTTGAGGCAACTGAGGAGAATGTCCATAATATATGGTTTTTCTTGAAATTGTATGAACTTATATTTGAAGCACAGACTACAATGGATATATCCAAAATAATTGGGATTAATTGCTTAGCGTCGAAGGTCTCAGATTGGGCACTTTGGTTGACATGTGTGGTGGAATCTTTCCCAACTAAATATCTTGGCCTGCCACTTATTGATGGGAGAGCCCTCGATCTTTTTGGGATCTCCTCAATCAAAGGGCTCAGGTTAAATTGGATGGCTGAAAGTCGAGGTTTTTATCTTTTGGCGGCATGGTGACCTTGATTAAAACCACTCTTTCTAACCTTCCTATTTATTATCGCTCTCTTTTCCAGATCCCGAGTGCGATTATTAAGAAACTTGAGGCTTTAATGTGTAGTTTTTTCTGATGTGGGACTCAACAAAAAAAGAAGTTTCACCTCATTAAGTGGGCATCGATGTGTTTTCTGAAGAAAGAGGGATGCCTGGGGATCCGCAGGTTAAGGGTTATCAATGAGGCTCTACTTACCAAGTGGTGGTGGAGGCTCTCAAGGCAAAGTGGTCAGCTTTAGGCTCAACTCATTATGGGGAAGTATGGATCTGATCCCGATAGTTTTATAGCGAGGCGGTGCTCGCAGCCGGTAAACCTATCAGTTGTTTGGCAAGGCATTCAATCGGTTCGGCCCCTCTTTCTAGCATACTCGAGGATATTGCTTGGTGATGGGCTAAAGACGAGGTTTCGACACAACAAGTTGTTGGGAGATTACCTTTTGGGGCTTTAGTATCCTCATGTGTTCAGGAGATCGAGTCAAAAACATGAGTTGGTAGTTAATATAATTTCTACGGAAGAAGGCCACACGACGTGGAATGTCTTTCTTAAGACTAGGAGGGTGGACCAGAGTGTTGAAGACAAATATGTCTCTCTGCTGTCGGCCTTATATAATTTATGCTTTCATCTCCGTAAGCCTGATAGGCTCACCTGGAGCTTGGACCCTAACAGTGTATTCTCAATTTGATTATTGTATGAAGTAGTGAGTAGAGACTTATATATTGAGGATCGACCACAATTTTCTAAGCTTTGGAACTACAAGGTTCCCATCTTGTCAAGGTTTTCCTTTGGATTTTAGCTTACAAAAGATTACTCACTATCGCTCAGTTTCGTACTAGGGGGATGATCCTCACGAATGTTTGCTTATTTTGTAAGAATGACGAATAATCCATTGATCAACTTTTCATTTATTGCCCTTTTGCGGATCTTCTGTGGGGTTGGATTGGTAGTGTTCTACGCCTATCATGGTTCCAACTGCACATGTTGGAGTGCTAAGAAATAGTCGATTGTAACTTGTTCAAGTGCTGAAGCCAAATACTGATCTATGATGTCCACTGTTGCCGAGTTGACAAGGCTTTCTTTTATTCTTCAAGACATTAAGATGACTCTTTCTCAACCACCAACATTTTTATGTGACAACATTAATGCTCTCTACATGACAGTTAATTCTGTATTTCATGCCTGAACAAATCACATAGAGTTAGACTATCATTTTATGTGTAAAAAAGTTGCTCTTGGATTACTTGTCACTCGTTTTGTTTCGCCTGACAATCAAGTAGTTGATATCACCAAGCCTCTACCATATTATGTTTTTCGAAATCTTTGCTTCAAACTCGGACTTTAGATGTCTTTTCAGTCGAGTTTTAGGGGAGTAATAGAAATACAATGCGTCACTCCTAGTTTTTGGGAAGGTACAAGGAAAAAATATTGACATTTTTAATCATGCACAACACATGCAAGTAAACACTGAGAAAATATAACAAGATAGGAAAGCGTATATTATTCAAGTTTATACATAAAAAAGTACCAATAATGTAAATCGTATATGAGTTGTACTTTTTTACCATTGTACTACCATTATGCATACAAAACTAAATAAACCACCAAAATAGTGTACGGGCACAGTTTTCTTACAAGAAGTTCCTCTCTCTCTCTCTAAAAGATTCTTCACCTATAAATAGCAAAATATCAATGTTTTTTTTATAAAAATAAGGGATGTGAGATGAGATATACACAATGAAAAACGAAGAAATATCACTCTCTCAACTAGTTTCTTTGAATGTGACATTTGAAATAATCTTATCCAACTGAGAGATTCCCAACCTCACAACAAAGTTCTCTAAAAAAATTATAGAGCTTTTTTTCTTGGACCCGGTTTTTATGCGGCCAAGCCCACATATGTAGCAATGCAGGCCTCTTAATAAATATACTTTTGAGATGGATTTTTAGACTTAATTTTGAAGGATATGTAATATCATGGAGATCATGAATATGAAAAAATAAATAAATTTTAAAAAATAAGAATAATATTTTTAATAAGAAAATGTTTGGACCGTTAGTTTCTATTGGTTTTGGATAGAACACCTACTTGCATTTGTCTTTAAGATAGATGTTTTATACTTTCTGGACGGCATATGTAGAAATGCAGTCCAGCCTTCATGATATAATTTTCCTTTTCTCTTTATGTCCTTTGCACCCAATAAAATTTAAATGCCAACTATCTCCTTTCCCCTTTGTTATATGTAGTTGATCCAAGTGCTTCCTCCCTGAAGGGTAGGCATCCATAGTAACAATTGGACTGTGTTGTCTTGTGCGGTTTTGGAAAAATTGAACTGGCCAAGGGCCGGTTCAGAGTAACCACTAAATAGACAGGTTCAATTGTCCTAGTCGGGCAGCTCTCGGTCGGTTCAAAAAGTGTTATAAGAAATAAATACAAAATAAATCTAAATGAATATGAAAAGTATATTTAAAACATAATTAAACAAAACGCAACGCATCCAAATGAAGTTGAAAATTAATGAAAAAATAGATTTTAAAAAACCGATTTATGCCAGAGGTATTTTTGAAAGCTTTTTAAAATGAAAAAAATGTAAAAATAAATATTCGTGACAAAAAAAATTTCAATATGATAAAAAAAAAAAACTAATCCTTTATTGTTTGAAATTTTATATATAATTTTTTAAAGTGTTTTAAAAACGAGAAGAAAATCCAAACTCTCTTCTCTATGATTATTGGAAAAGGACCCACCGTGAATTGCAAATGTTTGGTGGGATCCCAATGCGATAAGATATCTAGAGACCTTATCATGATTAGGCATACATACAGGTTTTCTCATGAATGAAATGATTGTATGGACCATTCCTTTTGTAAATAAAGTAGTTGCTTGCTTTTAGACTATAGACGATTAAAAATGGGTTCTTTAAACATGTGAAAAAGAAAGGCCAAATCTTTTCTTATGTCCATGGTGAATAAAAAAGTGTTGGAATAAATGCCTAAAATATTGGCTAATCATCACTTTATACAAGGAATCAAAATTTGGAGGTACCTCATTTTTGGTTCTGACTGACTGAGAGTGAGTGACACCATTCAAGAGCCAACACTTTTTGGCGCCCATTTCAAGTTGAGGTTTGGTGCTGCAAAAGAGCCCACCTTTGGAGAACAATCCATCAATTTCTCTCTCTCTCTCTCTAAAAAGCCACCTTTGGAGTCCATTTTTCTCCCTCCCTCTCTCTAAAAAGCCTCCATTTTTCTCCTTCTCTCTCTCTAAAGAGTATCAATCTCTCTCTAAAAGCCACCTTGGGAGTGCAATTTCTCTCCCTCTCTCCCTAAAAAGAATAAATCTCTCTCTAAAAGCCCACCTTTGAAGTGCAATTTTTCTCCCTCTCTCTCTCTAAAGAGAATCAATCTCTCTCTCTAAAAAGTCACCTTTAGAGGGCAATATCTCTACCTCTCTCGCTAAAGAGCCACTTTTGGAGAACAATCTCTCTCTCTAAAAGCCACCTTTGGAGAGTAATCTCTCTCTTCCCCCCTCTCTCCTCTCTCTCTCTCCTCTGTGAGTGTGACGTGGTTTTGTGTTCACACACGTGATTATACAAGATGTTCATGCTTCTAGGCCTCTCCAGTGAATGTCACTTTATGAGAGTCTGGTTTGAAAGCAATATGTCTTCCTCTCTCTCTCTCTCTCTCTCTCTCTCTGAATAGGAGGGACATGAATCACATGTCCTCATCGGAGATTCCGTGGCCATAAACCCTCTATGGCGACATACTCCGTTATATAATAGCACAAGCTCTTAATATATATGAAATAAGATAATCAAATAATGCCTAGTTTCTCCAAAGGGTACGGTTTTTATAGAACCGAGCTCTCAACAATCAAAATAAAACGCACCTTCAAGTAGTGTCGAGGAATGTAGTTTCAATATTAGAAATCTTTTTGATAGCCTTCAAATATATTTTGATATTTAATTATAAAATTTAAAGTTTTAAAATAGTGTAGATCGAGCAGATCTATGAAAGGTTGAAAATTGACGATCGAAAAATACATTACAACGTACACTATTTCCAAAATTCGAAATCCATTTTTTGTTCTCATGTCCATGTATCTTATGTCGAGATGATCAATTTGATGGTATTTGGGAATCAAAACAATCTCTTCTAGTGAAACTTTTAATGTGTGTTCTAATTTGATTGTTTAGAGCCTCGGCTCTATATAAACTTTTTCCTAAATGAAATACGATAGCCAAAGAATGACCAGTGTCTCCAAAATAACGAGGTGGTATGTAAAAATAATGCATATAACGACATTAGAACGGGCATAACATATGATTTTTTTTTATTTATATAAAAAGCCATTATACTTTAGGTATGGTTTTAGAACATGACATTACGAGAGTTGCAACTTAATTTCTATTACCTATTTGCTTTTATTATAAGGAAGCTATTATCACACTTTATTGTCTAGTAGTTGAGGGTGTATCATTGACTACACTCCAGAGTCCAAAAAGAAAAAATCTTTCGAACTTTATATCACACCCCACGAAAAGACAATTTTACATCTAACTACTACTAGGCAATTGTAACTTCCTTGACCAACCTCAGCATAAAAAAAGAAAACTTCAAACCATGTTATATAGGAAAGTATAGAATGAGATCATTTACCTTTGATACAAAGTTGTCACTTTAATTTTGACCATTGGATGTGAAATTGGGTGGTTGCAATTATTCTATTGACCAAGTTTAAACTTTATAAAGAATTTTCTCGAACTTTGTGATACATCCAAGCTATCAAATTTCACATCAAATGATTGTAAGGAATTGTGACTACTTTGTATCAAAGATAAATGGTCTCATTGTATATAATCCCTTACATTAGGATGCAACCGTATGTAAGGAAAACGTTTATAGAAGGATGCAACCTTATAATGTAAAACTACGAATGCACTTCAAAAAGCGATCAGAAAAAGTAGTTTTAATGTTGAAACACCCTTTGATTGATCATCTCGACATCGAGATGTATGACCATGAAAAATAAAAAGATTTAAGTCTAAAAAATAGTGCATTTTACAACATATTATCTGCACCGTCCATTTTCAAGATTTTCATATGTTTGTAGATCTACTTAATTTTAACTATTTTTTAAATTTAAAATTTTATAATTAGATATAAAAATAGATTTTGAGATAATCCTAAAAACATTTTACATCAAAATTATACACCATGAAAAAAATTGAAGGTGCACCTTACGTAGAGATGCATCCGTAGGCCAATTGCACTTTTATATATATATATGAAAATAATGTACAGAGATTGAACATAGACCATTAGATTTTTGGATAGTCAGATCTAAGAGTTTAAGAACTTCAATTTTTTTTTCTTTTTTGGAGAAAATAATTATTTGATGATTCTCTAATGGATCAAAAAAATTTCTTATTTAAAAAATCTTGCTTAATAGCTAATTCACACGTGGGACTAATTATACCGTATACTTCTCTAGAAGCATTCTATTCCCACTCTTTAGTATATCGAACAAATTAATTTTTAAGACAACTCGCTTAAAAACACATCTACCAAATAAAATAAGAAAAAGATCCGGTGATCCTGCAAGAGCAAATTGTAATTAGGTCCCAAGGCCAAATGACATTGGACTGAGAAGATTTGTTTGACCCCAAAACTCTCAAAGGTTTGTTTGATGCAAACCATTTCATATCCAAGATTCAGTCTAAACAGGCCATTTCATGGACAATTTTTAAGAGCTCAAAAGCCTTCTTTTTTTTTTTTTCTATTATTATTATTATTATTATTATTATTATTATTATTATTATTATTATTATTATTATTATTATTATTATTATTATTATTATTATTATTATTATTATTATTATTATTATTATTATTATTATTATTATTATTATTATTATTATTATTATATTA
>NW_006499930.1:979301-1019344 GCF_000471905.2 Amborella trichopoda | reverse complement strand
GAGAGAGAGAGAGAGAGAGAGAGAGAGAGAGAGAGAGAGAGAGAGAATTCCATGGATTCCTTCATGCAAGCGACTTTAGAGAGAAAGAGTAAATTCCATGGGCTCCATGGAAGCGAGTTAAGAGAGATAAAGAGACCCCATAACCCACCTGGACACATCTTCCCAAAGCGGCCCTTTGAGCGTCGCATCTCTAAAAGCCGCATCCATATCCGACCTTATTTTCAAGAGAGCCAGCGTCTCTTGTCTCGGCCACCGATTCCCACCAACACCTCCGCTCTCTCTCTCTTCAACTCCAAACCCTTCTTCTTCTCCATACCCCCCTGAAACCTGACCCACCAGCTCCTCCAGCCCGCTCCCACTTCTCCCTTTCTCCCGTATATTCACAGGCGACGCAATTTCCGCCATCGATTCCCCCGCCTTTTGCTTCAAAGCCTGCTCTATATTCCCCGTCATACTTCCGGCCACCCCACCGCCGGAAATCGCCATCATGTGGCCGGAAAAATCAGGAGGCCTGAGCTCGAACTGAGACCCACCTTGTTGCATTTTTTTTTTTTTCCTTTCCCCGTAAATCTTAGTTTTGGGGTGGTCGATTTTAGAGAGAGAAAAGGTGGGGTGGGGTTAAAAGGGAGAGAGAAGTGTGGTGATGACCTGAAATAGAGATTTCGCCGGAAAATTTAGACGGAATATGTGAATTTGGCCGGAAATTTTGAGATTCAGGGGTAGATGAAAAAGGTGAATTTTTTAGGGAGAGACGGGAACAAAGAGGTAGTGGAATACGACGATGAGGATAATAATACGGAGGCTTGGGATTGGAGCTAATAATAGTTAACAATAAAATGCATTATTTAAATTCCAACCCTTATTTTTTGTTTTAGCACCCAAAACATGGGTGGAAATACTGATAAGACGAACTATGTGTTTGGCATTTGGTTTGGAGCTGAGCCGAGTCGAGCCGGCTTGGTTGGATCGGAGCCGTTGAAGAATAGATCGATAGAATAACAGAGGGAGGTGGGCCAGGTAGCAGTTAATGAGGAGTTGTGGGACCCCCCTACTGTAAGTATGTCGACTTGTCGAGTAGGGAATGGGTGGATCGGCTCGGCTTGGCTTGGGGTATGACCGGCGCTGTCAAACCGGCTTGGCTTGGTTGAGCTGAGGGGTTCACCGGGTAAATGGATTTAAACGACTCCAGTATGAAAAATAATTTATTCCATTTAATGTAGCAAAAAAAATTATTTTGACATTATTTCTCTTTTTTATTTAAGGAAAAGCTTTGAGGTTGCCACCTTGTATTATTGAAGTAAGGTGCACCACAAAAATCCTTTAGAAGAGACTGTTTCGATATTGGAGAACCCTCCAAATGATCATCTCAACCTTGAAATATGTGGATATGAATACATTTTTTTTTCAAGTAGTACATATTGTAATATGTTATCTGGACTGTCAATTTTCAAGATTTTGAAGTGTTCATAGATTTTGCTTGATTTGTATGATTTTTAAATTTTTTTAATTTCATAATTAGGTATAAAAATAGATTTTAAAGCCATCATAAATTTTTCGACACCCAAATGAATTTAAAGGTGTGCTTACTTCTACTATAGAAAGAAACCACATTACACATAGCTGTATTAAATCTCGGGTCATTTGAGGATTAGACCTAGGCTTTACAAGAAAAGAGTAAAACAAATTTTTGAAACTCTACATCCATTGGAAAATGTAGTTTTGATGTTGGAAACCTATAACCTAAAAACCTATATTACCCATTATGAATTTGAAGTTATGGTATAATGTGAATACTTGAAAATTGAATGTTTCAATAATAAATCACAAGAATCTTTGTTCGCTTGAAATTGACTTTTTATTAGATCCAAAATTGTCAAGGTTGAGACAATCAATTTGATAGCTTTTATTTGGCACAGCCAAAATTCTCGATAATATCTAAGCCGCATGGGCTCAACATTCTTTTAGAATGTAAGGCATAGGTTTTATGAAAACAAAGTAAAACCTCACTACTCCACGCATAAAAAATCTTGATGATAACTCTAAAATCAATTTTCAATATCGACTATGGAATTTGAAACCAAAAAAACGATACAGATCTTGCAGGTTCTTGACTACATATTTTATAAAAAAATAGACAGTCTAGATAATAAGTTATAATATAAATTATTTTTAGGGTCGAAAATCTTTTTTTTTTTTATACAACCGTAATGGTCAGGGCATAATCGATTTGACGGTTTTTCAACACCAGATCTACCATTTTCGATAAATTTTGAGGTGATCTTTTTGAATTATTAAAAAAAAATAAGGAGAGATCTTTTTTAAAGCAAATAGAAAATAAAAGCCAAGCTCAGTGGAGCCGAGTCTCAAGTTCACAACTTCTAAATACAAAAGGCCGGCTCGTGGAGGGGAGAAGCCAGTTGTCAAGTACAAGAACTACTTTCCAATTCTACCCTCATCGAAACCCAAATATTTCAACTCGCACATTACAGGCCAAAATGGCCCGCTTGGCGGTGAACAAGGGTACGGCTGTCATTTTCGGGAAAATCGACGGGGTATTCGTCGTGGAACGGAAAAAACGAAGGCTTTCTTCTCTACGATTTGACGGCGGGTAAACGAGAGAAAGAATCGGGTGCGCTGTTAAAGTTGACGGAGGTTGGTGTGTTGTTTTTTAATGGGATGGGGGGTGATCATGTGGCTCATACGGCGCTCGTCGCTTTCCTCACTTATCTGACCTCCAAGTTAGGCGCCCTTTATTAAAAATAAAAATTCATTTACCTTTAAATTTTTATTATAAATTAATAAATTAAAAGGAAAGCAAAGTGGAGAGAGGGACAAGATGTTTGTGTCCATAACAAGTAATTGGATGCCATGTTTGTCCTTATCATTGATACGAGTTTACATGGTGTCTTGAAAATTTGGTAATTGTTTTAGGGATGTGGTTTTTATAAGGTCTAGGCCCTATGGTCAGGTGCGGCAATGGATCCAGACCCGACCTTGAACTCAAGGGGTTCACCTGATCCAGGTCTGGGTCTGGGTCTGATAATGTGTTTTGAGTTTTAATATAGTTCAATACAGTTAAATGCATAGTTATTTTAATTTTGGAAAAAGTTTATATAAGGATGCAACTTTATAATATGGATGCACATCAAAAATCCATCAGAAAAGGTAGCTTTAATGTCGAAAAACCCTTTAATTGATCATTTCGACATCGAGATGTATGACCATGAAAAATAAAAAGATTTTAAGTCTAAAAAATAATGCATTTTACCACATATTGTCTACATCATCCATTTTCAAGATTTTCATATGGTTATAGATCTACTTGATTTTAATCAATTTTTAAATTTAAAATTTTATAATTAAATGTAAAAATAGATTTTGAGATACTCCCAAAAACATTTTACATCAAAATTATATATCATGATAAAATTTGAAGGTGCACCTTACCTCTACAGCTACGGATGCATCTGTATGCCAATTACACCCTTTAATTTTTGGATTGGGTCTGGGTCCCAATTATTTTTTTCGAGTCTAGTTCCATATCATTTTTTTGGGATTTGAGTACGGCCGGACCCAGACTTGATCCGATCCATTGCCACCCCTACTTATGAAAAAAAGAAAAAGCCTCATCTCAAAATCACGTCAGACAAATACTTCAAGCATGGAAGACCTCTACGGTGGCTCTAAAATTTATTTCCCCCATTGACAATAAAATTTGTAGCTCATAAATTGGTATAATCTCATGGAATTGTACACACTTGAAAATGGACGGTGAAAATAATATACGCTACTTTTAGGTCTTAAAATGTAAATTTTTTTCACATCCATAATGATCAAGGTGCATGTACCATGCTCCATGAGAGCATGCTGTATATTACTCTCTCTTTTCTTTTCTTTTTTTTACAACTTACTTTATTTCATAAATCGTGTAAATTAATTTAATGCACTCAAACATGAATGTACTCCTCGGAGAGCATGTTGTATATAACTCCCCTGGGGGATTGTTTATTTTCTTTCTAAAATTGAGCATCTATTAAGAATCAATAAAATATTATTTTTCGTAAAACACCTAGATCAATTGTTAGACAATTAGGATTGATTTCTAAAAATTTAGACGATTTTTCTGCAATATTGAAATGTTATTTTTCAGGCACATACAAAATGGTTTGAATTTTTTTTGTTTTGGATGTGGTAAAAAATATTTTATCGATATTTGACCAAATAAGAAGCCATGGTGTGGAGCATGCAGCTTTCTCAAATGTCGGTGATGCAGTCCTAACATTCTTCTAAATACTTTTTTTTTTTCAAACAAACAATTGATCCAACATTATTTATAATGGAAGGGAGAAAAAATAATAATCAAAAAAATAAAATTCAAAAAACCCAATGCATCTCTCTCTGTCACGTCTACAGGGCAATGCTTAGACTCCACACCGCCACGGTCGATAGTAATCAGCAAGGACGAGAAAAAGGCATTGAAAGTAACAATGAACAATTAAAAAAAAAAAAAAAAGGAAAAAAAGAAAAAAAAGAAGAGAGAGACAAGGAAAAGGCTTTCATCTTTTCATCTGTTTGAAAAGGAAAGCATAGATTGCGCAAGTTTCATGATACAGCATATGCACTTCAGCTGCACTTCCTCCCTGATAAAGGTGGGGACAAGTGTTTAGTTTCCCATAATGATCGTTAAATCTGGTTGTGACGGATCTCCATCATAGGGAAGGGACCCGACAGTTCCCATGTTCTATAGTGTACCGTACACCACCAGGGGGAATGTCATTTTCGTCTTGGTGAGGTCCATTAGTGGGAAACCACAAACTTTATTACCTCCAACTACATATCATAACCCTATCTGGACTATTGAATACGGGGGGTATTACTATATGGATGACGATGGCGTTTCTATAAGGCCTAGGCTTTATGAAAATAAAATAAAAGTAAAATCTCATTCAAAAAATCCTCATCTGGAAAACAATTTTGTTAACACAAGTCTCTATTATGACTCTAAAATCAATTTTCAATACCGAAAATAAAATTTGAAACTCAAAAAAAAGTATAGATCTTGTAGATCTGCGAAGACTTGTTTTTAAAAAAAAATAAATGGTCTAGATAATTTGTTACAATATATACTCCTTTATAATATCTAGATCTGCGAAGATTTGTTTTTAAGAAAAAATAGATGGTCTAGATAATTTGTTACAATATATACTCCTTTATAATATGTTACATTCAAGCCGAGATGATCAATGTTACGGTTTTCTAATACTAGAATTGTAATTTGTGTTGAGTTATAAGGTGTGGCTTTACTTATTTTGATAGGGCTGCAACCCTATCAAAGTATTTTTCTTAATATATTGATATAAGGAGGCCACAAACATCATCGATCGTTAGGTGTGAAATTAAGCAGTTGAGGATGTATCATTAATTGGGCACAAAATTTCAAATAAAATTTTTCGAATGTTGTGATATACTTCAATCTATTGGATTTCACGTCCATGATCATGTGCTCTTTGTATTCAAAATAAATAGCCTTATACTAAGATAAATACTCTATAAAGTTCGAGATTAACAAACTAGTTATCATAGTTAGTGTAAATATTGAATAATAGTTAACCTAATCATTACAAGATCGTTAAGGCTCATATTTTGTTAGTATTCATAATCAAATTATATTACCCCACAATAAGGTTAATTAATTTCGATTATAACCATGAAATATTAGTATAATGTGGAGATAGTCATATTTCTCTCTAAAATAACACTTAAAAAAGGCCTAATTCCAGTAAAAAAATTCCCCTATAATTGAAAGGCATAATCAAATTTCATAGGGGCCATTGTAATTTACCCCTCTATCAAAAGGATAATAAAGAAAAGAGTATACATAATTTTTAGAAAGTCAGAATTAAGAAAACTAATCTAAAAAATAAAAGTCCTTAAAATTGGCAGCTTCCGTCAACTACCAGAACTCCTTCCGGGGACCGCCACCTCCCGTCAATCAATAGCCACGTGGCACGTGACATGACGTTTACTTTCACGTAACTTAGCTTGAGAATCATAATTTAAAATCCTTATATAATCTTCATTTCTTTTTTTGGTTTTGTTTTTTACTATTAACCTTGTAATCGTAATTAAAAACTAATTAAAATCCAACATAACAAGGCTAGCTCTATAATTAAGCTCAGGGGTCTATTGTTTGGTGTTTTCTAATTGTCTTTACTTGTAGGCATGGCCAAAACACAATTGTTCAAGTCTTAACCATGATTTTTTTATGGAAAAAGTTTACATAAAGGTCAGGCCCTAAACAATCAAAGGTGAGGCCCTAAACAATCAAATTAAGGCGAATCTAAAAAATTCATTTGAAGAGGTTATTTTGATGTTAAAAATTATCAAATTAATCATCTCGACATCAAGATGTATGGACATGAGAAAATATATATTTCAAGTATTGAAAATAGTGGATCTTGTAATGCATTTTTTAGATCATCAATTTTTAAGATTTTCACGTGTTCATTGATCTGCTATATCTACACTATTTTTTAAGCTTTAAATTTTATAACTAGATATGGAAATGAAACTCCAGATCATCACAAAGGTTTTCAATATCTAAACATCTTTCAATACTATTTGAAGGTGTGCCTTACTTTGATTATTTAGGGCCCCAGCCTCATACAACTCATACCTTTTTTTTATTACTTATCCAAAAATATGCCCAAATTTTTTAGAAAACCCAGGCCTTGCTTGTTGGTGGAAAGAGATCCTTACCCTAATTCATATGTCCCTTAGCCATAAAAAATACACAGTTTCCTCGAATGAACAAAACCCACAACCAATCCCTATTGCTTAGCCAAAAAATGACATAAGCATTTTCCTTGCAATAGAAATTCTTATGATACAAAACATATTTTTTTTTCCCATATATGATTATGCTCCTTTGGGGTGGGTTATTGGGAGGTTGGAACTTAGCTATCATGCCCTAGCTAGCCTTGGGAATGATTCTAGTCAATATCTTGAATTAAATTTTGCAACCCCCCACACCCAACACCCCCATACCTTGAAATAATGCATATTTCTCCCAACTATTAAGCCTAGGACCCCATCCATGTTATTTTAATTGCTATGTATTTGGGCTTCGTGGCAACTTTCACAATCAATTAATAAATTTACTCTTACTTTCTCAAGTGTATTTCCCCAATAGGGGGATTGTCATTTCACTTGTGCAGTCCATTTCTTCTAACCTTACCTATAAAGATGCTGAAACGATTGTTGCGTTTGAGCATAGGATATGCTAACTCAAAATTTAACCCTCCAGACATACATGTACATCATTTAGATAAAGGTGAGGTTTGTACAAGGTGCCCTCCTTATACTGTGGAAGTAAGGCACATCTCTAAAATTTGCTTGGAAATGTATAGTGTCGAAAATCTTATAATAGCTTGAGAATCAATTTTTATCCTTAGTTATAAAATTTAAAATTTAAAAATGATAGAGATTGAACAGATTTATAAACAATTGATAATCTTGATACTAGAAGGCTTAGATAACTTGCAACAACATGCATTATTTTTAGGAATCTTGACATTATTTCTTTTCTTCATAGCCACATATTGAGGTTGAGATGATCAATTGGAAGGTTCTCTAACGTCAAACTAGTTTCTTCTAGAGGACTTTTGAGGTGCATATTACTTCAATAGCATAAGATTGCAACTTTATATAAGACTTTTCTTTTAGATAAGGGGTGATGTGATTCTAGATGATATTAAATATTGCTATAGTGAGCTTTCAATGGGGGACACATGTTTTTAGATGATATTGGTGAGTTCTTATCAAGAAATACTTAGGAACAAGTATCTAAGAATCTTAATTGAAGTGTTTAAGTATCTAAAGTGTCAAGCACAAGCATGTCAAGCACAAGCATCCTATCCTTTTATTGTTGACATGTGCTAAAAACCATGAACATGCATGTCAATATTATAGGAGCCTTTTACTTGTTGAACTATAAAGCCCAAATACCAAGATCCCACCCAAGATCGTGTATATAGTTAGCTAAAAGTGAAATAGACGAATCTACTGATAAATAAAAAAAAGAGAAATAAAATAAAGATAAAGGCAAGGTACAATTACATACAATTTTACGTGATTCACCCCAAATAGGTTACGTCGGCAGCCTCGGTAAGTTATCTCAATGAATATGATTATTTTGGGCTGCTTGAGTAGCTTTGGTATCGTCTCAATAACACTCTTAAGTGCATATTGCAATACAATCCTTGATAGGAATGTCATATAGCGTAAATGCTTCAGTAGGAATTCTAGAGGTTCAAACATATATTGGTCAAGGAAAGATCAATATAAATTAAGTTTTATTCTACAATGTGTCATAAGCAACATATGATTAAGGAGACAGTTTATATACAGGCAGCCCGCATGGTAACTCCCTATCGCCACCGTCCAACTTGTTGGAGGTTGGTGATGGGGAGTTACCGTGCGGACTGCCCTCATGCTAATTGCATCCTATGATTAAATCGAGAATCAAATAGATGCTATGCTACTAAATATCTGATATACACTCTTTGGCAATGGATGAAGAGGAGTATCCATTTGTCTGATGCAATCAAGATGTGAATGTTTAATCAAAGATATAATGTACATTGTAAGGCTATCAGCCTAGTGCTCATGCCCAATGGGATCGGTCTCTCAAATGACTCTAACTTTCATATAAAGCTCATGTCATGAGCGATGTATGTTTGATGTGGCCCATGCATATGATCAATCACTGTACATTGAATCGTGTTTTAATATAATGCACAAGTCATGCATATCATCGATTACTATACATTGTTCATGCTTATGTAAAGCTTTGATCATGGAAAGTTCATATTGATTAATATAATTATTGGTGAATGCATCTCGATTATATGTATGACATGCTCTAAGATACTTCTACAATATTTATTGGGTTATGTGGCTATTTAAAAGCTTTATGAGGCATGTAAAATTATGACTATAGTAATGTGATAAGTCAAGTGGGAATGGGGTCTAGAGGGATCAAAGAATTACGGTCCAAAGGGATTAGAGGAGGCATTTGTAAGCTAGGCCCGGGTTGATGTCTAAAACTCTTAGCCCTAGATATATGACACATCTGAGGGGGGTTTGTAGGGTCATCCCCTAATTAGATTGGAGAGAAGCCCAGGGCGGTTGGTTAAGAGACTGTGTGATCTTTGTGTTTGATGGCTAGCCTTAGAAGACAAGGGTCAAAATCCTCATCATTGTCATCACACAGCATGTAGACTAGATAGCCATCCAGAAGCAACCTAAAATTAGACCTAAACTAGCCCGTAATAAGGAACCTAAATTCATGGACTAGGATTGTGTCCTTTTTATTTATTGGTTGACTTTTAAGGACCAATCATGAACCCCTGTGATGGGTTGTAGGTCATGGGTTATGTTGGGTCATTTTGAAAAACTGATAGCAGCATACAAGTTTTCGAATAGATGGAGTGCCTCAATATATTTGTGTCATCTTTGATCAATGGGTCCCATCAAATTTTATTTATATATATATGTTATATGAATACTTAATTGCCTTTAAAAATTCTTTTATGAACTTTAAAAGTCACGGAAATGTGGGGGGGCCCACCATGTTGAAACCACCATGATGGGGGCATGGGCCCCACAATGGCCACACATGGGTGGCATGCCCACCTCTTTCTCTCTTCGCTTTCCTTGACTTGTCTTACAAGTCTTTTAGGAGGAGGTATTTTGTTAAGAATTTTGATTGAATGAAGCGAGAAGCTTGATTGATTCAAAAATTAGTAAATGGTTTCATTTATTGAGAATTTATGAAACACTTATCTTATTTACTATATATCATATATTTAATATGAATGGATTAAGGAAATTGAAGAACAAGGGTTCTAACACCTTCTCTTTAATCGTGATGGTTTATCAAGAGAATGGGTGGCTAAGCTCTCTTCACCCCACTGGTCTCTAAGATCAACGGTCAATATTAATTCTCCCTAAAGATGGCAAATCCTAGATCCCAAAAAGCCTAGCCTTGTATTATAAATAGGTTTTATGTGTAGTAACAAAGATACATCTCTTTAAGACCTCTCTCTTTCTCTCTCTCTCTCATTAGAGTGGAATGCCACACTCTCTTCTCTCATCTTTCTCTCTCTCATCTAATATTTCTCTCTCTAAAATTAGGGTCAGAAAGGGGTGCCACACCCAATGTTTAAAGGAAAAGAGCGATGGCATGCGCCACATAGTGAGACGACCCTAGAGAAGAAAATGTATTCTCATCCCTTTGATTTTGTGCTCCCATAGTTAGGATTTTGCCTAGGCTTCTTGCATTATGAGAGAAAGTTGAGGACATCGATATCCTACGCTATTGGTAGAGGAGACTCGGAGTAGTGCGCCATTGGTAGAAGAGACCCGGAGTAGGGTATATCAAGTCCTTGGGTAACCCTTTGCAAGATAATTTGGTATTCTAATGGTTCTATGTTTCTTGATGCAATTTTAAGTATTTTACGTTACTTGAATGTAAACATTCCAATGGCATATAAGTGAATATCCTAGATTATATTAGGGTTTATTTTTGTAAATTGAAGTTGTATTTTTGGTGCATGTAAATGTTCTAGCCAGTATGAGTAAAAGAAAATGAGATAATATTTTAACCATATGTACTTGGCTAGATCACATTATCCATATTTCATTTATGTCAGAGTAGGATCTCTTTCTACCATATTTCTTTCGTTTTCGTTGTTTTTTTGTTAGTTTTGAATAAGAAACTTGGGAGCAAATATTTTCATAGTCAAGTCATGTATCTCAAGAAGAATTATTGTTTTGATTTAGACAGTAAAAAGTACTTTGCAGATTAAGGTTTTCTGTAATGTTTTGTTTTACTGATATGGCACTCTGGATGTTGTATTTTCCTTAGGAAAACTATAATTTTATTTTTATGGTTTTGAGAATATTATCTCTTTAAAAACGTTTCAATAGGAGATCATATGGGGATTAAGAGTCATGAACTCATTATTGAGATGTGTCAGTTCTGATCCCACATAATCCAAGAACTATGTACTACTAAGTCAAGAGTTTTGATAAAAGGGAAAAACATTTAGTCTTGAATTTGTTTTATAAAATGAGAGATGTGTCATTTGTTGGTGCACCTGTTTTAGGTACCCCATATGTCTCTATTCATATTTTTCATAGCACTGATTGTATAACCCGATTGGAATCCTCGACTACCTAAGACCAAGAACCATAGGGAATATCTTGGGATACCGATTTTGTTTGGCCTTGTTGACATATGTTGTATAGAAAGATCACTATGTTTGTATGAATTCGCAACCAAGAGCCTAGTGTGATTGAGCCTTCATAGTTCGGAAGAAAGAGTTTCACATTGCAAAATCTGAGCTAGAGTATAGTTGCATGAGACTTGCGGAACAATCTCGTACTTGGTGGAGCAGCCAGAATATGATATTATGATATTTCCATATTGGAGTCTAGAAACGTGGCCACGTTGTCTAGCTGTGAAAGAAGCGGCATAACCGAAGAACTTCTTCCTGAGATACGACCCCATGTGATGAGAATGTGTGAAGATCTTATGTGACAACAAGTATGTGATTCATGTTGCTGAGGTGCTACAACTATTTGAGAGGATCAAGGACGTCAAGACGGACTATTGCCACATTCAGGATGAGATCTGAGCATTAGATATAGAGGCTTTGTATCTCCCACAATAGCTGCATTAGTGAATCATTGATGAAATGATTGGTGGAACCAAAATATGTATATGGTAATGGGTGTGAGAGAATAAGTGAGATAGGCTCGAGAGAGAGATTGTAATGGAGGGATGAGAGTATGTGAGGGAGAGATTGTAAGGCATTCAAAGGCCAAGTAGGTGATCTTGGGGTTATGTGAACATTTAAAGACCTCATAAGACCATGTAAAACTATGGCAGTAATGATGTGATAACTCCAATGGGAATTGAGTTTGGAAGGGTCAAAGGATTACGGTCTGGAGGGACCAAAAGCGGCCTCTTTTATGTTGTGACTCACCTGGGTTTCAACAAGCTAGACCCGAATTGATGTTTAAAACCTTAGCCTTAGGCATATGGTACAACCGTGGAGGGTTTGTAGGGTCATCCCTTTATTAGGTCAGAGAGATACCACTGAAGTGTGACCCCTATATGTGGTGTTTGGCTTAAGAGGACATGGGTCAAAATCCTCATCATAAGATATATATATTAGATAGCCATCGAAAAAACTGCTTATTAGAGCATGTCGTGTACATGTATGGAAGGGATGTCTCCATGCAATACTAGATTATATTGAAAGGTCCTATGAGATAATTAGACACTCCGAAAATGTAAGGGTCAGCCAACTCCCATTTTGAGTGCCCAAAGCTCTGCCTCGTTGATCTCGCAACCATGCAGCTTCCCATGGTAAGTCCATAGAGTAGTTTCATGGTGATCTTTGAGAAGGCCACCATATCCACAAACATTACGTCAAACACTTCCTTAAAATTCAGCTTCACCCACCCTTCAGGAGGCCTAGTCCAGCAGAAAATGAGGCGCCTAGCTGGCTTCTTAAAGAACAAAAGTTCCCGAAGTTCGGAGAAAAATAGTTCTTTGGGGAATGAAAGTGTGGAAATTATAGAAAACTGCATTTATTTTTACGTACAATATTTTCCTTTCTTTTATGCGTACCTATATTAGGAACGTTGTTTATTGCCTATGATAGTTTCTTTAGTAGTACATAACTTTGTAATCCTATAAATTGGGGCTCTTGTGCACATCTTCGATAAGCTCTGAAATACATCTTCTATGGGGGCATAAATATACAAAAATGCAGTTTCTCACATGGTATCAGAGCCAAGACTCCTCAAACTCAGATATGAGGTCCTATCCTCATTCAGACCTTAGATTCGTTCCAAAAATTGTTTAAAAAATTTCATGTTACTTTCTCCTCTATCTTAAATCTGAGATCTACTGACGAGTCATGTTTTTCGACTCTCTGATCTGGGCCCTTCTAACAAATCGTGTTTCGACTCATCTGTGCACTTATGGCGAGTCGGGTTTTGACTAATATGTTCTCTGGTGAATCATGTTTCGACTCATATGTTTTCTAATCAGTTCTTAGATTGACTATCTTATGGTAGTTGAATCAGCCTTGAATCTTATTGCTCTGAGTTTCGATTTCAGCCATCCGAAAACAATGATGGCTGCTGCTTAGTTATGACTCTCCGCCTGTTTTCTATGGAGTCGTGTTTTTCCTTCAGCCACAGTTGTATTTTCCGTTGCCTATTTCCATTAGAAACTGTCCTTGACGTGAAACCAGAACTCCCTTTATATTTTTTTGCCTTCCAATGACGTGAAACCCAAACTCCCTTGACATTTTCTTAATACCTTTTGCTGCGTTTGAGGTTAAAGGCCTCCAATGGGGATTGAACCTAAATCCCAAACAAATCAGCAGCCTGGCCTTGGTGAGTGGAAGCCATGGCCTGGTATTACAAATTAGGTTCTTATCTGCTAGATCTCCAAAACAACTAGCTACTAGTCAGTTCCGATTTTGGTGAACCAGTAAGGTATTTTAAAAAAATTGAAAAATTATATAAAATCCCAAAAAATATGGGATTTTGTTTGGAATGTAGTTTTAAATGTTTTAAAATAATGGTTTTTGTTTGGAATGTATTTTCAAATGTTTTTTTATCATTTTGGCAAATATTTGAAAATGCTTTGGCATTTTCCCCTCTTTTTTGAAAAATTTCAAAAATACCCCTGAGCACAAATTTATTCTTCAATATGTATTTTTCATTAATTTTCAAACTCATTTAAATGTGATTTGTTTAATCATTATTTAAATATAGTTTTCATATTTTATTAGATTTTATTTTATCTTTTTTTAATATTTTTTTAACACTTTTTAACCCGCCTTAGACTTGCCTGGTTTGGCCGGTTGAATCGATTCTGGCCCCATGTCCGGTTAACTCTTCCGGTTCGATTTTTCCTACACTAGGCACAACCCCCAATGGATCTAGGGCAATAGCTTCAGGTACAACCCTTAATGGCCTCGGGCATTAGCTTAAGGCCTAAATATACATAAATATAGTATTTTTCACATGGTATCAGAGCTAGATACCTCAACCTCAGATCTGAGCTCGTACCAAAAATCTGAGGTCGTCGTGGCCTCTTTGCGCAGCTTATCAGAATCAAGGCCTCATAGTCATTATGGATGAGTCGTGTTTTCTAATATTATCAAATTCACTTCGACCAAAGAAGCCGAAGCCCTCAGATTTTAAGCATAAACCGAAGAGAAGCGAAGCATAATGTAGCCGCTTCGGTCAGATTCGGGCCGCTGGCCTTCAATTAGATACGGGTCTACTTCGGGTTTTCTTCGGCCGGCAAAAAAATAGTTATATAAACTTTTTAAAAAAATTATATATAAACTTATATATAAATTTCTCAAGCGTCGAGCCTTTGTTTCCAGTTTCTCTGATTAGTGAAGCCCTCAATCTGATTACGCCTCTCTGTTCATCTGGAATCAAAACCCAGGTCTGTCCTCCATTCTTCAGCTTCTCTAGTCTGCGATTTACTCCAAAAGGTACGAGAGTTTTGCTCTATGATGCCCTCTGATATGAGAAAGTCTATTATGAACGTCCCCTGGATCGATCCACTCTCTCTTGTGGGTCTCTGTTTGGTGTGTGGAGTTTCTCTTTCTATCTTGCTATGTCATGTTGGAGTCGGTTCTTTCTCTCTCTCTCTTTCTTTCTTTTTTGAGTTTGTTGAGATAGATTTATCTTGTTTTTGTAAAATTACCAAAACCCTGGATAGAGAAAGAGAATCCTCCTTCATACATACAACCCCATGAACTACCCCAGACATATTTGAGGGTAAAGAATAAACAAATACCCTATACAATTATTTATGATGAAAATCGGACAGACCTTCCGATGAAGATCTCTCAGATTTTGACACCTTAAGCTAATAAAAATAATGTGGTAGAGAAAGTGAGACAAATCAAATTTAGATTTGAGACCAGATCTACCCATAAATGAGCATATCTACTCTCAGATCTGTGGCAGAGCCAGCATGATCCAAAACATTAAAACACGAGTTCAAAGAAGCAAACTGACCAAAATTAAATAAAACACTAAGGGGAAGAAGAAGGAAAGGATAAGAGAAAAATACCAAACCAGGCTGAATGGCCTGGGACTCTCGAGCCTTTGAGGGCTAGCCAGTATCAGAACCTGCGCCCTCTTTGCCTCTCTGATTCAGATGTTGACCAGACAATCTCTGGTTGAAAAGGGTTTTCTGCCCTAAGAATGGTTTAGAACAAGGGTTCCCTAGGTCTAAGATAAGGTTTCTCAGGTTTAGGGTTAGGGTTTTTCATATCAGGGTTTCATGCTTAATTTTCTCTGAGCAAAGGGGCTAGGGTTTCAATCTTCCTCCCTTCTTCAAATGGCCACGAAAAAGGATTTATAAAGGCCAAGGATCTTTTGGGAAGGGAATCTTTTCATAACTAAGAGATCCTCCAACAAGATACCATTTTTGGGGATTCGGGTTTGGGTGACACCACTACCATTTTTGGGGATTTGAGTTTGGATGACACCAGTGGTGTCGCCCAAAAAAACATGGTAAAAACTACAAATAAAGGCAAGAAATCGTCGTACAAAAGAAATTTCTAATTTGGGCCTGAACAGGGCTGGGCGACGCCAGTGGTGTCGCCCTAGTCGGTTGGGCCGCACCACTCATGTCACCCTGTCTAGGCACTAGGCGTGTCGCCCAAACCAAACTGATTCAAACTAAAATTTCCACTTCAAGTGTATTCCTCAGCCTCTTATCAAGCTTTCAGAGAAAAGTTGGGTCAAGAATGATTTTTCTACTATTTTTAATGATTGTTTTAGTAGAACAGGGTGTCTGCAGGATTCTAGGTCAAAACAGGGTATCTGCAGGTTCCTGAGTGGGCAGAATGGTTCTGGATCACGGGGTAGGCTGTGTGGACTATAGATTTAGGTTTACTAAGGCAGTGTGGTCCTATGGGTTAAGGAAACCACAAACTTTACCATATTTAAAATGGGTGTCTACAGTTGCCCCTCTTTGGCATTCCCTGTTCTTTGAGGGATAGGTGAGTGGCAAAGAAGTAGACACTCTTTGGCGTTCCCTGTCATTCGAGGGGCAAGTGAACGCTAAATATAATGCAGACATTTTAAATTTCTTCTTGACGTCACGTAGTCATAGGACGCACCAACTAATCCATCCAAGTCATTGCGCTCACCGAGCTCACCCACTTAGGGCATTTTCGTCCTATGGTTTTCGTCGTGAGATGTCGGTGAGTTACACAAGCTTGAAACTTGAGTTGGATTTTCTAGCTATACCACTTAACTTCAGGAGTTTCACAGTTTGAAATTTTTTTAACTTTAGCATATTCTTTGATTTCCTTAGGGTTTCCTAAGGCTTTCTATAAGAAGAGACTTGTCTGGTCGATTCCGAAGAGAGAGACGAGGCATCAACGTGGTAATCGCGGTAATCATCATATACTGGTGTCCAAGCTCCTTCATTTTTTAAAAGTCTTTTCTAGAAATTTTGAAAACAAGGGGTAATTTTAAAATAGAAATAAAGCTTGGACAAGTCACTATTTTAACAAAGAGGAAGATATTTCGAAAAACAAGGTTGGTTAGCAGTTTTAACTCCTACAACCATAGAGCCCTCTAAGCAGTTTAGTGTCATGCAGTGATGGACCATACACCTGACCCTTTTGTGTCATACGAGGCTAAACGGAATACACCTGACCCTTTTACATCATACGGGGCTAGATGTAATACACCCGACCTTTTACGTCATACGGGGATAGACGTTACCTGCCTCGGCTTTTTTACGTCGCAGAGTTTGATGTTGAACTGGATACACCCGACCTTTTATGTCATATGGGACGAGACGGTACCTGTCTCGGCTCTCTTACGTCGTACGAGTTTGACGTTTTTCCTGTCTCGGTTCTTTTACATCACACGAGTTTGACATTTTTCGAATCTTGGTTAGCAGTTTAGGCTCATGCCACCGAGGAGCATCTGAAAAGCCGTTTGTAAAGTTCATTTCAAAATCCTTTGAAAACAGTTAATTTCAACAAGAAAGTTCTATGAAAAACATAGTTTTGATCATGAAATGTCCTGGGACTTGACCAGGGAAATTTTCGCAAAAAGAAATTTGGGGGACATGCAAGGTGTCGCCCATATAAAAAAAATTTATAGGCGTGTCGCCCATATAATTTTTTTTTTTTGGATATGTTGGGATTAAGCAGGGAAAATTGTGGCATGGAAGATTTGGGTGACACCAGTCGTGTCGCCCCAAACATGCCATGGATTTAGGCGACACCCGGTGTGTCGCCCAAACCACCGACCTCCAAAATTCAAGTTTCTTGTTTTGGAAGCTCTTGGGGTTGCTAAAACCTTATGTTGGCTGAAGTGGAAACCTGCAGGACGAGTTTTTGGCGAGATTTCCTATTTTCCATAAAATCCCCCCCTCCCCCCCCCCGTTTCTCTTTCTCTTTTTATCCTTCGAGCTCTTCTTTCTTCTTCCCATCTTCATCTTCTTCCTTCTTCAACATCTTCCCTCTGATCTTACTAGTTTTTCTTGTTCTCACTCTTAGACTTTCATGGCTCCTAGGGAGGATAATGCTATTTCCAAGGGCAAAAGGAAGGCTTCTGAGCGAGCTAATAATGGAGGAGAGGAGGAGGTTCTTCCTTTGTTTTCTAAGGTTAGGCACTTCCCTAAAGAT
The DNA here is from genome assembly GCF_000471905.2 of Amborella trichopoda. The sequence continues at coordinate 1,001,576 of NW_006499930.1, read as the reverse complement.
CTGCCCTCCCATATCTCGCAGGCCCTTCGATCGGGTGAAGTTCCTTAGAGTATCAATGGCTTCCCTGTCATCGGGCCCTGGTTCAGAGATTGGTTTCTTTTCGCTCGGCAATGGCCCAAGCTCATGGGCTTTTTTGCTTCAGTTTTGATGATAGACATCTTGACCATGGCCTCTTGTCATATGAACTTGTCGCTCCATCATGGGTGCGTGGCAGTTGGGGGCTACCTACTCTTCACACTATTAGTGGGTCGATATGGAGTTGCTGGTTCGGAATCGAGAGCGGTCTCGGGCCATCGAATAGATATGTATTTCCCTTTTATTGCTGTTGGGATCTGTTCTTTTCTCGAGCGGTTGTAAGACGATTCGTAGTTCCCTTATTCCTTTAGCCCATGCCTTCTAGGAGAGAGCGGGTTACACCATTGTTCCAACTGTGTTGGCAAGCATTTACTAGGGTCTTCACAACCGGGTCACCCGAGGTGATCGATTCATTGAGGGCAATATCCTGATTTTGCAGGTATATTTTCGAACTCAATTTTACTTTATTTTTGCCACTACAATTCAATTTTTCTTCTGATTTTGATCTCTGGATCCCAAAGTTTTGCCATAAAAAGTCACTGAAAAAGGTTCGAATCGATCTGGGAGGGTCTGAGTTGGGAGACACTAGCGGTGTCGCCCCCACAGGCTGGGCGACATTAGCAGTGTCGCCCTGGTCATCTTGCCCCGGATGGTTCCGGGGTTCTGAGTTTCTGTTCTGTGACCTGTTGGGGTGTTTTTGGTTCCTGTTTTCTGTAGATTTGGGCCTATGAACACATCGCAATTGTTCGTCCTCCTCGATCAATGATGGCTGTATCTGCTGCTCTGGGACTAGTGTATGTCAATGACTCCACCCGACCTCGAGATGTCAATTATTATTGTCGAGTTTTGGATGAGTTGTTATCCTTTGATTAGGTGATCAGGGGTCTTGAGAATGTGCCCTCTTTCTGCTTGCCATGGGGCATTCATGACATATTATGGTGGGGCAGTACTTCACAGAGGGGTATTTCCCTAAGAGGGTGCTTCGTCAATTTCATCATACTGAGAATTACACTTCCCCAAGAGAGGCGATCGATCGCCGCCCTATTTTTCCTCTTCGACGGCTTGTGGTGCAAGGGGAAGAAGTCTTCTTATAGTGAGGGGTTGGTCAAGCAAGACAAGCCTACGACCACCTCCAACTTCAATTCTTGGTGGTACCATGCTTCCCCCCTTCTGCTGCGCCCAAAGTTCTCGAGACTCCGTGATGAAAGTTCTTCGCCTGCTCGGGATCTCGTGTCTTCTCGAGAAGATGATGCCTCTTCTTCAAATAAGTGGGTTAAATCGAATGAGGATGTTTTTGACATCAATTTGGAAGATGTTGAAGTTGAATTGGCTCGATGGGCGGCCTTCGTGGCAGAACTCAAGTAGAAGAATGTTCATCCGAAGCCGAAGACTGAATAGCCAAAGCTTTTTTTTTTTTTTCTCGGCATGCATAAGTTGATCTTGTGATCATTCTCATTTCCATTATTTTATTTTTTTCATTGAAGTTTGTTAGGACATAGAAATTTCGGTCTTGGGACCAGAGTTGATTGCGTGAACGCGTGTATTAAGCCTATTTAATCAAAGTTTTGAGATACCCAGAATTTTTTTTTTTGTTCTGCTTGACGTTCTGTGATCATGGAATCCTTTTTTTTTATTTTCTCCTTGTTAGTACCCCTGTTGGGAGGTCTTTTTTTCAACTTGCCCCTGTTATGCGGAGTTTAAAAAACTCTTTTTTTTATTGCCCCTGTTGGGGGTTCTTGCTCATCAATAAGTCTGCGATTTTATTCACCGAAGCATAGTGAAACACTTTCTTTGCACACACTTTCCAAACTGAATTCTTATACACTTTCCAAACTGAATTCTTACACATTCAGTCCCCTAGTTGTAGGGTTTTTGTCTCGAATTTTGGCTATTGGGTCATCGTACGCACACAAAGGGATGAGCTTGCCTCATTTTGCCTCAGGGGATCCAGTTGAGAGAAAAACACTCCCAAACTAGCCAATATCGTGATTGGCGAGGTTCACCTATCTCCAATATGTGGTAGTTGGTAGTTATACAACCATAGTGTGCTTAACTAGTTTCAAGCCTTCATAATAGGCGTAAGAAGTTGGCATCAAGAATGAGGCCCGACGACTAGCATTTTAACCTGTTGTAGTGATGGAGGAAGTCCTTTCTAAAAGGGTTTTAAAAATGAACTGTTTTAATAATCAAATTGAAAAAGTATTTTCGAATGGGACGGGCCTTACAGTATTGCCACCTGTAGCCCCTTTGGTGGTCATTTTCTTTATTATGTTTTACCCAAAGATGATGAAAGGATTTCCTTGTGCGATCGTGAGAACTCAAAAGTCTCGAAGTTGTCATTTTACCTTTAGAGCTTTCATCCTGTGCTTCGCGGCTCCATGAGGAGTTCTTTTGATTCTTGACGGGCTTCCATCTTGGAGAAGTCTCGACGTTCTTCTAGGGTTCGTCGAAGTCACTTCGGTTTTCCATTCATGTCACCCTCTCACATCTTTCTTAATTGGATTTGTTGGGAACCTGGAGGGTTTAAGAGGAGGCTTCATCCTCATGTCTACTTGTGCAGTGTTGTTGGAACTTGCAAGTACTTGTTTGTACTTGAGGTTTTGCATCAGAGATTTTTTATTCTTTGTTCTTTACCCGTGATGTCTTTTTAGGTGGTCACTATGTCTATTTTTTTTTGTGATGCCTTTTCAGGTTTTCATCACATTTTTGAGCCCGTTACCGATAATATTTTATGAAATATATGGCATTAATGGGGTTTGATCATGTAAGAATTGCTTGTGTGCACTCAGGTAACTACGAATGGCCCCTCCCAATTAGGTTTGAATTTGCATAAAGTCTGTGGATTTGCAGGAGTGTGGAAGATTTTCTTGAATACCGTATTCCCTTCTTTGAATTATCAGGGAACAACTTTTCTTTGGTATGCCCTCTCGATTCTACACTGGTAACCAACGATATTCTGTGTTTCTCGTAATCGTCTTTCATCCAACCTAACGAGGGTAGCGATTCGTGCTTCGATCTTTTGTTCCTTATCTGAATTTTTGTGATGAGCACTCGGAGAGACGGTATCTCAACTTCAATGGGTAGCACTACTTCCATATCATACATCAATGAGTATGAGGTCATGCCAGTTGGAGTCTTCTCAGTTGTCCGGTAGGCCCATAGTGCCTCATTTAGCTTTTCGTGTCAATCTTTGCCACCTTCTATTATTCTGTCTATAACCCTAAGAAGTCCTTTGTTCGTGGCCTCTGCTTGTCCATTTCCTTTATGGTAGTAAGGTGTGGAGAATTTTTATGTTATCCCAAACTTTTTGCATACCTTAGTGACTTTTCATTTTTGAAGTTGGATCCTTTGTCAGTAATGATTGACTTAGGAACACCAAATCTGAATACAATGTTATTCTTTATGAAACAGGCAACATGTTGTCCTTCAATTTTAACAAATGATACAACCTTTACCCATTTTGTGAAGTACTATGTGGTCGTTAATATAAAACGGTGGCCGTTTGAGGCTTTTGATGAGATCATTCCGATGATATCAAGACCCCACATGACAAAAGGCCATACAGACGGTGTTGAGTTGAGTGGTACAGACGGTGCATGGATGAGGTCTCCATAAAGTTGACATTTGGGATACCTCTTAACGGACTTCCAACAATCTTCGGCCATAGTGATCCAGTAATAGCCTTGGCACCTGATTTTCTGAGCTAAGGCGGCTGCCCCAGAATGAACTCCTTCATTGTGTAACTCTGTCAGTACTTGATCGATTTTTGACGGATCGAGACATCGTAGAATGATGTCATCGAAGGACTTCTTAAACATGAGATCACCTCCTACTAAAAATCCTATAGAAAACCTTCGAAAGGCTTCTTTATCCTTTTTTGTGGCCCCTTTGGGTATAAACCATCTTTCAACAGGGATAGAACATCGTGGAACCATGGTTTTGTCTTGACTTGCGCATTTGAAGCCACGAGAGACGCTTCCCCATCGTTATCATTTTCGTGCTCTATTTCTTTTTCAATCCCTGGTGGGGAAGGTTCATGTTTGTTCCTGATGTAGAATGGTAGCGTGGGGATTTTTGAAGGAATATCAACCATTGAAGCACGGGTTGCAAGGGTATCGACGAACCAATTATTTTCCCTAGTAACGTGCTGAAAGGTGAATTTTTTAAAATATTGGATCATCGTTTCCACCTTTTCTTGATAGGGTTGAGCTTTTCTTCTTTCACGTTCCAAATCCCTTGAACTTGGTTTATGACGAGTAAGGAGTCACAAATCACTTGTATTTGTTGGATTTTCATTCCCATAGCGTTCTCAAGCCTAGCTGTCAATGTTTCATATTCAGCAATGTTATTGGTACATGAGAAATTCAATTTGATGGCTGTTGGAATTAAAATTTTCTTGGGTGAGCATAGTATGACACCTACACCAGATCGGTATTCATTCCTTGCACCGTCAAAGTATAGCTCCCAAATTTAGTCCTCAATTGTGAATAGGTTCTCATCATGGAGGTTCGTGTTAACAGGAGTGTTATCTGGCAGTGCGTATTCAGCCAAGTGGTCAGCAATGGCTTGTCCTTTGATCGATTTTTTAGTAAACATATTCGATCTCGAACTCTCTCAATAGCATTTTCCACTTCGCCAAACGTCCGTTAAGGACTGGTCTTTCCAATAGGTACTTGAGTGGGTCAATTTTTGAGATGAGATTGACTGTATGAGATAAGATATAGTGTCTTAACTTCCGCATGGCCCACACAAGTGTCAAGAATTGCTTCTCCATATCCATGTATCTTGTCTCGTAGTCCACCATAGTTTTGCTGATGTAGTATATGGTTTGTTCTTTTCCATGGTCATCGTATTGTCTAAGCATTGCCCCCATGGTCTTGTCTTTTAATGACATGTATAAGAACAATGATTTATCTGGACTAGAAGGACTAAGGATGTGAGGTTTTGTGAGATACTCCTTGATTTGATCAAACGCTTTTTAGCATTCATTATCCCATTTGAATGGGGTATCCTTCTTAAGGAGCCTATTGAACGGTGTGCACTTATCCGCCAGTTGTGTAATAAAATGCCTTATGGCTTGTATGCGACCTTGAAGCCCATAGATTTCTCTGATGTTTCAGGGAGGGGGCATTTCGGTGATGGCTCGTATTTTGGACGGGTCCACCTCAATGCCCCTTTGGCTCACAATAAAGGCCAGTAATTTACCGGATTCAACTCCAAAGGCACATTTCTGGGGATTGAGTTTGAGTTGATGTTTCTGGAGTTTTTTGAAAATAATTCTCAGGTTGGTGAGGTGATCGGACCTGGCCTTTGACTTGACCAGGATATCATCGACATAGTCTTCATGGTGTGCATTAAGATGCTAGGCATTGCCCATTGATATGTTGGCCTTGCATTTTTTAAGCCAAAGGGCATGACACGGTAGCAGTAGATTCCCCATTGCGTTATGAATGACGTTTAGTCTAGTCTTCTTCTATCATGAGGATCTGGTTGTAACCTGAAAAGCCATCCATAAATGATAACATCTCATGCTCCGCAGTGTTGTCGACTAAGGAATCTATATTTGGTAACAGGAAATTGTCTTTAGGACATGCCTTGTTGAGGTCTCTGTAGTCGATACACACTCAGATCTTCCCATCTTTCTCGGGTACAACCACTATGTTGGCCAACCACTTTGAGTAATCGACATGGGTAATGAATTTTGCCTTGAGCAGTTTATCGACTTCTTTTTTGATTTTGAGCTCAAGGTGGGTCTTTTGTAGTCGGAGTTTCTGCCTTACAGGCTTTGCTCCTTCGTTGAATATTAGGTGATGTTGCACCAATGTGGGATCTAATTCTGACATATCATCGTATGACCAGGCAAAGACATCGCGATATTCCTTGAGAAAGGAAATCATATTTTTCCCGCTTCAAGAGATAGGGAGGTTCCAATATTGGTTAACCTTGGGCTCCTCTCAGTTCCTAGGTTTACGTCGATCGTCTCTTCGATGATAGCCGTTGGGTCACCATCAAACCTCTTCTTGAATTGCTCAATATGGGAAGTGAGCTCCTCAGGTTGAGGGATTTCTTTAGACTCTTGGCTCTCTTGAACTTCATCTTGATCGTCCAGTTTGTCGTTTTGGGTATTGTGCACCGTTATTGGGTTATCTTGAGTGTTTACCGTTTTTCAAAATTATTTTTCCTTATTATCAATTTTGTCATGTTTTGAATTTTCATCGGTTTTTGAAATATCACAAGAGGTGTTCCTTACGGGACTCACGAGAGATATTTTGGGGACTGGACGCATAGGGTGGTAAGGTGGCCACCCTGCGCCTATCCGTCTTTTGGCACCAGGACTTGAAGGTGCCGCTGATATGCTTCCAACATTTCTCGAGATAGGGGAGTGATTGACCAATTCTGTCATTGGGTTTGAAGAGGCGAATGAGCACGCTTGGCTGTGTCAGAGCCAATTGTATATACATCCAAATCCAGGTCAACAAAAAGGTCTTCAATTCCAAGTTCTTATATGTGTTGAGGTGTGGAAGAAGAATTCCCGACCTTTAAGGATTCAAAGACAGGCATCGAGAGGATCGAGGCTTTGAATGCCTCCAGATACAAAGCCCGGATGGCTTGAAGTCCTCATCCGCCTTTAAAATAACGTGAGAGTACACCCGAGTCCCATTCAATCCTCGTTTTCAGTTTTGGCTTAGGGTGATTCAGAAATTGCCTCCGTTATGCCTTGCCCTCGACTCCCCAAGCCTTGGCCTGGTTGGAAGCCTCGGGAGAAGAGCATGTGCCAAGTCTCAAGGGACCCGAAATCATGTCGATGTTGACATTGGATGATGTCCTCCATCAATGCGGAAGTTTACAAAGTTGAGGAATAGGGTCGCCAGCCTCTAGGCGTAAGGTGGCACAATCGGCTTGCTCGAAGGAAGTGACCAGGATTTCTCTGAGCTCGACCCCTATGGGTAGCTTCCCGTTATCTATACCAGGATTGAGAAAAGAAGGGGGTTCAGCACATACTTCGCAACACCGTTTTTAGTCGAAAAGTTTAGGCATTGATGGAGTGTAGAGGCGGCCACGAGGTTTTCATGCAACCATGGTCTTGCTAGAAGCATGCTGAATGAAGGTTTTATGTCCAAGGCCTAAAACTTTATCACTTGGACAATAAGGCTGATCTTGAGTGTGAGAGGCATCATGCCTTCAGCTTGTCTCTTGGTCCTGCCATATGCATGGCTCGAAGTCCTCTGGGTTTTTGCCTATCTGCTTCACTGTTTTCATAGGGCATATGTTTAAGGATGCCCCATTATCAACAAGCACTCTCTGTATCTCATATCCTTCCATGAAAATGGTGATGTGCAGAGGTTGGACATGAAAGCGGTTGAAGCTAGCTGAGATGTCATTGCCTGTAAACACGATTGCCGTTGGTGCCATCAGTTGGTTGATCATTCCCCACAACTCATCCGGCTGTGTGTTGCTCGAGACGTGTGTCTTGATGAGGACATTTTGGATCTGGGCTTAATGTGCTGGCGAATTGGCAAGCAGCTACAAGACGAAGATTTGAGCCTGGATCCTCCCGAGATGAGTTGGTAGATCATAGGTGGTTGCGGATCCTTGAATTTCTTTATTCGGTTCGTGATCTGTGACCCCTACTGGTTGTCTGGCTTTTGAGGTGTTTCTCATTCTTTCATCTAGAGTATAAGCCATCAATTGAATGGGTTTGAACACTCGGCCTCTTAGTGTTAGGGAATCAACCTCTCCAGCTTGAAGCTCGATAGCGTCAGCCCTAGTGAGAGTAATGGGAGATTTCGAGGTGTTGGCCCCTTGTTTGGGAGATAATGTCTTTTCATTGATTCTAACTATATCGATTTCTGGCATACCATCTTCGCCATATTGGTCCTTGAGGATTGGATGTGAAGGGTTTCCTCTTAGAAGGCTCAAAAGATCTTCTTCATACTCTTGAAAGTGATGATCACAAGCAAATATGAATTGACTGGGATCGTCTTCTTCGTCTCCACTCTCAATCATGTGAATGGAGACGTTCTTTTTTGAGTTGTCTTGAGCTCCTGACTTTTCAGTCGTTGTAACCATATTTTTAGGGAGAGGATTTGTGAAGATACCCATATTTTGATTAGGTTCTTCGACATGTTGATTTCTAGGCACGACAGTGATGTCCCCCTATTGATTAACCATTGAATCACCCGTTTCAAATAGAAGTAGTTTTGAGTATCATGAGCATAGTTTTGATGCCATTTGCACCACTTGCTCTTATCCGTGACTTGATGGTGGTTCAGATGGTGGCGGGAGATAAACCATATTTCTAGTCAGGAATAATTCCAGTACTTTTTCTAATGGGTCTTTGAGAGGGATGAAATTATTCTCTCGCCTTTGATTATTATGTTGATCGTTGGCTCTAGGCTGACCCCTTCGGTTTTGGTTCCGATTGTTTTGCTGAGTGTCTGAACCTTGAGCCATTCCATTAATGACAATCTCATTAGCCTGACCGGAAGCATTCCCCTTGTTATTGTTTTTGTTCTTATTTTGGCGAGTTGTTATCGGTTTATTGTTGGGCCTGGTGCTGAGGGGTATCCCATTGGCTCTTTCATGTCACGCCACACGCTCAATCATGGAGTCGAAAGAGTGGGGGATAAGACCTTGGCTGAAGAAGGTCATGTATTCGGGAGCGGCGTTCTCTAAGGCTATGAAAATTTTGGCTGGGTCCGTAAGTGGAATTCTATGACAGCATTGCCGCCTCGTGGAATCGTCCGATGAAATCCTCGAAGGATTCTCCTGGGTTTTGCTTCGTTGCACTGAGCTCTCCCAGGGAGAGAGGTCTTGGTGTTGACCTGCGGTAGTGAGAGACGAATAGGTTGAACATTTCGTCTGGAGTGATGTGGGGTTGAGCAGACATTGTTCTTCGATGTCAGTTCAAGGCCTCACTGGTCAATGTTTAAGAAAATATGGCCTTCAGCTGGTTAGGCATGTCTCGTAAAGTTTGAACGGAGAGAAGGTACACATTGACGTGAGGATTTGGATCGCTCTTCCCATTGAACTTATTTCTAAATTCTAGGATGACAAATGTCAGGGGAAGGTCTTCTATGCCTCCTAGGGTCTGATGAACATAGGCATTCGAGGGGAGAATTTCATGCATGCCCACTCTTACAAGCATATCCTGCATTGCTTTTATGGTGCCTTCATGTTGGGTATTTGACATGACGATAGGCCCACCGGTCGGTGGGTTCCCAAGCATAGACTGATGAGTCGAGACTTGGGGTACATGTTGGCCTGCATGGGCCTAAGATTGATGAACCGCATTCGCCGAGGCGGTTTGATGCATTTGTGCATGAGGGGTATACTGACCCATAGGTGTCACCACTGGTTGTGGAAATTGCACGGTTTGTTGGACCGGATGAGCTATAAGGACCGATTGAAGAATCGGCTGACTCGGTTATACTAGGGGTTAACCTATACCACTAAGTTGGTTTGGGATCGACCTAAAAGCTGGGGAATGAACGGTGTAACCTAGGTCAACTAGAATTTTAAGGGCAGCTTGGATGCCCATCTCGCCTAAGGGTCCGTCTAGATTGACACCTCTGCTTCGTATAGTGTTCATGTCATCACGAGCTGTACTATGGTGGCTCGAGGTTGGGTTACATCCCTTAGACCTAGGTGGGTCTTGGTTTTTAGTTCCTCAGAGTTGTCTCGATTCGAGTTGTGGGAATTGGAGTTTGATACTGCATGAACTTCTTCCCTCGCTCGACTTCTACTTTGGTTGCCTAAAAGCCCCTGTAGGATGATGCTTGATTGGACCCCTTGACCATTCATAAATTTTCGGGCGGACCCAACTTTTCAGACCACACAGATTTCAGGATTAGGAGTGGACCCTTGGTACTATGTCTCTAATTGAAGACATGGGCATCAGATAATGGATTGATCTGAGTCCTGTCGATAATCCCGAGGGATCACGGCATACTGGCTCCTAGGTTTGGGCAGGTTAGGCTTAGAGTCAACCGTGGAGCAATCATCCTACTTACCCTGAGTGATTGACATGGTGATTACTTTTGGTGGGGCTCTAGAATCCAAACTTAGGTAAGATCTAGACTCGATGCTTTAGGGCATACCTAGCCTGATTTTAGGGGCAAAACCTTATTTGAGATGTAGGCTATGACTAGACTGGAAGAAACTTGCTAGACTCAATGGGTTTTGGTTTAGACCTTGAACTAGGGTAAGCCTAGTCTAGCTCTTGAGGCAACTCTAGGCTTAGACCTATGTCAGAACCTAGACTGAGATCTAGACTAGATGGGTACGAGTCTCAGCTCGGACCAAGAGTGGGTCTAGGTTTGGACCTGGGTGTGAGCCTGGTTCGGACTTGGACTGAGCTGGGTGCAAGCCTAGGCTCGGACCTAGAGGGTTGTGATAATTAGACCGAGTATGGACCTGGACTGAATAAAAGGTTGAGACAAGCATGAGCCCTAGACTTGGACCAAGAAGGTTCAGACTAAGGGGAAACATGATTCGGACCTGGGCTAAGCTAGGTATAAGCCTGAACTTGGACCTAGAGAATTTTGATGATCAGACCAGGCATGGATCCAAACTGGATCAAAGATGAGCTGGGAACGAGCCTTCTGGTCGGACCGAGAGGGGGCCTAAGTTCGAACCAAGGCAAAATTTTTTGGACCTGGGCTAAGCTGGGTACAAGCCTGGACTTGGGCCCAGAGGATTCAGCTCGGATGAAAAGCAGGTTCGGACTGAGATCTAAGATTAACCAATAGAAATAAACAAGCTCAACACATGAAAACTTTTGACCTAAATTATAGGTAGGCTTGGCTCGAGAGTGGATTCCTAATTATTGAAATACGACAAGGCTGATAAAGGCCCCCACATAGGTCTTGGCCTCCTGTTATAGGATTTTCACCAGGTCTTACTATAAGCGGAGTTGCTTTGAGGCAAAGGATTACGAAGGGGCGTTCACAGTTAAAGTTACGCGAATCCCAACTGCCTCGACTCTCAAAGCTAGGTTCCCCTCATGTCGTTAACGCAGATTTTGGAGGTTTTCGAAATATTTGTTTGTTGGTATCCTGGGCATTCTCGATCCGGAGTGTGCTGGGGTGTGTAAAGAAGCACGCAATCAAAAATAATTTTCAAGCACACAATGCAATACAGAAATAAAGCGAGTGCTTGGCACTAGTCGTGCCTAGCGATGCGTGTTTCGAGGCGAAGCTCGCTCGCAGCACAGTATAGATGGAGGGGTAAGCAACCCTTAAGAAGGTACAGTCAAAACAATGAGACCAAGCACAGTTCGTGCTAAGACAAGCGCAGCCTGAGTCGAGGGTGACTCGAATGCGACACAGTTCAGGGAGGGTGCAAGCAACCCTCAATGTATTTTTTTATTTTTTTTTATCTTTTTAACTTTGATGAAACACATTAAACTAAGCATGGTGAAAGCAGGGAAAACATGATTTCAATCAAAACTAACAAACTAAAATAAAATCAAAAGGCTAGGAACATAATAGACCTATCTGAAGCAAAATATTTTTTTTATATTTTTTTAAAATTTTTTATTTTAAGCCAAAAATTGATGAACAGGAAGCCAACAACCTATAGAAGAGGCCTATCGGGTCCCAAGAAATTTCTGCGACCACTGCAATAGGGCAACACATGTGGTGTCGCCCTTATAAGTTGGCGACACTGCTGGTGTCGCCCTTATAAGTTGGGCGACACTGCTGGTGTCGCCCAAAGAAAAAGTTTTTTTTTATTGTTTTTAACTTTGATGAAATAAGGTTACAATAAACTTGCATAAGCAAGGAAAATAATATTTCTGACAAAATAAATTAAAATAAAGTAAAAACAGAAAAGCGCAGATAGAACATACATGTATTAAGAAAAATATTTTTTTTGTATTTTTAAAAATTTTATTTTGATACGAAATTTTTTGAACAGTCACAAGAGAGTCCCTCAAACAAGACTACAAAGTATCAGAAAGTTCTAAGACTTTTGGATTTGGGCAACACGTGTGGTGTCGCCTGGGCGACACTAGTGGTGTTGCCCTCACAAGCTAGGTGATACTACTGATGTCACCTAGACTAGACAGGGTTTCAGGGTGTCAAAACCCTGGGTCCTAGTCACAGCCAAGTTTGGGACCTTGTTTGGACTGAAAGCAGTGAAAAACAGTACTTAAAACTGGTGTTTTACCCTTTGGATCAAGCTCAAAGTTCCCCCACGATGGGCGCCAAACTATTTACGATGAAAATCGGACAGATCTTTCGACGAAGATCTCTTAGATTTTGACACCTTAAACTGATAAAAATAATGTGGTAGAGAAAGTGGGACAAATCAAATTCAGATATGAGGCCAGATCTGTCCAGAAACGAGCAGATCCGCTGTCAGATTTGTGGCAAAGCCAGCATAATCTAAAACATTAAAACACAAGTTCAAAGAAGCAAACTGATCAAAATTAAATAAAATAGTAAGAATAAAAAGAAGGAAATGATAAGAGAACAATACCAAACCAGGTTGGATGGCCCGGGACTCCCGAGCCTTCAAGGGCTCGCCCGTATCAGAAACTGCGTCCTCTTTGCCTCTCTGATTCAGATGTTGACAAGACAATCTCTGGTTGAAAAGGGTTTTTTATCCTAAAGATGGTTTAGAACTAGGGTTCCCTAGGTCTAGGTTAAGGTTTCTCAGGCTTAGGGTTAGGGTTTTCATATTAGGGTTTCAGGCTTAACTTTCTCTGACCAAAGGGGCTAGGGTTTCAATCTTCCTCCTTTCTTCAAATGGCCATGAAAAAGGGCTTATAAAGGCCAAGGATCTGTTGGGAAGGGCATCTTTCCATAACCAACAGATCTTCCAACCAAAGATACCATTTTTGGGAATTCGGGTTTGGGCGACACGTCTAGTTCGCCCAAACAAACATGGTATTTTCTACACAAAAAGGCAAGAAATTGTCGCACAAAAGAAATTTCTAATTTGGGCCTGAACAAGGTTGGGCGATACCAGTGGTGTCAAACCAAAGTGGTCCAAACTAAAAATTTCCACTATATGTGTGTTCCTCAGCCTCTTGTGAAGCTCTTAGAGAAATGTTGGGTCAAAATTGATTTTTCTACTATTTTTAATGCTTTTTTTAGTAAAACAGGGCATCTGCAGGATTCTAGGTCAAAACAGGATATCTATAGGGTTCTGGGTAGGCAGAATGGTTCTGGGTCACAGGGTAGGCTGTGTGGACTATGAATTTGGATTTACTAAGATAGTGTGGTCCTAAAGGTTCAGGAAAATACATAATTTGCTAGATTTAAAATGGGGTATCTACATCTCTTCCATCTCCAAGTAGTACTCTAGTATAGGCCAGAAATAAGGGTCAAACAACATTAAGGCCACGCCATACAATTGATAGAGAAGTTGATTTGGTACACTGTTTTGTAATAAAGCCATCACGGTCTCTACTGTATTTCCCCCAGATGACTTAGGCCCACAACTGATCATGTTGAGTGGAGAGCCTCCACCACCACTTTGTCAATAAAGCTTCATTGACTGCTTCAATATGTGAATGCCCAATTCCCCTTCATTGTGATTGCGGGGAAGACACACATAGTCCCACTTAACAAGATGGAATTTATTTTTATGTTGGGTTCCACTCCACAGGAAATTTCACATAAGCAGTTTAATCTTCTTAATGGCTGCTCCAGGGGCATGAAACAAAGAAAGATAATAGATAGGGGGGTTAGAATATAGCTTTAATGAGGGTTGTCCGACCAGCAAAAGTCAAGAACCTTGATTTCCAGCCATCAAGCTTATATTGTGCCCTTTGAATGAGAGGATCCCAAAGGGACCTAGAGGCATGGCTATCAATTAACGGCAATACCAAGTACTTGGTTGGAAAGTAATCAACCTCACAATTCAACTAAGCAGCCCACTCAGAAAGCTCAGTTGCTTCACAATTGATCCCTGTGATTGGGAGTTAGCCATATTAATACGCGCACCTCATAGATCTTAAGAAAAAGCATACATTTTGAACATTTGTCATGGTGCCGTCAAGCAACATCAAAGGGTCAACTGTATACTGCAAATGACTTAGAACCATACCATTTGGCCACAATTGGAAACCCTGAATCAAATCGGAGTCTACCATCCCTTGGAGCATCTTGCTAAAAGCTCCGGCCACTATCGTAAAGAGAAATGGAGAAAGGGGATCATATTGACGCAGCCCTCGTATTGCTTTAAAGTAACCATTAGCCTTGTTCCTTACCAGAATCGAGAAATGGGCCGAAGATAGGTATCCTTTAATCTATTTCCTCCATAACACAGTGAAGCCCATGAGCTCTAGGGTAGTGTCCAAAAAATCCCACTCAACTCTATCATAGGCTTTCTCAAAGTCCAGCTTCAGGAGAAGCCCTTTTGTGGCAAAGATAGATGTAGTATGAATAGTCTCTTAAGCTAAAAGAATGCCATCCATAATATACATATCCTTAATAAAAGCAATTTGGGGCCTTTGAACTACATCCTTAAGGACAACCTGTAGTCTGTTAGCTAGAATCTTAGAAAGGATCTAATAGTAAATCGAGAGAAGGCTAATGGGTCCGACATCCTGAAGAGACTGGATAGAGGACTCTTTTGGCATAAGAGAAATAAATGTGAAATTATCGCTCTGCGGACAATTCCATCCTGATAGAATTGATTGACCCAAAGTACAAGATCTTCTTTAATCACCTCCCAGAATTCTTGAAACAGGGCTAAAGAAAATCCATCAGAGCCCGGGGCCTTATCGCTAGCAAGGTCACAAAGTGCCTTTTTGACATGGGAGCCTCCTACTTCCTAAGGAAAACAATCGACATAAGATGATCTTTTAAATCTGAAATTTTGGGAGCCTCCTGAGAATCACTAGATGATTATTTTTAAAAGATGAAATTTAAATTTTAAGTTTTCCAATACTTAACTTGTATATAATGAGACCATTTATCTTTGGTATAAAGAGGTCACAATTACTTATAACCTTATGATGTGAAATTTGATAGATTAGATGCATAAAACCGTAAAAAAAATATCTTTTGAACTTTGAGCTTGATCAATAAAATAAGTATAGTATCCAAATCAAATTGAAGAGCATCCATATCGGTACTCAAGATTAAACTACACTCAATTCACTGTGGAAGTCTTAAGATTTTCAGGATAAAATTGACCTCGACCTAGGGAGCCCTGGTCAAGTGCATTTCAAAATGACCAAGGAACTAACACTTGTTCACCGCATTTTATTTTACATTTTTTGACAAAATGGTCAGTTATGTTTCCCATTTCCAAATAATTAACGTTTTCTATTTGTAATTTCTCTAGATATTTTTAGAGTAAAGGAAGGAACTATTTTGATCTGTTGTCTTGATAGCATATAGTCTAACTTGTGGCGGTGCCCTTGGCAAGTCATCACGTGATCTACCCTTTCTTCAGGTGGTCCTTGTGTACCACCATTTGTCTCTAATTGCAGCACGTAAATGGACACCTCCAAGACTTGTTCACCACTAAAGCATTCAAAAAGAAAAACAAAAAGACTTGTTCATCGTTGAATAATTATTATTATTATTTGACGGGTAACCATTAAATAATGAAAATTTGTTTTATGCAGGTTGGACCACATTTCTACATATACGGTCCAAAAAGTGTAAAGCATTTATCTTAAAGATGAATGCAAATAGGTGTTTCATCTAAAAACAATGAAAAATAACGGTTACAGGATATACTTCTTCAGCAACTCACAACTACCCAGCCGTCAACCACTTTAGAAAGAAAAAAAAGAACCAGCAAACCCCACTTTCAAAAGAAGGCGCAACGCTTGAACCTTACATGATAGGGGTGACGCGATACCCACAAGAACGAGGACCGTAGGGGCCTGCCGTAAGAAAAGGAAAAAAAAAAAAAATTGGTGAGTCAAAAAATGATCCGGACTAGCACCATAGAGCATTACCGATGCCTTTCCTATCAGTCAAGCTTCCAAGGGTTAGGACCAAGGATTGGTCGAGCTCCTTTGGAACCAAAGGATCCTCTCCCCGCCAAATTCAATAAGGGGAGTGTGAAAGCCCTCTACTTCTCATGAATAATATTTAGATATTATTTTATATTTTAAGATAATTGACCATTTACTTTTGATAAAAGGTGGTCACAATTATTTACAACTATCCGATGTGAAATTTTTTAATGTAAGATGGTCACAATTATTTACAACTATCCGATGTGAAATTTGATAGCTTGGGTGTGTCACAAAGTTTGAGGAAATTCTTTTGAAGTTTGAGCTTGATCAATGGAATAAATACAGCTACCCAATTTCACATCCAATGATCAAGATTAATTGTGACTACCTTGTACCAAAGATAAATGGTCTCAATCTATACTTGTCCTTAAAATATATTACAAAATGGGGGTGATTCGGCCAATTCAATTCACCCCGCTCCCTCGCAAACCGATAGTGTGACGAAGATATGTGATTTGAGTAAGCGGTATTCAAAAGGTGCACATACATTATGCTCCCGAGGGAGTATACTATATATTTATTCCTAGAGCAAAACACTAATTTGGGGTTTCTTTCTTTTTTCTTTTTTTCTTTTTTTGTAAAAAAAAAACGGGATCAATCTAATTATAGATGTATGATCCTTTTTAAATCAAAAAGTTAGATTTTGAGTTTTTTTTTTTTGGTAAAAAAAAACGGGATCAATCTAATTATAGATGTATGATCCTTTTTAAAGCAAAAAGTTAGATTTTGAGTTCATAGACATCTAGATCATTCCCTCCAAAAAATTGGACGATTCAAGTCCAATCTTGGGAATATTTTATTTTTTTTAGGAACGTACATAGTGAGAGTTAAAAAAAAATTTCTTTGAGGTCGTTTTCCGGGTTCTATAGATCATATTCCCAAATTTCATAAACAAAATATACCTAAAATAAGTTTTGCCCGAGGGAGTAAATAGATAGTATACTCCCGTAGGAGTAGAAAATCTTTTGACATTTAGAAGTGCACACCATCTCAAGTTTGAACCTAGCAAAATTGAAATAATAATAATTGGCAATTTATCAAAATACACATACAATTTATCCATAAATTTTTATTTAATTTCAAAATGCCCATCAAAATATATGTACACATAAGTTGGAATAGTTGAAACTTTAAAAAGGGCAATTCGTTAAGGTATTGTGTACAAAGAGCCCATTTATCTTTTGTACATAGAGGTCACAATCATTCTTGTCCTTTAAATTTTAAAACGGGTAGTTGTAAGAGTGTCTTTGAATAGACAATTCCAAACAAAAAATTCGGACTTCATGACTTACCCCAAGCCATTCAATTTGAGATCTAATTAGGGAGAATGATTGTGACCTCATGTACAAAAGATAAATAAGGAGAATGATTGTTAAAAGTTTAAGTGTATTTTGATGATGATGACAATAATGACAATAATAATACTTATTTCGTAACCTAATGATGGGCTATGTTGGCTCTGTCTTTCGTTAATCAAGACTAAGGCATCCTCACAATCAAATAATTTTCTTTCATGAAGTTAATAATCCTCGTTTCCAAACCTAATGATGGGCTATGTTGGCTCTATATCTCTAGTCAATCAAGACTAAGGCCTTATCACAATCAAATAATTTTCTTTCATGAAGTTTCGGATTGTCCCTTCGATACTTATCCGTTGGTCAAGCCTTCGAATTTTAGGAGATTTGTAAACTTATTCCAGCATTCCTTGGTATGCTGACTCTGTGTCTTGACTCTTGACTAGCCTTTCATTTTGCTTGACGATTATTTCGAAACCATGAAATTAGTCTTCCCACTTAAGATTTGTGAGGATGATGGAGACATCTATATACAAGTTTTTATTTTTGGGAATCATATAAATAGTTGGGAAGAAGGCTTTGATGGTGATGATGATAATGATATTATATGTATATACATTGTTTGTATGGACGTGGTCATGTATTCAAGAGTACTCATTTCATTTTATTAATACGTATTGGTTTATTGTTACGTCATGCACATGGGGTATATATATACACTAGGGGAAACATCTTTACATCGACGCCACTCTCATTATAAAACATATGTGAATGTGATTCCTAATTCTATGGTCGGTTGGGAGAGCTTTAGTATTATGATTCAGGTTGGAGTGTTTGATATTGATTGAATAGCTCAAGGTATTTTATTTTAAATTTTTTTATTTATAAATCATTTGGCATGAAATCTGGGTCTGCTAACTTCTAATAGCATCACACTTAATAAAATATATAAAATTTTTTTGACCAAAATACCCCTATAAATTATAAGGGCGACTTGATTATTATAGTTTATTAAAAATATATATGCCACGGTAATTTATATAAAGCAAATTAAAAATAAAACAATACTAGGAGTGGCATTATGATTGAGCTAATCCCAGCTATTCGTTTAGATCAAATGGCTAGGAATAACAATCATACTTTTTGCATGGTTGGTTGCCACATGTAAAGGTTTCTATATACAATTAGGGAGTTTCTTATGAACTCCACTATGGCCAGTCCAAATCTCGGATAAAGGAGGACGGTTGTTCAGCGTAAGACTTTACCACATGGAAAACAGTTGTTCAGCTTAAAACTTTATCACATCTTTTCATGAATCATGAATCTATGCCACATGTTCATGCTAGGGCGTTCTCTCTAAGTAAGCACCGAATAGAATGGGCACTTTGGTTCAAGTAGAAGGGCTGTAAAAAGGAAATAAGATAGCTCAAAAGGGCATGGATGGAAGTAGTGAAAAAGGATACAGTGATTTCATTTTTTTGAACGGTATAGTGACTTATGATCTGATTGAGGGTATGGCCCTTGATAGAGCAAAATGGCATAACATGATCCATGTAGGTGACCCCAAATAATTAGTATAAGGCTCAGATGCTGACGATGATGATGATCTCAGTTAGTCGCTTTGTGACATATTTTCAATTCAAGCCCGTTTGGGTGGGAGAAATTTAGAAGAGATCCCTATTTTGCTCCATTTGGCTTTTTTCTAGAATATTTATTTATGTGAATCTTGAAGTATCTCATTTGAACAAAGTTGTATGATTTTTTTATCGAATAAACATCCATGAAACATACTTAAAAAAAAAAAAAAAGAATTTTGAAAGTGAAACAAAGGAATCAAAATCTCTCTGAGCTACGTCTTTCTCTCTACCCTTTCTCAGCTCTTTTTTATTCCTTCCACTTCTCTCTCTACGCCTCTCTCTCTCTCTCTCTCTCTCTCAGCCTAGCTCTTGAAAACCGTCCCATTCTCTCTCTCAATACTAGCTCTTTAATGTCTATATGGTTGGTAAGATCTAGGTTTTTTCTTCTTTTCTTTGGGTTTTGCTCTTTGGCATTATTGGTGATTCTAAGGTCTGCATTTGAGTTCAGATCTAAGGATAAGATCAAGTGATGAGGGCTCTCTAATCGCTCAAACCATTTCAGTTTTGAATTGCTTTTCCGATCTATATTTCTCCTCGAAGCTCTTGGACGTATTTCCATTGCTCTTCGATCTTCTTGTTCATTACTGTTTTTCCGAGATATTCCTTCTCTTACTTTCCTTACCTTGCTTTGATTCTTTTGAATAAGATCTAAGGAGTTGCAGTTGGTTCTGGTTATAAGAATTGAAGCATCAACATATGAACTTTCTTTATCCAAAAGCACATCACCCTCTTAATGGTTCATATCGGATTTGGAGCACGGCAAGTTTACTGCTCACAGACCTCCATTGTTGCTTTGGTCCCTACGGACCTAAAATACATATACTCCATGGGATGCCTCTGATCCCTTAAAGGCACATTTGATACGTGTGAAAATACTTTCGTATACGTAAAAAAAACTCTTTTATGTGGGTAGATGTGGGAGTTTTTACACATCAGTAAGCTACTAATTAGTGTGAAAACATGTGTTGGAATTTATTAGTGTGAAAAACTCTAACATCGAATCACAAAAAAGGGGCTTTTTAACCTGAAAATACTTTCATGGAAGTATTTTGATGCGTACCGCAGGCGATGAGTTCTATTTTCTACAACGTTCTATATGGTTGAAAATGGCAGCAATACCTTTTGTAATTTTTATATTGGAGCCCCTTGAGAGAGAAGTGGGGGAGAGACAATTTGGTTTTGCAGGATGAAATATCCAACAAAGAAATCTGTCTGTTTACTGAAAAATGTAAAATCGAAATAATGCAAGAAATCCATGATTTTTTTCTCATTAGTTCCCAAACAAGAGGTAGAGAGATCCCAGTAAGGACCATAATTTTTATAATCTATTGATTTGGAGAATAAATCGATTTCAATTTTTCCTCGGGTTGGTATTGTGTCCCCAGGCTTTGGACGCTCAAAATGTGCATAGGCACTTTTTAATGGTCAAGATTCAATTTTGTATTTTATTTATAACTTTTATTGAAAATGGAATTAATTTGATATGTAGGTTCATTTTATAATATTTTCAATAAAAAATATTGATTAAAATAAATGTAGATGTATTTTGGTCCTTTTTCCATATAAATATTTTAAATTATTTTTATTTAGTTATATTTATAAAAATACATCTACACCATTCAAATAACTATCTTATTTAAATAAAAATAAAATATGAGACTAATTATTGGCCATTGGATATGGCCTCGTGAGATCCCCACTGTTAGAAAGGTGTTTGTGCACGTTCCCCTTATCCACATGATGTAGACATGATACTTTCCCTTTTCCCTCCTAGCCTACCAGTAGGGGTGGCAATGGACCCGACTAGAATCAGAACCCCATAGGTATACCTGACCTCGAGTCCAATATGTGTCCAAATTTGGAATTCGAATACTATTCGGATCCAAGTCCAGGTCTATTAGGACCTGACCCATACCTATAGTCAAGGGTATATGATATCAATCATGTGTCTTGAGGTGTGCGTTAAGTGTTCATATTGTTACAATATTGACAACATATACAATATTATTGGCAAAAAGAAAAGAAAAAACTCATAGTCATAGGTTATATGATTATAAAAAATATATATATAATAAAAAAAAAAAAACCTCATAATCATAAGGTAGCGATGGATCCCACCAAACCCAAAAACAGACCCGATAAGGGTCCAAATTTTGGACTCAAATGCTATTCAGATCACCCCTACCTTCCGGTTTTTAACTTCAAAGGATTAAAGTAGGCCTCAATAGCGGGGAAGCTTTATTAAAAACTCACCAACATAAGTTCGGAGGCTAACCACTGAGAGCGACCATGCTCCAAATTTTATGACATTGGAATGAATTACTTATGTGTAAGGAGTTACTTCAAGTATGCGCTCCAAACAAACAAGCCATTAGTAGGTCAACTTGAGTTGTGTCATTTAGTGTTTCAAAACTCAAGTTGATAGGGCAAATCGTCCAACCCACAAATCCATGTTAGATCATCAATTGGATGGGTATGAATAAGAGTGACCCGGGAAAATATTGAAAAATAAAAAATTAAAATAGGGTTTGAGAAGTGGGGGAGCTTTTCTCTGGGGGGGGGTTGTGGGAGACTTAAGAAAACATTTGATAAGCTAATAACAAGACAACAATAACAATAATAATAGGGGATTTATAAGGGAGAGATCAAGTTTAATACCAATTGATTCCCAATCTAAATTGGGTATATGACATTGGTTATGTTAGGGTGTTCACACTATCGAGTAATTAATCATTGTACTCAACAATTTTGGACGTTTATATACTTTTGTTTTGTACATGGATAATTTTTTTCATAAGAGTATTTTTGGTCATATACCCATATATTTCAATTTTATATGGTGTGCAATAGTGTTTTATACATGGAGCATATTTTTTATCATTTGGAGAGATGTGACATCATCCACATAAGGTGTGATGTCACTCACATGGAGGGGTGTGACATATCCGATTAAGATAAATTTTTGGGTGAATATATTTAACACTATTGCACACCATATAAAAATATAAAAAAAATAAAAAAATAAAAAAATGCTTTCAATTATTTAAAATGACCAAATTACCCTTGTCATTTTTCAAGGATACTTTGGTCATTTTATATTTCAAAAATTTTTGCTTATATATTTTTTCTTGTACGCCTTATTTTTTAGTTTACTTGTCCAAAATTTCATCATAGTATAATTTTTTAGAAAAAAAGATTAAAAATTCAAGATAAGTGATAACGCAATTTTTGAAACCACCCAATAAATATCTAAACAGAATGAGATTTTCAACTTGTA
>NW_006499930.1:942186-971940 GCF_000471905.2 Amborella trichopoda | reverse complement strand
ATATATATATATATAAAGAAGGAGAATATCAAATAAATGTCCAACCACATTATAAAAGCATTAAGGTGGTTAAATCATCCAACTTAACATTATTACTTTTCTAAATTTCATTACACTTTTTAAATTTTGGAGGTTTGATTAGGGATCATTGCAATCTTGAATCAAGGTAACAAACATACAACATAAAATTAAAAGGATACGTGATTGCTTACAAATAAAAAATCATATCAACTAAAACTCATAATTAACTACCAAAAAATCCAAATAATCGACATAGCTTGAACGTGAGAACTAAGATGCTTGTGTAATCAAATCAACCTAGCCCATCTTATGTTCATGTATGGCAGTTCCATATCTTAGTGTAATTGAAATTTCCTCTTAAACATGGTACCTCGAAGGCCATTGCTCTCCAATTTCATTCTACCATACAGAATTACCTCTCCCTTTTTTTTTCCTTTTTTCTTTTCTTATTTAATGGTAGACTTAAAATCTTTCCTTATTTCTCGTAAAAAAATATAAATAAAAATGCCAATAGTTCTACACACTCCGATTTTCATTATGAGTTTTATATTTTTGGTACATACTAAAAATCTATTCCCACATAAATGTTCATCTTCACCCTGCTAAAGCATCTGCTTCCTCGTTATTTTCTCCATAGCAGTGAATAAATTTTACTCAATGTCTATAAAATTGCCATGATGCCATCAAAGATCGAAAGTCTCCAAGGGATCCTCAATTCGCCCTTGCATCAGTTGATAACAGTAGCAGAATCCCCTTCCACTATAAAAGCGCTAGTAAATTGTTCAATTAATCTCATACCCACGATAGAGCTTGTGATTCTACTTCATTTGATCTGTCCACAGATGCCTGAGTATGTTAAAAACCATTGCTACTATCATTCCTAACAACGTATCCAAACCCGACATTCTGAGAGCTCTATTGAACTTCCATCAAAATTGGATTGCTTCAAGCTACTTTTGGGGGGGTTCACATTGGTTTTTTGTCTAATATTTTGTATTTTCAGTGTAGCCACTTCACAAAACTTCTTATTGATATCTTCTTTGAAATACAGCAACATTCATTCAAAAAGGTGGCTTAGTTAGTCCCCAAAACCATGATCAGTCTACATGAGCTCAGCCCTGCACATTACTCTCAAAAGTTCTTGTATTTTTCCCTTTGAAACTTATCATGAAGTGGCCTTTAGCAGTGACATCCATAGGGTTACACCTACCTTAGGTACCAATGGAGATGACTATTGCTGCAACAATAGATGCTGAATTGATTCTAGAAGAGTTCACTGTAGCCCAAATCTGCTGAAGGGCGCATCCCAAATTTGTGTTATGAAGGAGAAATATATAGAACTATGAATAAATTACCAAAATTTTCAATCTCACTGGTCTCTAATGAAACATTCTCTCCTCTCTCTCACACACTTATTATTTTTAGAAAAGTATGCAAAGAGGGAAAAAGTTATATAAGGTTGCAACCTTAAAATGTAGAATTAAAAATGTACCTCAAAAATCCATTAGAAAATGTTATTGAATGTTGAAAAACCATCTAATTAATCATTTCGACATCGAGAAGTATGATTATGAAAAAAAAATATTTTGAGTCTCAGAAATAGTGTCTTGCAACAGATAATCTAGACCGTCTATTTTCATATTTTTATAGATCTACTTGACTTTAACCATTTTTGAAGTTTAAAATTTTATAATTATGGATGAAAATAGATTTTAAGATAATCCTAAGAATTTTTTACATCAAAATTATATGTTATGATAAAATTTTGTGGTGCGCCTTAATTGGATTGTTTAAGGTTTTCAACATTATAGAAACCACATCCTACAAAGAGACCATGTACTTTAAGTACAAAGAGGTCACAGTTGGGTTTGTTTGTAAGATATTAAATCGGGTATTTGTAAGTGTGTCGTTGATTAGGTTCAAAGTTTAAAAAAGAATTTTTTGAACATCGTGACATATCTCAAGCTATCCAATTTGAAATCTAACAATTATGAATGAATGTGGCCTTCTTGTAACATTGATAAATAGTCTCACCATATACAATCCTATTTTTTTAACCTTTTTCTCATTTTCAAGCCTCTCTCTCTCATCTCTCTTAGTTTATTTTTTAACCTTTTTTTCATCTTCAAGCCAACTCTTATTTCCTATTTTTTGGGTTTCCTGAGCTTAGGATTAAGACAATGGGAAGATACAACAGTGTTTCAAACATCGGAATAGGACCCCCACTCCCTAGAGCACTGCTAGAAAACATGATCCGGAACAGAACCGACCATAGGCTAGGTCCAGGTAACTTGGAACCGGTCGATGTAACCAGCCCTAACCGGATAGGTCCTTGCCAGGCTAAAAGGGTTAGAATATTTAAACAAACTATCAAAAAACTCTAAAAATATGAAATGTAAGTCTAAAGTATAATTTAACAAAATACATCCAAATGAGATTAAAAAAATAGATTTTGAAAAATCAATTTGTGTTCAATTCAAGCATATTTTAGAAATACCCCAAAAAAAATAAAAATGTAAAAATAAGTATTTATCACCAAATACTTCCCAATCATTTTTCAAAACAATAAACGACCTATTAAAAATATTTTTTTATTTTTTATAATTTCTTTGAATTTATTTTTAAGGTCTTGGCTTGATCAACCTAACCGGCCATGGCCAGTGGCCAATTACCAATGCCGGTTTCAGGCAACCCAGCCGGGTGCGTCGACCAGGCAAACATTGCTCTAGAGTCTGATTTTCGTTTCACCACAATTGGCTCGAGCTATTCCTAAACCCGGCGAACATTGCTCAAGAGTTTGATTCTCGTTTCACCACCATTGGCTCGAGCTATTCTTAAACCAAATTGTGTCGTATTTAACATGGAAATTCCAAAAAGAAGCTAAAACATTGAGAATCGGTGTGATTCGAAAAAGAAGCTCAAAACTAGAGCGATACCGATTCAGATTGAAATTTTTTTAACAAAGATTGTTGATTGCATTTTGATGCAAATAAAATTAAGGTTATTTTATTTTTAAAATTTTATCATTTATTTTTTTTGTTTAACATTATCCTATTTACATTCTTAAACTAACCAACCAATTGATAAGATATCAATTCACGCACACAAATAAATTCATGCCCACCTAATTATCTCTGCTTCAGAAAATAAATAATAAAATAATAAAATAAAATAAAAATTAAAATAATCCTAATTTTATTTACGTCACATATTTATACCGGAGTCATGGTAAGCTTGCAAACATGGATAGGGTCTTTACGTTGTAGAAAAATGTTGAATCCCTTCATTCTAGGATCATTTTAGGGTTTGATAAATAATACGGACTACATACTAATAATTAGGTCATTTTTTTTGGGTGCATTTGATAACCGACAAAATATCCATTTTTTAAGGTATCTCTTGTTTGTTTGTGGGCTAAGCTACATTAAAATATGAACAATGGCTTGTTCGACTTTCCCCAAATTACTATTCAAATGGGGAACTTGGGTGTGGTTTTAATAGGTTATAAGACGAAAGAAAGTAAACTTAGGTGGGCTGGCTATATACCTGTTAGGACTTAGGAAGTGCAAGTCAGTTCAAGTGGAAAGCTCAAAGAAAGTAAGAAGTAGGCCAAAAAAGACATGTTTGAAAGTTGTGAGAAAAAATATAGGGAATATGACCTCACTAAAAAAATGGCCTTTGATAGAACATAATAGCGAA
The DNA here is from genome assembly GCF_000471905.2 of Amborella trichopoda. The sequence goes on along the minus strand of NW_006499930.1, from coordinate 968,220 downwards.
TCAAAATTCGTGTAACCAATCCTAAATAATTAAAAAATAATAACTCTTATAAAGATGATGACTATTCAACTAGAGAAGCATGCAGCCTCAGGTCTTGCAAATTTACAGGAAAGTTCTCTCTCTCTTACTGCAGATCGCTCTGTCTTGTACTACGAATCTCTCTCTCTTAGTAGTACTAAGAAAACATTGCGGTTCCATTTTCTCTTTATTTGGGTGAAACATACCACTTCGTTGTGGGACCTTATAAGAAGTACTCTCACGTGGGGCTAGGGCATCCACTTTCATCACCTTTGTCTCTTACCTACAGCTTTACACACGGGAGAGTTAAGAGGAGTTCGTGGAAATTCTATTGAAAAGAAGCTTCTATATAAAGGCACGTTTGGTTAGTCACCAAAAAATTCTATCATAAGTGTGGAATATTTTTATATCAATTCATCTAAGTGCATCTTTCCACATCAATTGATAACTAATTGATGTAAAAATATTTGTACACTTAACCACATGAGAGATTTTTTTTATGTGAAAATATTTTTTAGAAAACATTTTTACAAACCAAATGTATATTATAAATCTCCTAATTCACGTATGTGTATGCTTGCATGAACATATATGTGTGCGTACATACATTAGTATACATCACTTTTTAAAAATTTGATCTTCGGCTTCGTTTCGCTAGGGACCTGAGCTCGAGTCCCCTTGGTCCATCTCAAGTAAATCCGAGTCAGGTCAAAGAATTTTTAAGAAGAGGACGAAAACCCTAGAGACTTGTGCCGTCTAAGTTTTTTTTTTTCTTTTTTTGAAAAATGGTTTGATAGGACTGCAACACTATCAAAATATGTAAAATCTTACCTCATAATTCATCGAAAATTATAATTCAAGTATTAGAAAACCTTTTTTGGATCATCTATGCTTGAACATTATAGTTATGAAAAACATTGAAATTTTAAGCTCTAAAAATAGTGTATATCGCAAAAAATTATCTAGACCATCTATTTCACCCTAAAAATAAGTGTTCATATATCCGCAAGATCTATACTATTTTTTTAGCTTCACATTTTATTGTCAGGGTTGGAAATTGATGTTAGATCCATCATGAAGATTTTTGTTGCCATGAAGATTTTTGTTGCCAAAAGTGCTTTGTGAACGAGGATTTGTCGTGAGGCTTTATGAAAACTTCCTTACGAAAACTTCATCATTTTTTACCCAAAATCGTCTGGTTCCTATTCCAGTCCAGACTGGGTGAATCCCCATGAGAAAATTCATTGAGCTTTCCATTTAGAAAAGGGTACAATTTCATGTAAAAGACATTGCATCGAGCTTCAGTACCCAACGTTCAAGAGAATGCCTGTACAGGTTTACCATATATAACCAGACAGCCTTTGTCATCTAGAAACGATACTCAGGCTGCCACTCAATAATCCCCTTTCATAGTACAAATCACTTGAACATCTCCTATGACAACTTCCATTTTCAATTTTTGTTGAAGAATTTGAGAAAAATAAGGAAAAATTCACCATGTGACTATTGTTAATAAGGAAAAATACCTAGAAAATCATAAAATGGAAAGGCAAAAACAATTCCGTTCATACTCACTTTTAAGCACGGGATTGTGTACTATGAGACCATTAATTTTTTGTACAAAGAGATCACAATCACTTTTAGCCATGGGTTGGGAAATCTAAGAGATAAAAATATGTCATATTATTTGAAAATTTTTATTTTTGAACTTTATGCCTAAATAAAGACGCATTCTCAACCACTCAATTTTAAATCTAACGGTCATAACAATTGTGACCTCTTTATATTAAAAATAAATGGTTTCATTGTATGTATTTCCTTTTATTAGTGTATATTTATGGAAGTTTGCATAATAAGAACAGGGTACGAGAGAGAACATTAGGCAGGGTCGCAAGAATGATTCTCTCTTCATGGAGAACCCAAAATGGTAGCAATTCATTGTCCACGATATTTGGCTAACGCATTGTGAAAATGGCTTTAATGCTTTAAACTTAAACTTGTTCGTAAAGCGTAACGATTTTAAACCTTTTTTTTAACCAGTCCTAAGTCCAGGGATTTTCCATTAATCCTGAATTTAATGGCATTATTGATAGTACGGCTCGTGTAGCCAATTCCAAATAGTTAGAAATAAACTCTGACGATGATTATAAAAGTGGTTTAACGTTATTTAAGATAATTACAAAACAATTGAAAAGTCAATATCATATTTAAGCATAGAAACAAGATCTCGTGGCTACTAATTAATATCATCTTTTCATCCTTGTCATATGCCATACTATGATGGAAATTTATCAAAATATCTATAAGAGATGAACTATTCAATATTTTACCCATTTACAACTATTCCAACTCATGATCGTATGCATGTGTACTCTACATGTGTACTCTACATGTGCCTTACTAAAGGCCTATTTGGCTTGACCGCTAAACCGCTTTAATTCTATTTTTAATTGTCAACTCCCAGACATGTTTTTCTTTCTCCACTTTTTTTTTAAAAAAAATAAAATAAAATAAACCAAACCCTTCAAAGATGACTCTAGATATGTTTAACCTCGCAATAGAAAATACTTGTTTTGGATTCAGTTACATTTATTGCTAATTAATAATACACCTACACAGTCAAGACAAACAAGCATTAAATCTCAATGTCTTCCCCAATTGGCTAGTCCACAAAATAGGCCAAAACTCCGTAATGACTTTGGTCCCTACAAAACTCCCTTGAATCAACATAAAATTCTGAGTCTCAAATTATTGAACCGAGAGCATAGTCAATAAATATATTATATTAAAAATGCACCATGATTTAAAGAGAAATGGTTCCCCAAAGAAAAAGCTCCAATAGAAGCTAATATCGTTTTTCCCTTTCTATGGGTAGGATTCCCTTCACCTAAGCCAAATGTTTAAGGAAAACTGTTTCATGTGGGCAAGACCGCATAAAAACCAGGTCCAAATGTTTTTTTACTAGAATTATTATTTCTAGTTTTTAAATTTTACTCTTTGTTTTTCATATTCATGATTTAGAGATTACATGTCCTTAAAAAGTAAGTCCAAAAATCCATCTCAAATATAAATTTACTTATAGGCCTACATTTCTACATATGCGGGCTTGGCCGCAGAAAAACCGGGTCCAATGTTTAAACCCATCGCCTCCTGGATACAGTATGTGCTCATATCCTTACATTGGCGCGCTCATTTACAATTCCTTGAAATATTCATTTTCATTTTTTTATATAATATTGTCAAGGGAGAATGTAACAACCGATAAAATTGTTGCCTCACAATTTCCTTCCCTGAACACGTATTAACTCGACCCCCTGACCCCCTGGGTGGGACACAGGTCCTCAAATTTCAAACAGCACAAGGACTGAACTACCAGAGAGATACCTCGACGCTAGTCCACCATCTAAATAACTGTTTTGTCATTGAGGTTGAGCTGAATGCCCTAAAGCCAGGTGTGAAATGCTTTCGCCCATTTCAAAACAAAGTCAATAGGAAAGGAGATTATGCTAATTTCATTAACTGGTGCAGTGGAAAACATGGCGCTCCTAGGAACTGGATTTTGACCTCAATGAAACTCAAATGAATGTGAGGCAGAGACATGCGTTTCCAACGTATCTACAGAGAGAGAAATCAAGAGGCCAGAGTAAATAAGGAGTCAACATTTATGATGTGCTGCAAGCATTTTCTCTCCCCGATAACGTCTTCAGTGAAAAGATATTACCAATGTTGCTTTCTTGCATTTTTTTTTGTACCCCATTCTCAATGTACATATATATTCAAACGATGAAATTTCAGTGAACGTTGACAAAATAAACAAAAATGAAAGAGGTCATAATCAAGAAAATGCCTATAAACCTAAATGGTACATCACTCAACCATTCACTTTAAAAAGTCCAGGCCCCCGAGCCCATTTTTACGGCATGTAAAAGTGCAGGGAGCTAGAATGAGATGATACAAAAGTACCAGCCACTTCATCACTGATCAACATATGATCCACTCTCTCTCTCTCTCTCTCTCTCTCTCTCTCTCCTTTAATTCCAGTAAACCAACCCAAATAACTACTAAACTGAAATTTTTTCCATGCAAATACCTGCACGCCTAAGATACCCTATTTCTATCTTTAAATCAACCCAAATTGTTTTACATCCAACACTGAACATTTCAAAAAATTTCTTTCCACCCCATCCAAGATGTACAGAGAGAATATTACACAAATTGATAAATAATTTTGGAGGAGCAGATGTTTCCTGTGATTTCCAAAGCGAAGTTTTGAAATTAAGCTTCATGTATTAATCAAATTTTCGCTTTACAATGAAATAATTAGGGCCCCAAATGACCATCACCCTAGACATCATTACCAGATATGTACACTCTTTCACAGAAAAAGCCCTTCCACCACTGTTCCAGACTTCTCCTTGGTTTCACCTCTGATCGAAAATACATCTCTATAACACAAATGCAAGGCCACGCTTAGATTATCCAGCGTAATTACAAAAATGACCACTTCCACAGCTTGGAGTGAAACGGGTCCAAAGTTATTAAGATTCCAAGATACTATTTTATTTTTCTACATAGAAATATATGTATAACAGAAAGCTAATTAAAATAAATCATTAATTGAATCAAACCAAAATTTGAGGAAATTCTATATAAAATGTATGTCATAGGAGTGGGAAGTTGCATTCACCTCTATCTAGCAAACAGTGAAATCATCTACTTTGCACCACCCTATAATGAAGGATCAAGTCGTCTGGTTTTTTCCAGACATAAGCACGGACACTGGCTAGACTCATATCTGGGGATAATACCTGTAAGAAGAATTTGTCATTAACAAATGATTGAGGTGAAGGGAAGAAAGGTCAAACTAATGGTGTTAAGTTATGGCCTTCAGAAAATATCACACAATCTCAAGAATCCGGTAAAAACCTAGGGTTCGTGCTAAGCACGTAGAAAATAGGTTTTCTAACTAGCAATAGCATTCCTAAGAAAGAGGGTGATTTTACAGGCTTTTAATAAAATACAGATATATAATTTATACCTGATTGTTGCATAAAATTTCAACTATAGGCTTTGTCTTTGGCCATGGCCTAGATCGGAAAGAACCATCCCCAATAGTTGGAAGCTGAGATTGTCCTCCGGCCACTCCAGAAGCAAATGAACCTTCGGTGTTTCCAGCTTCTGAGGGTTTATCAAGAACCATTTTCTCATTAACATAGTTTACAACCTGCAAAAAGCACATGAAAAGAGATCTATAATGTATTTGACTGTTATTATTGACAGATGCTGACAAGAAAATTCGAGCACAAACATTCATATAGATTAAGGGCCTGTTTGGATGTACTTGTTATAACTGATAATTCACTATTTACATAAAGTTAATCCTGATAATTAAATATCTGCTGCTTGGCATTGTCCATCATAAAGTTATCTGAAATAAACTTCTAGCCAGTTTTACATATGTTTATCTTTTTTAAAACTTTATTAAAAACAACTTGCTGAAATCACATATTTTTAGCCAGAAATAGCTAAAAATAGCAGCAAATCACCCAAGTTAAATAATTAAATAATATTGGGAATTTTACAATAAAATATATTTAATTATCATATTCTATATTACATAAAAGTGGATCCATGCAAACACCTGGAATGTAAAACATGGCAATGACCGCTTTTTTTGTGAGTCTCCCTTCATAGAGCCCTCTTGTTACACCACGTACTCAGCGGAATGCTTTTAGGGAGAGGAGAAATTTGAGTGAATGATGGAACTTGAATGACAGATAGAAACTTACCCCGCACCTCCGCTCTCACCTTATTCTTCCTCTTCCTTTTGGCCTTTCTACCTCTTCTTCTCTTATGTTTTGGCCTTTCTTTCCCTTCTTGTCTTCCACATTCTCTTCTCCCTTCCTCACCCCACAATTCTTCAAACACAATCCCTCCTCCAGGCCTATCTACTCTCATAAAGGCAAAACAGCTGACACATCCTTAATCAAACCATTAGAGTGAGCATCCACGGGGATAAAGAAAAGAACTGGATTAATCCCTTGTTCCACCAAATTGCCTCTATTAAGTGGGTACGGAGAGAGAAAACAAGGTGTTTAGAGAGTCTTAATAGATTTAGAAGAGATGACATTCAGGAGAGTAAAAATGAACTCAGGCTTAATGCTAATAGTAGGTCTATAGCCTAAGTGTAAAATATACAATAGAGAATTGCAGTGCCGTTTTGGAGCAAAGGGAGAGGGGATGAGAGAGAATGTGGGTTAAGGCATTCAAGAGTAGAGAAAGATTGGGTTCAAATTTCACGCAGCATAGAGAGACTAAGAAGAGGCGTGATGGAGTTGAGATGGGCTGTTGGATTTGGAGTGTAGAAAGTGGTTACAAGGGAAAGATGGCTATGGTGGCTTTGGGCATCATGTTTGGAGAGGAGGCAGCTTCACTTCCATCTCTCTTCCTTTAACCTCATCTGTCTTTAGAACTCTCTCTCATCTCTCTCTCTCTCTCTCTCTCTCTCTCTCTTCCCACCCCCACCCCCCAAGAGGCCAATACAAGAAACTAAAACTGAACCACTCTCTCTTGATTCCAGGAGACCTTTGTTTAGAATTATGAAACTTTGACCATTCATCAAGAAGTATTTGTACAACTGAACAATTTTGGAATGGTGGTTTTAGGACACAGAGATGGACGAGTTACATTAGAAAAGGGATTCCAACAACCACCACTTGAATTTCCAGCAAACAATTGGAGGGAGAATGCCATCAAGTTGATGGAAAGCACGCACACAATGTGAAACAAAAACCCAAAATCTCAGCTCACGAAAGGGAAACTCTCTCTCACTCTTTGTGGGTCTTCTCACTCTTTGTGGGTCTCCCTTCCATCGCCAAACTGTAGTGATGTCTCAATAGGTTGTCTTTCTCCAGTGAGAAACAGAGGCTAGAGGGGGGGCGAAGGAGAGGAGCTAGAGAGAGAGAGACTTTGAAGGGAAAACTCTCTCTCTCAATAGAAAAGGTAGTCGTCTTATTTCTATGCCACATAACACCATGGATCTACTTTTATGTAATATAGCTAGTTATGTTCACGTTTATGTAGAATAGAGTCATCATCATCAAAGTCTTTTCCCAACTATTTGGGGTCAACTACATGATTCCTGGTCCGCTACTATGTAGAATAGAGCGGTTAAAGTATTTTCTATTGTAAAAATCCCAATAATATTATACATAGTATCAGAAGCCTATCAAACAGCTAACAGAATAATATTATCCAGAATATATTAATTTTAGATAAGATAGTCTTCTCCAAATAAAGCTAATTTTTATTCAAATTGGTCCTAATATAACAGGCTAAAATCCAAATTGCAGCCTGCCCAAAATTCTCTCTTAATATTTTTATCATGCTTGCATTTAATCCCAAGGTGATCAGGTTTTCAAATAACATTCAAACAATCACAAAATTGTAGCTTTACGTCATTTCAAAAGAAACCCATTTATCAGAATAATAAACAAAAAATGAATAAGCATTTACTTTGTGTATCCGCAATATCCGTGGGGCACTTAATTTTCCTTGTGTAAGGACTTGCACCGTCGTTCCTTCATATGGATGCAAAAAGAAGCTGCATCTGTAAACAAAAGCCCAAGAAATATAGTCCATAACCAACTGTTTCAACTTCAACAATCAAAGAAACCAGAATAGGAGAGAGAAGAGAAACTGTGATGTCAATCATATTCACAAAACATGGGAACTACAAGAACTTTTGCAGCATTGAGAGCTCCAAGAAAGATAAAATGAGTTACAGGAATTATGAAGTGAAATTTTCTCACTTTACAAGAATTTGGCCATTTGTGTCCCTTTCTTGAGAATCTATAATGTGTCATCTCTGCCCCATGTGCACATAGATTATGAAGACCACAGTACATGTCACCAGTCATTCTACACTTTATTGTTATGTATGCTTTTCTAGTAAAATATATTTAATGGAGAAACCAACAATTAAAAAATTAAAAAAAAAAGAAAAGAAAAAAAGAAAGTGATCCAGTAGAAAGAAACAAAGTGAACTTCTATCCAGGAAAGAATGGTTCTTCACCGTTTCTCCATGATAGTGAAGAATCCTTTGAATGATAAGTAATACATTAAGGTGAATGACAGCCAACTATTAGAAGCAAATAGTTACAACTTAGGATTCCTGAATTTGATCCATTTAATTCATTCAGTCACCTCAAAGAGGATGCACTACTAAATGCAAAAATAGCTCCGAATGAACAGCTCTGGATGAACATTCGCAACTATAAAATGGGATGCAATCACAATAAACCATGAGATACTGTAGTCCTTTCAAGGATACGGTAAATTAACTGACATGATTGAAAACAAAGAGTTATCTGCGGTCTTCTGCAATTCTTAATGTAAAAGGATTTTAAATTCAGAAAGAAGCATATATGATAATATAATTGCAGGTCTCTATGTGCATGTGTGAGAGAGAGAGAGGCATCAGTACAAGTTGTCAGAGAAAGTCTCCAGTGTCAAGACTTACTTGGTATTTTCTCTGGGAGGCATTCGACCATTCAAGACACAATCTAGACACCACCAAGGGAGATCCTTCTCATCTTCTGTTCCATCCATATCAGTAACCTTCTTTCTCCAAGGACCTCCTTGGGTACCTTCAGTAATGATAGAAGGAGGACAGACAGTCGAAAACTCGAAAGAAGGAAGTACCATGGAGTTGTAACTGTCAGCTCCATTATCAACTTCCATTCTGGAGTGTGAATAATTTTGAGAAGGGACATCTTTCCCAGAAGGAACATCACCATTAAGAGAAGCCTGTGACCCCAACTTTTGCCTTCGTTTGGCAATCCAAGGGGCCAGCAAACCACGAAGAGTTTCCTGTGCTAGATTAATCTGCAAAATACATGCAAAATGTTCCAGTCACAAATATTTCCCATTAGACATTATACAGTAGAAACCCAACCATGGAAATTATCTTTGTAGGGACTAAAACCTTAGGTCAGGCTCGAGAATCCCAAATAATTTCAGAATAAGGTTAATCTAACTGCTAAAATATATACCGACAATCTACTAACTGCTCTCTAATCCCTTCAGAAGAAACAAAATCAAATTGCATCCATGATAATCAGATTCTCTAAGCCCTTAGCACATGCTAAGGCACTACATATTTGGCTTTATTGTATGCAGATGCATTATGTGCATGGAACAAATTCTCAATGAATAGGCACAAAAAGGAAATGTTACAATCAAAATATTATCATTTCTGTCAACTCAATTTCTTGAACTTTCCCTAAGCATTGAGAAATCCCTCAAAAACGAAAAACATAAGAATTTCTACCAGGTTTAGAATAAACCATAAGTTTTAGAAGTTCCCCAATTATGATAAATAACAGGAATCCCAACCAAACCAAAAAGGACTGCACATACCTTTTGCTCTTCAGAAGCTCCTGATATGTTCAAGTCAATGGCATACATTTCTGCAGAAAAGCATTGTGGTGTATCCAAATGGATAGACATGCTTCCCAGGCGAGTATCCATTGTGAACCACGCAGGTATGCTTACCTAAAAAGTTGAACAATAATTTTCACTGTCCTGATAATCATCAGAAGAGAATTCACTTGCCATTAAAACAAATATATAAATACCATTTCAAAAAGCTCTTCCTTCTTTTCCTCAAAAGAAACCTGAAATTCATAGAAACAATACAGATCAGCAAAATTCCAAAGGTTTGCCTGAAGTTATCCCATTGCCCTTCCTCAGAAGGGTATAAGAAGCCGCTTAAGGTTTCACTTGCTTTTCAATATATACAGCAGAAGCATACAATTCGCAACATAGCAAAATTCCAAAGGTTTGCCTGAAGTTATCCCATTGCCCTTCTGAGGAAGCGCATTAGAAGCCGCTTAAGGTTTCACTTACTTTTCATTATATACAGCAGAAACATTCAATTCGCAACATACGTGTGTGTCCAGCCGGCCACACATGCACGCAGGGATGCACACACACACACATGAGAGAGAGAGAGAGAGAGCATGTAAACCTTGCCAAAGTCTTCAATTACAACTCCCCTTGTGATCTCCCATAGCTTCACGGAAGCAGTAGTATCCTGTCAAAAAGCAACAGCTGAATGAAGTTAATGATCAATTTAGTCAAATCATTCATTTCATTTTTTTCTCCCCCTCAGACTGATCGACCTTCAATCATAATAACAGATATAAAATGCATATTTTGCACCTAGATGCTCAATGTCGAAATGTAATAAAAGGATAAAGTCATGAATTACCTTTGTGAGCACCTGCCTTCTATTGTTCAAAATCTCATGCTGCACAATTGCAGGAGTTCCCGGAATTGTGAATGACGGCTCCTTGTGGACTGGAACCTGAAATAGAATGCAGTCTTTAACAACCCACAACACAAAACGCAAGTATGTTTTTGAGCATATGAACTTCAGAGTCTAGAGTGAATCCACATGTTAGATTACAAATACACATGGTAATGAATACACAAACTAGATCCAAAATGGAAAGCAGCAAATGATGCTATCTATTAACAACAATAAGAACTAACTAAATTTCTTAACCAACAAATTGTCTCCTTTAGAAGTCTTAAAATTCAAACTAGCAACACATCTTAACCAACAAATTGTCTCCTTTAGAAGTCTTAAAATTCAAACAAGCAACGCATCTAAAATTTCTCCAACAATTGGGAAAAAAATAAGGCAAAGTTGCGAGAGCTTTTAAGTTTTAACCAAAAGAATGGCTTCTAACCATGAGAATGGCTTGGTTGATATATCAAACGCGGATTGATGGTAATTTGGCAAGCAAAACAAGAATTGATGCTCACACAAGATAGTGCTGGAATTCCTCCCAGACAAATACATAGATCAATATATTCTATGAATGGCAAATAACAAGCATTAATAAAATAATAATGTGTTGTAATATACATTTCTACATGGATAATATGTAAGCAAGAAGGAATATTCATGCTCAAAGTATCTTCCAGGTCATTCCAAGCATTGGATACCAATATTATCTCCATTTAAAAGCCAAACTAGGGCCATTCATTTCAGTCCCAAATCGCTCGTAGCACCTTCTCCATTACTGCCAGTAGGTCAATAGAAGCAGAGAGAAGGCAAGAACCTCACAATACCCGAAGAGGAGAAAGGAGATAACAGATATTGGAATTTCTCGCTTATTGTAACTAATGGAAAGAAGGAACACTTTTTACCTTTCCCTTTATTTCTCGATAATAAAAATCTTAAGAGCAAATTTCAAACTATCTACATCCCCCAAGAGGGGAACTACAATAAAATTTCACAGGGCTCTCATAATATCCAATCAAGAAAGCCTATCTGGTGCTTTCATTCACCTGAGTACAAGATAGGACTCAGATGCATTAACCACAACAAACAATTTAAGATACTGTCAACAACATTCAATAGTGCCATTTCAAACAAAAAAAATCCAATATAGCCTGCTTGACCATCTCCAGGGGTTATATTTGAAATTTCTAGGGGTCATTCATTGATGCCATACATCTGTACCCCATTGCATGATTTGCTAAATCCATGCCTTTCTTCCTCTCAATTAAATGGCATCTTTTAGAAAGGGATAGAAAAATAATCCATTTTATTAACCTCTTTTCTATAACAAGAAGGTAAGGGGCAACAGAAGTGGGTCTCCAAAACCCATTCTTATCAGAAAAGACACTCATGCAACATCTTTAGATTTGCAAGCCATCAATAAATTATTGTTTAGTCAGAATATCTCAGCACGTTTCAAACTAAACATATAGTGCTTTGCAGCCCCTTCGGTCATCAGGAATAAATTGAAAAATGAGTAACGAAAAAAATAAATAGAATGAGAAATAAAACTTGAGCACGTATTGGGTGATGCGATACTCTCAGTAACTCATGCAGGAGTCATGACATAAGCATCATAAAAAATGGTAAAAATTGCTTCAAGCTCAACCACAGTTCATGCACACAAGGAAAGTATCAGTAGAGTTGAAGGGGGGAAAAAGAAAAAAACAAAAAGAAAACAAGCCCCAATAACAAATGAACACAGAAATATAATCAAAGTTGATACAAAATAAGCTTAGGGATACAAATGAACATACAGTTTTACATAAAAAGGTAAGTCAGCTTGGTTAGTTTTTGAAACATATTTCAAGACTTCCCTCGAACAAAATGGATGTCTTACAATAGGACAGAAGACCAATGGACACTCTGATCAGTCTTGTGACAATCATTGCTTCAAAGCTATTTTAGCAATTGATAGATTTGATTTTCAACAAGAGCCCCCAAATACTCAAAGGTCCAAAACCAACAACTTATACAGAGTGGCAGAGCCAAAAGAAAAGTAGAATTTACATGTTGAACCCAAAGACGATAGTTGTCCATTTATATTAGACTATTATAGGAAGGCTTTTACAAAATAATGGAAATAAAACTGTCAGAAAACAGTGACAAAAAAAGAGAAGAAGCAATGTGTCATAGTTAACCAAAAACAAGGGATACCAAAAGCTTACTGGTGTAGATCCTTCTAAAGAAGCCCTTGCCCTTGTAAAGGACAAATTCCCAGCCAAGAATGAACCCCCTCTTTCAAAAACCTTTTGAGGATTATGTACATCTGCTGGCCACCTGTGTAAAGAAGAATCAGTTGTTGCAACCCATATACTTTCATCCTGCAGTGCCATCTGTTGTATGGGATGCTCCTTTGTACAAAGTAGAAGACTCTCTCTGGTTGCCAAGTCCGTCAAGTACAACTGAAACAGCATCAGATGGTTTTTTTTTTGAGGAACGAACAGCATCATATGTTATACCAGAAAAGGAAAGAAAACAAATGACAAATTGAAGGTGGCCGACAAGAAAAAAAACTAAAAATACTGAAGGACAGAACCATATCAAGCAGTTGATGAGCGAATTACTTACAGAGAGGTCCCTCCCGCCACTGTAAACATGACTGAATGTTGGGGTGCTGACAAGTGCCCAAACCGAGTCTGTATGCACGGCATAGGAATGAATGCATCGCTGCTGACCAAGATCCCACAATCTACACAGGAAATTGATTTGGAAAAAAGTTCATAATGGGAATCTATAAAATACATTCAGCAAAATGAACCGAAAAGAGGAAATCTTACCCAGTTGAAAATTATTGTATTTCAAGCACACAATATGAAAACTTTAAATGCAATATCTCCTATGCTAAACACCAGGGAGGTCTTGAATCAGTTAGCTAACAGGAAATTCATTACAATATAGAATCTGGAGAGGAGAAAACATTTTAATATGTGCTCGCAAAAAATAATCCATGAGAAATAAAGAAACACCAAAGGAAAATGGCAGAGAAATATTTCCTTGTATACTAAAGAAATAGAAAGATTCTTTTTTTCTTGAAATATAAATAATTATCAGAAAAACTGACACTACAAGCTATAATAAAATGGGAACACCTTTAATTGCCCACGGGAGGACCACGACAATGTCCACCCTCCCCCATTTTAAGGGCTTTATGGGCTTTTTCTTTATTTCCTTCACCCAAATTTGGCACACACGTTTTCTTGGACCTGTTGCAGAATATTGTGAAAAAAAAAACATTTCGAGAAAAAAAATCCCGGAAAATGGTTTTCTAGGAGAGAGAAAATGCAGTGAATTAGGGCTGTCATTTTAGGAAAAAAAAAATGGTGTAAGATCGAGGCCCTAGGGGATTGTTTGAGCCTAAATGTTGTACCCCATTATCACCAAATAGACATTTCACATGTGCCTCTGTGTGCTTAAAGAACTAGATCTAGATGCCATGAAAAGGACCGCCAGTGCTCATTGAATTCAGGAAAACTGTATTTAGAGGTCCTCTTTTTTAAATAAAGGGTTTCTTTCATGGGGTTCTTGGCCTGGGTCCAAGAGAATGCGTTTGGAGCGAAAAAAAATGACCTTAGGGCCCCCCAAATGTGGGAAGGCAGAGAAGATTTTTTATTTTAGTATAAAAAAAAAAAATCAAATATACAGTCACAAGATTTGCAGTTCAACCAAATAACTGCATGATAATTGTACTTTTAACAGCATAATCCAAAATCTTCATCAGGAAAGCTCACCTTATCATAGAATCAGAAGATCCAGACAAGCATAACCTGTGAGAAAGGAAAAGAACTTTCACTTTTAAGGGTTTAGCATTTTAGATAATTGAAATGGACAAGAAAGGATATAAGTAACAAATATTTATGTCAATCCTAGTTAATTGTATTTGTAATCAAGACCATTACAGCTTCCCTAAAATTCTGAGAAACTGATACAATAAGCAAGAGTATGCAAGAACTAGGAAAGCTGCCACAAGGAAGCACTTTTAATATAACAAAATTAAAGAACAATTTCAGGGTTCCTGAACTCTAGGGGTGGCAACGGGTCAGGTCCTGGTCCAGACCCGGATCTGGACCCGACTGGACCCAAATTCATTGGACCCAGACCCAACCGGACCCAATCAGACCCAACCCAAAAATTAAATGAAATATATTGGGACATGAAAAATATTATCCAGACCTAGACCCAGACCCAAATAGTGTTCAGGTCCAAGATTTAGACCCAGATCCGGATCGGATCTACCCCTCAGGTCCCGGGTCGAGTCCGGTCCATTGCCACCCCTGCTAAACTCTGATTTTTTATATCAAGTCACATTACAATTTTGTATATTTCTAGACATTAATAAAAGAAAAAAGTTTATATAGAACCAAGGCTCTAAACAATCAAATTAGAGTACACCACAAAAATTTCACTAGAAGGGGTTGTTTGGATGCCCAAATATCCTCAAAGTGTTCATCTCGACAACAAGATGCATGGACATGAGAAAAAAATGGATTTCAAGTTTTGAAAATAGTACATCTTGTAACGCTTTTTTGAACCGTCAATTTTCAAGATTTTCAAGTTTTCATAGATCTGCTCGATATACACTATATTTGAAGCTTTAAATTTTATAATTAAAGATGAAAATATATTTTAATGCTATCACAAAGATTTCCAGTATTGAAACCACATTTCTCGACACTATTTGAAGGTGCGCTTTACTTTGATTGTTTAGAGCCTTGGCTCTAGACAAACCGCACCCTTGATAAAATTATGTTACAAAAAAAAAAACAAAAGAACTGCCCAGACAAGGTGATGCGTAATAACATCTACGTTAAAATGATTCTAAACCACACATCAGAGAAACCAAGCAACATGGCAGGATTCTTATTAGATAGATAACACACACATACACCATGCATGGTGGTGGTCTATAACTTCATCTAAAATTCAACCCACAAACCTGCCAGTAGAATCCAATAGCAGAGCCCTGATATTGTCTGTATGACCTCTTAATTTCATTTTTTTTGATCCACTTCTTGGATCCCAAACACGAACAACCTACAAATATTAGAATGGTTAGATGATACTAGCAGGCATGTAATCAAACCCAGAACTTTATCAATTGGTAAGGCCTAAATTCACACCATCAGGAAGGTGAATACTGTCCTGGAGTAGATCTTAGTATAATCTGTTTATTTCGTTTCTTGTTTCTTCTTTTTTTCTCTCTTTTTTATGTTAACATGGGACCTGATGAAAATGGAACCCTAGATTCCAAATTGTGGCACCCACCACCCTGACCACCTCTGCCTAGAGCCCATTCTCCCATTGTATTTGATTTGTCACTCGAAGTAGAAAAAGAAAAAGAGTACAGCCAGGTAAGATCATCAAGGTTTATGGTGATGATAAGATATCTCAAAAAACAGTTAAAACAAATGTGAAACAGTTAAACAAATGTGAAATCTAAGCATAATATAATATATTGTTTATGGTCACCCGTTCATTTATATTTTAAGAAACACACAAATGGTTAAATAAATGTCTTCAATATGATAAATAGTTGACAAGCTCAATCAGAATGAAGTAACTATAAAATCATAGAGGGATCACCTTCTCAGTTCCACCAGAAACAAGAAGTGTTCCAGTATCATTCATTGCTAATGCATATACGGACTCTTTGTGGCCTTTGGCAGCAATAGGGCTATACCCATGTGACTGAGTTGTGTGTAGCGAAATGCCACTGTTTGAGTTAATTGAACGCAGACTTGTGACAGGTAAACCAGAGTTTCCAGAAGCAATAATCCCATTGGAATTGTCATCCTCCATCACATCAGTTGACCTTGAGATTGGAGCAAGTGCTGCTTCGATATCCCATATGAAAACCTCACCACCAAGGCCTCCAGAGGCAACAATATTGCTCTAAAATGCATGACACTATAAAAGGATCAATGACCTATGTAAGTTGTAACCATGCAAAAGACACACACACTATCACTCATTAAGGGTGAAGGATGAACAATAGAGAATTCCGGTCTTTAATACCAAATTCCCATACAAAAGGGGGTCAAACCTATCTAATACCATATCATACATTTGTAATTTCATAATGAAGATTTGATACTCCATATCAAACATCAATAAGGCTAGAGAAGTAACTACACGTGAAGAAACTTGCCCCTTTGGGGTGGTTTAACAATAAAAGTACAATCCAAGTAACGTTTCAAACAAGAAGCCAACTGAGAAGCATTTAAGCATGGCCCAAAATTTTGAACAAAGAAATTACATTTTTCTCAGCTGCTGCTAGGCACGTAACATAGTCAGAATGCTGGCGGAAAGTTCTGGTACAAGTCCCGTCAGATAAGCAACTCCATGTCTGGCAGATCGAATAAACAAAATAATTAGTAATAGAACACATGAAATGCACTGACAGTTATATAGTCAGAAGAAGCAAATACAATAGTCAGAAGAAGCAAATAACACTGCACCTTAAGTGTGGTGTCTGACGAGCAAGAAATGAGAGTTTCACCGGCAAGGACGCAATCATTAACCTGAAAATGAGATGAACCACCATTGTACACCCCACATTAATATCCAAGAGTTTCTTTTTTTAGGAAACTGCGTCCACAATAATAACCAAGAAAAACGACCATAACTTCAGTTCCTAATTGAATTAACGAAAAGCACAACAATGTGGGTGTAATCAAATTCTTCTTCCTTTTCTTTTTTTCTTTTTGTGAGGTGGAGGTGGGGGGGTGTTTCAGTGTTATAGTTTGAACTTGGGACACAGTGTTGCAATTGTCAACAACTTACCACCCAAGTAGCAGGTCAGCTTGTTCGTTTTGTTGGTACAAACTTCAAGGGTTTGAACCCTTGACCTCCCTCACCCAATCCAGGATGTTTAAAACTAAGCAGGAGCCTAAGGGGAAATCAGAACAATTGGATTGTATTCCTTTTATAAATACAGAAGTGGAATGCATTGCACATCTGAGTTTTCAAATGGGAGAAGTGTACCATAATCCACTAGCCTGTGTAAAAAAGTGGGATCACCAGTACAATAACCCCACCCCAACAAACAAACACCTGCCCCCCCCCCCTGGGAGCCCCACCGGAGGAGCACTCCCAGTGCACAATGGTGCTCCCATACTCCATCGAATTAAAGCATCATTTCCCTTCCTGATGATGGTATCTAAATTATCCCTCCCCCCTCCACTTAATTGGATGGTGGTGATGACCCAGTGCACAATGGTGTTTCCATACTTGCATTGGATTTATAGCATCAATCCCCTTACTGATGATGGTAACTAAATTTTCACTCAACACAAAAAAAAGTACACACCTAAAGCACTAATACATACCTAAAGCATTAATAAAAATAGCATTATATACTAGTTAATAAAAAAAAAAATTCCTTATTTCATCTATATATCTACCTATAGCCAACCCCAAATAGTTAGGAAAAAGCTCTGATAATGATGATGATTTATATATTTCATTTATATATTTACGTATAGCCGACCCAAATAGTTGGGAAAAGGCTATGATAATGATGATGATATATATATCTACCTAGGACACAGACGGAATGTTCTGTGCATCGTGAACTTTATATTCAATGCAACAAACATAAAATAGAAAAAAGACCATTGGAACTCCACTGTAACCTGTTTAAACTTTCTGGGACAACAATAAATAAATAAAATTTATTTTTCAAAAATAATAAACCTTTTGTTTCTTATAATCCTTTGTGGGTTTTAATGCTAACTCATGAAATAATCTCAAAGAGCCTCCAGTGAGGGATTTAACTAATTTCCCAAGGTTCTCTTGAGATAACCAGATCACCTCACACCCAAGATCCATTTAGTATAACCTCAAGGGCCATAGGAGCCAATGTAGGCATGCTCTCATGAAATTTTCCACCCAGGGAACAATGAGGAGGGCACCAAGCTGTCGCCTAAATCATATTTGACAACATGACCTTCAGTGACCATTTCTCATAAGAAAAAGCTGCAAAAAAGAGGAATGGCCTTTAGGCCTGGGTGGTCAGGCCGGTGGGGTGCCATGTCGTGGCATATATAGTTCCATTCCTACTGCGCTCCCAAATTAACATTCAAAAAAAGAAAAAAACAGCTGCCAAAATGTTTCTTATTGTCATTCAGAAAGTTCTTTTTCTCTTAGGCATAGTTATTCATCGTACTCTATAGGGGGGGAAAAAAAGGACCCACTACCTTCCCAGAGTAAGGCCCCACCAAACACCAGAAGACAGCACCATCGCCTCTACATAAGTGCCCCAAGGGCTACATAAGTGCCAGAAGGCTTTTCACTATGTGCATGCATTGGGAAGCCACCCCAAAAAGTTAAACCGCATTATCATGAAGAACAAACCACTTGCATAATACACGTTTTGATCGATTGTCAGAAGATCTAAACCAAATGCGGGCGCAAATAACACCCTAAAAGGGGGCCAAAGACAAAGCATAGTAACCTAGAGACTAAGAGACAAATACCCAATCAACATGAGATTCGAATGTTGCTGAGCAGCTAGCTGAATCTTCAGCCAAGGTCCACCTTTTGAGTGTCCCATCTCGGCTTCCAGTGAACAAATAATCACAGCTACCAGGTGCCAATGACTGTAAAACAGCTAAACAATTTATGCCTGCACAGTGCTGCAAACAAGAAATAGGTATGAGGCAGCATATGGAACACTAGAGTAAATCGGGAAAGTCTCTTGTTTCTTAATTCAGTTAAAACATAGTGACTGAACATTAATTAGATAAAAGGACAATCTACACAACTTTATGGTTGGGACAACTTAGGATATAGATGATCATAGAAAGTTAGAAAACCCTCACAGTTGTGTCATCTGCATCATTCAGTACATAGGTCAAACGCTTCTCCTTTCGTGGACGAGTTGAATTCGATGTATTTCCTGTACTTCCCACACGGTGCATTGCAAAAAGGAGCCTGCAGATATTATTAGTGCAGCTATACAGAATCAGAAAATCTTAGAAATGAGAAATAATAAATAGCAGCTTTCTTAATAGGAACAATGGACATTAGATGACTAACGGGAGTGTTAATATCCATAAAATTTATAACTACCAGAACTTTTAATGGGTTTTGATATAGTAGTCCTCAGTCAATGTCTAAGGTACCAATTCCAAAAGAAATTCACAAGAGAAAATCAAATTTTTGATAACCCATATAGTTGAAGCTATACCACTAGACTACAATGCTTGACCCTGTCCAGGTCTCGTCACCACAACACCTTGCTGCTCCAGCTCCAGTTCCTGTAATCAAAAGCTGCAATAGACTACTCGTGGCCCAGCATGAAAAAAATTATAATTAATCCTCAGTAAACCAGCTACCAGACTACTATAAAATGGGTTCTAGTAATTGAACCTTAATTTGTAAATGCATGTATGAATATTTGTGTAAATGAGAAAGGGATTACATAAAAAAACCACTTCCTGAACTCATTTCCAAGTGTCAGACACTTAAGTTCGTTTATCAAAAACTATGGCCCAACCTTACATCTCCAAATATTTTATATTCATCCAAATTAAATTGGCACCCCTTTGAAAGAAATTGAGAATACATTTAAGGTTTAGAGCATTTTTTATCGAGGCATCTCCAAACACAACAACATCAGCTATAGAGGAAGGCAAAAGTGAAACCATGAACGATGGGTTCCAGAAAGTACAGCTTCAATAAACCGAATTTTAGTCCCAATATATCACACATTAGATTAAACCACAAAAACATATAAAAATGGGAACAGGGGACAGCCCTCTCTTAAACCTTGTAGGCTTCCTAGAAAAAAAAAACTCACAGAAAAGCAACTTGGACTCATAACCCAATCTTGACATCTCCATCCAATGCCATCCTATAAAGCATGTATCATGAAATCCTAGTTTGCACAATCACAGGTGCGCCTCATTTGATGATCACATATAACTCGTGGTTTTCCCTCTTTAGCTGTGTCCAGCAGGTGGCCCACTGGCTCCCCATCAAAAAACAAAAGATTCTTGCAGAGCCAACTCCGCTTAGGGATATAGTTAGATATTGAACCTCCTAAGCATATTGCCCAATGGTATGCCAAGATTGTATATAGTATATGCCCCTCCCCCCAAAAAAAATAAAAAATAAACACAGTACATCCCACCACACCACACACACACTAACACAGAATGTGAATGCTATAAGGCCTAAAATGATTAATGAGTTTGAACTCACCCTAACAACCCCAAAAAAAAAAAACTTCCTTCTTGTTGATGTTAGTGTATAAAAGTTAACATTAACCTCCACTAACATCCTAGAATGATGAAAAAATTCACCAGAAATCTCCAAACTGTAATTTTAATGATCGCCCAAAAGTTGAGCAAAACACCCAAGAAGCCATCATCAAGTGCTGACCTTTCAATTTCCTGAAGACTAATTCTTTTGTGTTGTTCTGGAACAAGTCAACACATACTATGTTACCCAGTAGTCGAGTACTAATTAACACTTCTTTTGCCAACTCCTTCAAATACACACTTTATGTCCCTTTTCTAATTCCTTTAGCTTATTATTTTCCAACTAAAGCTCTAAGGTCAAGGAACCCTTCTTTGCAAAATTATACAGTAATATCTCTCCTTTATTATCTCTTTCTTGCTAATTATGGGCATTCACAATTCTTCATGTAAGTCAAACTAAATCAGTCCTCTTTTTTTATCAGGTATCAAAAACGTTTTCATAAGGTCTAATCAACTCCAATTTATTAGAATCATTCCATTAAGAATACTTTTCAAATGTGCAAATCGCAATTAAAAGAAAAAAAAACTTAAACAAGAGCATCTCCAAATTCTTACAACCTTACCCAAACACAATAATGCCACACGAGTCACTATTAAAAAAAAAAAGAAAAAGAGAGTAAATGTCACCTGAATCTATGTTTACTTTTCTTTTGATCAGTGAGTCTATGTTAACTTTCAAAGCAAAAATGTCAACAATTGCGCAATGCAAAACCAGCCAGCCTAACAAAAAACAGGCAATCACTAGTCAACATTTCCAAGTCGATGAAAATGGATCCCCTCACACTCCTTCCAACCACCCTGGATTTATAAATTGGCCACTGTAACTGAGGAAGAGCCCGAATGTAATCCACAAAATGCTCAATTTCTAATTGTGGATAGTTCTATCATAACAAACATTGTCTAATCAAGCAATATCTCAATGAAAAACCCTAAACACACCCAGTTTATCATTGCTCCATGGTCCATGAAAATAGATTTCTAGTTGCTCCAAACACTTCAAGTTGTTGTTTTTGAGAATGGTATTAATTATACTGATCAGAAACCACAAAGAACAATGTTAATGAAGAGGATCAGAAGGTTTATTCCACATCACCGAAATCAAATTGTTGTGTACCCTAGTACTAATATGCCTTCTTCAAATCCTTCCCCAGCCATGAGTGCATCAAAAGAGAAAACCATCAACTTCACAGATTTCACTGACTTTGATCCATCAGCCAACCATGGAAACCTCAAAAATGTCCATCTTAATATGCATAAATTTCTGCACAAAACTAAAGAACATGAATTTTCTCCTCCTTTGACTTGCTAATTGGGCACAAACCAACCACACGACCTCCGAGTGTGAGGCCGCATCCAAACCAAAGCCCCACCACTAAAACTCACAAAATAAATTAAAAAAAAATAAAAAAAGGATAGTTAAGTCTATGTATAACGATTAACAAAATATGACCACAAGATAAGACAAGCATTTACAACTCCAAAAACACAGAATCCATCAAACACAGGTAATTCTTCTTCCCCATCTCAAGCACGATAATGAAACAAAACAATAGAAACCATTAAACCCAGATTGATCAGAGCAGTTGTTTCAGACAAGCAAATAGCCATAAGTGATGTAGAGTTTCAATCTATAAGTAGAAAAAAGAAAAGAGAAAATAATAAAAGGCAGGAACTTAACCTGGTTCAGAACTGGTCAAAGAAGCGATCAAGCCAAGCCAATCTTCACAACACTCGGCCAGGTCAAGTGAACAAAATATATATCACAGAGAGAGAGAAAGAGAATCTTTAAATGGCACAAATTGTCTACTTGAACGAGGATAAAAAAGGGATAGAGAGGACTGATTCAAGAAAGGGAGAGAGAGAGGGCGAGATTGTAGAGAGAGAGAGATCTTAAATGGAATTTCAAGTGAGAGACCAGTTTTATTGTGCAATTTCTCTGTGTATTTCTTTGGGGGGGCAGAGCTAAGAGGGTGGATATTCTTCGAGCAGGCTTGATCTTCGAGAAGAGTACCGGCAAAATACAAACAGCCAAGGGTTTCGATGAGAGAGAGAGAGGGATTTGGTTTTGGGGTAGGCTTTAGAGAGAGAGAGGGGTTTGGGGTAGGTCTTGTAAAGAGTCACAGAGAGAGAAAGGGGTTTGGGTTTTGGGGTAGGCTTTCGAAGAGAGAGAATTGGGTTTTAGGGTAGTGAGAGAGTATTGGGGGTAAGCTTTCGAAGGGAGAAAGATCGAGTTGGGGTATTTATAGGGTAGGTTTTAAGAGCGAAAAAGAGGGAGGGAGGACTTTGAAGAATGGAGGTTAGGGGCAATAGAAGAGAGGTTATTTGAGTAACTAAGTGGGAACGCCAGTCTTTGGTTTTAATTAGTCTGTGCCACGTGGTTGGCACGTAGGATGCATGGGCCCACGGTGTTCTTGCAGGGCTGCCTCCCTGGACTCCCAACCCTCACCCTTGCTCGCGTCCCCCTTCTGTCCCTCCCTCTCTCAAAACTTCACCTTTGGTTGTTGGCTCCTCACACAACTTTGTTATGGGTGTAGTTTCTATAAGGTTGCAACTTTAAATAATCCAATTAAGGCGTATATCCAAATTTTATCGTAATTTTGATGTAAAAAAATTTTAAAATTTTTTGAAAATCTATTTTCATATTTAATTAGAAAATTTTAAATTTTAAAAATGCTTAAAATCAAGTAGATCCATAAATATATAAAAATTTTGAAAATAGTCGGTCTAGATAATGTGTTGCAAGGTGCACTATTTTTGGGTTTTAAAACCTTTTTTGTTTCATATTCATCTATCTTGATGTCAAGATGATCAATTAGAAGGTTTTTCAAAATTAAAACAACATTTCCAATAAATTTTTGAGCTGCATCTGTGATTCTACATTTTAAGGTTGCAAACCTTATATAAACTTTTCCCTTTTATTATTGGGATTATATACTATTGAGATAATTTATCTTTGCAGTACAAAGAAGTCACAATTCCTAATATATTAGATGTCAAATTGAATGGTTCGAGATACGTCACAAAGTTTGATTAATTTATTTGAATTTTGATTTCAGACAATAATATACTCATAACTACCTGATTTGAATTCTAAATGATGAAAGTGATTGTGACCTTCTTGTATTACAAATAAATAGTATTTTTGTATACTTTTCTTTTGTTCTCTCCCCTCATTTCTCTCACAGTGGGATTTCAACTAATGAAAATGAATGAACACAATTTTAGCTTCACTTGCTTGCTTGGTGAGTAATATTCTTTTGTAATTCATGACCATCTAAGTCTTATCTTTATTGTTTAGGTCGGTGGTATTTTTATAATTATTTAAAAAATATTTGCAAGTGGTGACATAAACACATTTATATATGTATATGGGACTCCTATTTTTCATATGTATGATTTATTTGGACGATCTGATAGCATCGATCGCCGCATCATGCCAAATATGAATTATTTTTAATATGTTTCTACAAATCATCTTGAGATAAAATTTGACACATAGTCAATTCTTAGTAGTACACATCCAACAAGAATAAAATAAAAAATATATATTTAAAATAAAAAAAAATGGTCGAAATATCCTTGCAAGTTATATTGGTATTTTGGTTATTTTAATGACAATATTGTCTCCTAGTTTATATTAGGTGCGACCGGGTAATAAAAGGGGTGTCTCAAAATGATTTGTGTAAAAAAAAAAAGATTAAAAATCAAGTACTTTAAGTTGTTTGATCAAGATTAAATGCTAAGAGGCTGACATGTGACCTTATGAGTGAAGTTTTACCATCAGACTATTTAGATCAAATGACTAAGAATTACAAATATGTATTTTATATGGGGATGAAGTTTCTACGCTTTATGAAAACAAAATAAAGCCTCACTTCAAATTCTCAACCGAAAAATACTTTTGGCAACAAAAATCACCACAATAGATCTAAAATTAATTTCCATCAATGGCAATAAAATTTAAAATAAAAAATATATATATTTTGTGAATCTATGAACACATATTTTTATAATGAAATGACAGTCTAGATAACTTGTTATAATATATAATATTTTTAAAGTTTAAATTTTTTTTTTTTTTGTTTCTTCATAATGATGGTGTTTAGGTTGAGATGATCAATGTAAAGGCTTTTTAATACTTGGATTGTTGAATTTTAACGAGTTAGGATGTGAAGTTTACTTATTCGATAGGCGGCAACCCTATCAAACCATTTTTCTTTTATACGAGGGTGGTGCCACGTATAATGTTTTCCTTTGTTTCCTTCCGGATGATAACACGCATCATACCAAGGAGTCATGTCATCTGGCACGTGGCTTACTCTTAAAGCCTAAATAGTTTCTCATTAGATAATGCTCCTTTTACAAAGGGATTTATTGGGTGTTTGACAACGAGTTCTTATGTGATCTCTTGGCTACTGCCTTTGATTTTTCCCTGAGGTTATTGTGAATTAGTTTTACTTGGGGTGAGAATTTTACATGGGATTTATATTTGGATTGGGATATCTGGATCCAAACACTACACATGGGATCTAAATTAGATCGTCTAAAAGTAAAAATTATATATATTAAAAGTTCTATATATTATGTATATAAATGGAAAAATATTTCTATACTCCTTATTTTTAAGTTTTATTTCATAATAGACTCAAGGTTTTAAAAGATATCTTGAGACATAAAATTTGTAGATTTTATTTTTTCTATACCCCTGAGCTAATTTAAACCTGTTTCTTTAGGCCAAACAAATCTTAAAAGACGTTTTTTTTAAAGATGTCCCCCAAACTTCTAGAGATAGAAAAATGTTTCATACCTGGAGGAGAAAAAAAGGTGTTTGGAGAAACACGGGAGGAAAGAGAGTGATAGACATAGGAAGAGAGAGAAAGAACTAAGTTTTGGTATATAAGTGAAGAGAGAGTAAAGATTGGGTTTAAAAATAGCATGTCTTTCCCACATTTGTTTAAGTTAAAAAATATATTTAAAGTTGCCAAGGGGTTGGAAGATATATTTTAAAACCTTGAGTTTATCAAGATATAAAACCTAAAAATGAGGAATATGGAGATATTTTCCTATATAAATTAGTAAATATATAATTATATATAGGAAAATTTTTATATAGAGTTGAGGCT
Organism: Amborella trichopoda; assembly: GCF_000471905.2. The sequence continues at coordinate 942,460 of NW_006499930.1, read as the reverse complement.
CTAAACAAACAAATTAGAGCCCACTTCAAAAAATTTACTGGAATGATCATCTCGACATCAAGATGCATGGACGTGAGGAAAAAAATGAATTTCAAGTTTTGGATATAGTGCATCGTGTAACACATTTTTTGGACCGTCAATTTTCAAAATTCTAAAGTTTTCATAAATTTGCTCGATCTTAACTATATTTGAAGCTTTAAATTTCTCGACACTATTTAAAGATGAGCTTTACTGTGATTGGTTAAAGCCTTAGCTCTATACAAACAATTCCCTT